>OV928062.1:1200000-1800000 GCA_931315375.2 Opisthograptis luteolata
ATAGACCTATGCCATAATAAGATAAAAGATATATAATCCCTGCTAATATTATAAATGCGAAAGTAACTCTGTCTGTCTGTTACACTTTCACGTCTAAACTACTGAACCGATTCAAATAAAATTTGGTACAGAGATATTCTAAAGCCTGAGGAAGGACATAGGCTACTTTTTATCGCGATAAACTGTAGCCCACGCGGGTGAAACCGCGGGGAACAGCTAGTCTTCTATATAAAAATCAATTGCTGTTCGTTAGTCTCACTAAAACTCGAGAATGGCTGGACCGATTTGGATAGTTTTGATCTTGAAATTTTTGTGGTTGTTCAGGGAAGGTTTAAAAGGGGATTTTTATTGGCGATCCGAAGTTCGCCGGGTCAGCTAGTGAGACATAATAAGTAATAAGTACTTATGATATAAATTTATTATAATCTGTCTGTAACAAAGAAATAAAAACAAATAAATCTAAACTAATAACTAAAATACATTATTAAAAGAAGTCCCTTTAGGCAAGGTACCGAAGATACTGGCAGCGTTCCCCCTTTGAATGGCTAGACTAATTCTTTGTCCGAGGTAGCTGCCAGCTCTTCGGTCTCCGGTGATGTCGACTAACCTTTTTGTTATTTCCTTTAAAAGGCTTAAAGCGCTAGGACCCCACGGACCAAGTACTTATTATGTCATATTATATCACGCATTACCAAACATTTTATCAAAATACAATAAGAGAACAAAATAGAAAAGAAATGTATATTTTATCTTACTTACTTATTAGTACTTACTTATTAGACTTATTATAAATGCGAAAGTTTGTGTGTGTATAAATGTTTGTTACGACGTATCACCGTAACTACTGAACTGATTTTGATGAAATATGAAATTTGGAATGGAGATAGCTTATACCCTGGATTAACACATAGGCTACTTTTTATCCCGAAAAGATGCCTGCGAGTGCAGTAGGACTTATTTTATAGTGACATTTTGAACATTGCTAAAGTAACATAGCATGATATAGTCACTTGAGCCTCAAGCTATCTACGAGTACCTACTATCTACTTGGCTATATAAATAAATAATTTTTACCTACCAGCCAAGTCCCCAATCCAATAATGGGAATAGTTTTTCCATTATTAAAAGTTATTACCGGGACACGTGACATTTTTCTTTTCTAAACTAAACACTTTTTTTTTTGACACAACTGCTTTTTAAGGCCGAGAACCGAGGAGTAAGTTGATAGGAGTTGAATACCTGAAGCACTTGATAGATAATTTACATTCAATACTCAGAATAAAGGCCCATTTGGACGAGGCGAGTTCCTCGCACGTTTTGATGCGATAATGCAGCAATATATTTTATAAGCCTATCCTACTAATATTATAAATGCGAAAGTTTGTGTCTGAATGTTTGTTACCACGTTTCACCGTAACTACTTAACAGATTTTAAGAATATGATAAGAATAAGAATCATTTATATGCAACAAATTATACAAAAATACTTAAGACGAATAAATACATTAGTACGTAGAAATAAGAAAAAAAATCATTGTTGCAAACCGGCCTCAACTCAGCGTTGTGCTGGTCGTTTGATCAGCGCTGGTCTGATTTTTTTGGAATGGAGATAGCTTACACCCTGGATTAACACATAGGCTACTTTCATCCCGGAAAAGGTTCCTTCGGGATAACGGGAAGACGCGGGTGAAACCGCGGGGCGCAATAAGCAACACATACTTGCGAATAACACACATTTCTACACTAGGCGACTTTTTATATTCTCGCCTAAACTCGGGCCTCGTTTACACGGGGCCAGTTTTTTATGCCATTACTTTACTCGCAGTTCGCATGCAAGTTTGAGGCGGGTAACTGTCCCGCCTAAACGGGCCTTAACAGATAGGTTATCATTATTATCACAAAACACAACGTTTATTTGATGTTAGTATGCCTCTAGATAATTTTTGCCTCTAGTAATATTTACGTAATGATTATATCAGACTAGCTGTGGTACAAGGTTTCACCCGCAGTACAGTTTAATAATACAGTTAGATAGGTACTAAAATGTTCAACATAGCTTTCAGAATCTATACTAATATTATAAAGCTGCAGAGTTTGTTTGTTTGTTTGTTTGTTTGAACGCGCTAATCTCAGGAACTACTGATCCGATTTGAAAAATTCTTTCAGTGTTGGATAGTCTATTTATCGAGGAAGGCTATAGGCTATATTTTATTTCTAAAAAATTAGGGATCCGTAAGAAAATTGCTATTTTTTAACCCAAGGTATGAAATCGAAAACCTATTTTTGCGTGCGCTGCAAAAACTATTGACAATAGAACGAAACAACAGCATATGTCTAACTATTATAGTTATGCCACAATAAGTGTTTTTTGTTATTTTAAAAATTTAATTTTAATGCCGCCGCTAGGAAAGGCTCTTTATTTGTATCTTGGTATTAATCCTTATCACAATAAATTACTTCTCATTCAAAACTGCTTCAATCCCTTCATATAACTTTTTGAATTATTCAATTCGGACATTCCATTCGAAAGATATCACGAGTTTAAAAATGTAAGTAGTAGTAGAAAAATAAACCCGCTGCACCGCAGTGCCGCGGGAAACGCGGTGAGGACCGAAGGCGGGAGAATATTCTATGAAATAGGTAAACTGCGGTCGCAATTTACGAACCAGGAAGACCTTTAGCTGCGTGGTTCAAACGCGCGGTCAAAAAAAAAATAGAATTAAAATAGGATAATGGATACAGCAGGTAACGCGGTGAGGGGCACCGAAGTGCGGGAATAATTTTGGAGTAAACATAATATATACGCTTTCGCACCTAAACTACTGAACCGATTTAAATGAAATTTGGTATAGAGATAATTTGAGCCGCGGGGAAGGACATAGGATACTTTTTATCGCGATAAACTGTAGCCCACGCGGGTGAAACCGCAGGGAACAGCTAGTTTGCAATATATCCCAACGTGCACAACCAACCAAGAGAAATCTTATTAGTAAAGCTTATTATAAAATATCGGACTATTTAGATTACAAAATAAGCTAGGGGCTTTATTGAACTTGCTCCCATTCAATCAATCATAACATTGGATAAAACAAAGTCGCTTTCTCTGTCCCTAATCCCTATATCCCTATGTCCCTATGTATGCATAAATCTTTAAAACCACGCAACGGATTTTGATGCAGTTTTCAGCAATACAAAGTGATTCAAGAGAAAGGTTTATATATGTATCTCCAAAACTACTCATCCGATTTTGATAATTTTTTCACTAATAGGAAGCTACATTATCCCCGAGTGTCACAGGCTATGTTTTATAGCCTGTGGAAATCTCTACACGGGTAAAACCGCGGGGCACAGTTAGTCTAAATATACATGTATAACTCAAAGGTGACTGACTGACGTAGTCATCTATCAACGCACAGCCCAAACCACTGGACGGATCGGGCTGAAATTTGGCATGCAGGTAGATGTTATGACGTAGGCATCCGCTAAGAAAGGATTTTGATTAATTCTACCCCCAAGGGGATAAAATAGGGGATGAAAGTTTGTGTGAAACTTTGTCAATTTTAAACCGATCGGGCTGAGACTTTGCATGCATAAAGCTGTAGCGCACGCGGGTGAAACCGCGGGGAACTGTTTAGTCATCAATAAAATTCAAACGCGTGTGACTGCGCCAAGCAAAACAAACGTGTACCTAAAGTAATCTGAATTGTAAATTTAGAGATGTTATTATGTAGCAATGAAGCAGGTATTTAGCGCAATCATCATGTCAGGGTTTCTTCTGAACAGGGTCAGCTTAGGCCATGTTACAGGGGCCCTAGAAATCATAGGCTAAGGCACTCTATGATAAGGCGATAATTCTTGGGTATTAAGTACTACAGGAGCTCAGCTCATTAAGTGATATTTTTATGGTCATACTAATTATAGGAGTCTTAAGACACTCAAAGTTGAACGATAATTTTTAGGTGAGCGGCCCTAGACGATAATTTTTTAGTACTACTTTAGGGGCCCTAAGACACTCAAAGACGATATTTTCTAGGCACAGGGGCCCCAGACGATATTTTTTCTTACTACATGGGCAGTTTGACGTTTTAAAGTGATCACAATGGCACGTAATCTACTGTGTTGTAGATATTCTATGTTGTATTCTTGCCTGTTCTTTTGCCGGCGCAAGGAAGTTGGAACAGGCGTAGCTAGTTTTAAGTTTGACGTTTTAAAGATCACAATGTATTCTATTGAATAAAATACTACTGATTTGATTTACTGAATGAATATTTTTTGATTTAATATAAATAGCACAGTAACTGTAGTATTGACGTCTGCTTGAGACGCTTTTCGTGGCGTTGAATGCTACGATGAGCTTTCGGTGAAGGAAAATATCGCGATGAAACCATAGCTTAGTGGTAGGGCATGATCTAGTGCTCGCCTGGCTAGCTACCAGCCTCGAGTTAAGAATCTGTCGCCGTGCACCTATCGGTGTGTTCTGGCAGCCTCACTGAGAGCCAGTTCCCAATACCATCGCTCAAGCGGTGAAGGAAAACATCGCGAGGAAACCGGCATATCCAAGAACTGCAACATTCAAAGGCATACGACATCTACCAACCCGCACTGGGCCCGCGTGGGAGATTACGGCGCATACTCTCTCTGAGAGAAGTGTCCCACTTGTACTTGTAGGTAATGATGATTCATGGTGGATGATGCAGCTAGAAAAAAAAACACAATTTCAGATGTTTGGTATCAGATATTTTAATTGGCACAATAAAATAAAGTCGTTAGCAGGTCAATGATTCAAAGATACAATATTTTATTTTTTTAATTCACAGTTTTGGCGGCAAACTGTGGAAAAAGCAGACAGTGTCTTTGGCATTCAGCCAGCACGCTTCAAGCACCAATATTTATTCGCATCGCTTTTCTATTGGATTATTAGAAGACGTTACTAGTTGCAAATGGTGAACGATAAAATTGATAAAGTAAACAAAAATGTATACTTCAAATACAAATTTATTTTGAAGCAACGACGACGCATGCGCCCATCTGTCATTTTAATAGCTTCGTAAACACACGCGGTAATTTTAACTGGCGAAGTAAAATGTTTATATTTCTGCAAAAAAAAAGTCATTATTTCCGTTGAAATTTTTGTTCTTTTTTTTATAAAGAAAACTTAAACCAGAGTCTAACACCATGCATTTATTTTTTAGCGGGAAAAGTCCTTGGGGAAAGACATAGAGAAGAAATAATAGAATATAGTGAGAAAAAAAAACGATTTAGTATTTAGGCGCGAAAGCGAGACTGACAGGCAGACAGAGTTACTTTCGCATTTATAATATTAGTAGGGAAGATACGGAACCCTTCGTGCGCGATTCCGACTCGCACTTGGCCGGTTTCATTTAATTTAATTTATAATACAATTGCAATATTCGCCGCTCCTTACACTAACAAATTATAAATCACAAATCGAAAGAAGCTATTAAAACGTCAAAGGAGTTTACAATACGCTGCAGCGCTTTTAAAATCCGTAAAGTTTATCGTTAAAACGCTAAATTTACATTGCAAACAAACATTTGGTATTCCTAGATTGTGGAGTCATCTAGGGCTTCAGTAACGTCAGTAACTCAAATTGAACTGGGGCTTGATTTACAAACTTAAACTCACTCAACACAAACATATTTTTTTAAGACGAGGAATTGGCAATATTGGCTGCAGGGATCTCCTTTTTTCTCAGCAATTACAAAACATACAGAGCTAGTATTTATGTACATTAAAGATCATGTTTTTGACATCAAATTGTCGGAGAGATAACACGATTGGTTAACTTTCATAGCAGAGAAACAACGATCGAAAACTGCCCTCTAAAAAAAAGATTTTCATTTTACAGGATTTTTTTTTTGTATGGCATACACATTCTTCAAAGAACTACAGGTTTAGTTCTATAAAAATAGCGATAGTTTTCATTTTAAACGAAAAAACCTTGTTTTGACGCATACGACCTTACGGCATTAGTCAGCTCGCTTGCGTTTTTGTATGGAGCTGATTTCAGATTCATTGTTTATCACGGGCGGCTGAGTAGCAAACATATTATGTAGCGTGATTTGATCACTTTAAAACGTGAAACTTAAGACTAGCTACGCCTGTTTTACGCCATAAACTAATAATCGATCCTGATCCGTTATCCGCGGTTTTGGATCGATATGCCATATCATAATTATGTCATTCGACATATTGCTACTAAAATGACACTAAGACATGACATATCGATACAAAACCGCGGATAACGGATCAGTATCGATTATTATTAATTTCGGGTGTAAATGAGAGAAAAAATAATGTTATATTTTTGCTTCGTCCATACTGTTTGTATTGTATACCTAATGTTTGTGAATTCGAGATCACACGAAATCGCGGTTTGAAAATCGAATCGTTAGACCTATGTTTACATTTACAGATCGTAAATGGCGGGAAAACACATTAGTGGAAATGTAAAATATAATAAAATCCCTCGCTTATTGTTAGAGAATGTCTAAAATAGATTTACAATGGCGTTTGAAATTTTCATACACAAGTGGGTGGACGCAAACTGTATTTAGGAATCTAAGATTAAAGGTTTTAATGCGAACTTCTTTTTAACCAACTTTTTGTTTTATCCTTTTTTTTTCGTTCGATGCTGTACTGAGTTTCTATCATTTAGTTAAAGGAAAAGCCAATAAGCCCAAAATTTCATAAATACTTACATATTTTTTTCAATAATTCACGCGAGAGCTTTTCAATTCAGTAAAATAACAGAACGTTCTAATTTTATCTCGGTACATCACTGGTAGACTTTTTTGGCGGCAATCGAATTGTCAACGAGAAAATTTTGTTTTTATTTCCAAAACTTGTGTTCCTTCGAGTGATAATGTGTAATATTGGTGGATTATTAACCATTATGTGTTCGTTAATGTGTACGAGTGTGGAAAATTGAAATAAAGTTGTGAAAGTGACTTTTCAAGTTGCTCCAAAAAAGTTCGTGTAAAGTTTAAGTAAAGCACCACTACTTTACTTAAACACTATCCTCATCCCATCATCTCATCATCATCATCGCCATCATCATTTAAACTTGATTCAACTCTCTGAGTTTGAAATCTTTTATACTTGACACTGGCAAATACAATAATCGTGTGACGCCATAACAAAACAAAAAAAAAAAAAAAAAAAAAAACAGAACGTTTTAATTTTATCTCGGTACATCACTGGTACATGTGACATGTCGCGGATTTCCCGCCAAATTATGACAGATTGTTGTGTCAATGACATTCATTATGCCATGTGTTTTTTTAAAACCGCTTTAACCATCCATTTTAAGTCTTATACTGTACAATTTAATGTTATAATTATGTTATAAATGTACTATAAATAAAAAATAAATAATGAGCACGAATATTAAATTTGTTCCTGAGTCTTGGATATTTCTATATGAATACTAGCTGCGCCCCGCGGTTTCACCCGCGTGGACCGCACTTACCGCGATAAAAAAATAATTAAAAAAATAGATGTTGGCCGATTCTCAGACCTACCCGATATGCATACAAAATTTAATTCAAATCGGTCCAGCCGTTTCAGAGGAGTAAAGTAACTAACATTGTGACACGAGAATTCTATATTTAAGAAGTATTTATATGACTCCATATAAGTATGTATGGACTTTTTTTTTTGGCGGCAATCGAATTGTCAACGTGAAAATTTTGTTTTTATTTCCTAAACTTGTGTTTCTTCGAGTGATAATGTGTAATATTGGTGGATTATTAACCATTATGTGTTCGTTAATGTGTACGAGTGTGGGAAATTGAAATAAAGTTGTGAAAGTGACTTTTCGAGTTGCTCCAAAAAAGTCCGTGTAAAATTTAAGTAAAGCGCCACTACTTTACTTAAACACTATCCTCATCCCATCATCATCATCATCACCATCATTGAACTTGACACTGGCAAATACACTAATCGTGTGACGCCATAACAAAAAAAAAAAAAAAAGTATGTATATCGTTGTCTAGTACCCATAACCCATAACACAAGTTTCGAGCTTAATTTGGGGCTAGGTCAATTTATGCGCAATGGTCCCCATAAATATTTATTTAATAAATGTTTAAATTAAATTAAGTAGGTATCTAGATAGTTATTTGGATTTTTGAACAGATTCCGTGACCTAGCCAGCAGAACTATTGGGAATGCATCCAAAACCACGCGCCTCTCGTAAACTTTTGCCGCGAATTTTTCCCACAATCTGGGAAGCGTCAATTTGTCTATCGACCTGTCACATAAAGCGTCCGAGCAGTACCTATTAACGTGTAAAGTAAATAAACAGCAGGTACTCTGTGGAGGTGGACGTTTAAACGAATAGCGGTTTAAAAAGCTTTTAAAAATAAGCGCATAAGCGGGCTTATTAAAATAAGCAAACTCCGTTTAAATGTTGACGGCTTTTTTCCAAATTCCAAACAAATGCAAACCTTATTCCAAAACAGACACAACTCAAAATCGTCGCTCTTCAAAATAAGCGCATAAGCGTCCGTTTAAACGTTGACAGTTTTTTTCCAAAGTCCAAACAGATGCAAATCTTATTTCAATACAGATACAACTCAAAATCGTAGCTCTTAAAAAATCAGCGTTGCTAGACGCGTTTTTTTTAAGCGGTTAAAAATAAGCAAAAGAGGTTAAACGTATTGTCAGTTTTAAGCCGTTTATCACATCTTTAGTACTATGTATAGTTTAGTATTTGATTTTATAGTTTAACTATATTTACATCTATTTATTAGCTGTTCCCGCGGTAAAAAGTATCCTATGACCTTCCCCAAGGTTCAAATTTCTAAGTAGCTTATTTTACTTCTTATAACATTGGATATCTGCGAGTGAAAGTCCCGTCAAAATCGGCTCAGCCGTTTCAGAGATTAGCTGGAACAAACAGATAGACAATGAGACAAAATTTAAAAATTAATCTTCTGATGTTAGTACCGCACTTTCAGCGTTTAGTGAAAAGTTGTTAATTTGAAATTACAAACTGACATTTCAATTTTATTTATTTGTATGTATGTATGTATGTACATAATCTAGATTAGTGATCCACCCTGGGTTCGCTTGAGTAGGCTTTCATTCAATTTTAGTACCACTTTAGTGCCTGTTCCCAATCCGGTTTTTTGAGGTAGCATAAATAGAGGTGGCCAATTTTAAAAAGTCTCATATTTCTTAACTGCTAGGTGACAAATATGAGACTATTGGCCACTTGGTACGGCATGACGAATATATAAAAACCATATTAGAAGGAAAAGTAGAAGGAAAGAGAGGGAGAGGTAGACCGAGAAGAACATATATAGATCAAGTAAAGGAAAGAATTGACGTCATGTCGTACCAAGAGGTCAAAAGGATGGCCGAGAACAGAACGGCATGGAAAATACTCCACCGGCAAGAGCTTCGCTCTTAAATAAAAGAAGAAGGAGAAGCATATAACTATAATGTGAACAGTAAAAAAATCTAGAAAGTTCTCTTGAACACATTGTAGGTTGTAGCTGTAAAAATAATGAAAAATAAAGACCTGCCGGATGTCTAGAATCAAGACATTCAAAAATATTATCTTATTTTATGCCCGGCGTCCACATAGAGGTAGATTCATCCTAATAATATTATAAACGTGAAAGTTTGTGAGTATGGATGGACGTTTGTTACTCTTTCACGCAACAACTACTGAACTGATCTGAATTAAATTGGGAATGGAGATAGCTTATAGCCTGGACTACAGTCATGCTCACGAAAGTGACTTTGCTTGCAGCGGCGTCATGTGTCGGGTCGCCCTCTTCCCTCTCATATGGTCGAGGAGAGCGATGGCTGGCACATGCGTCAACTCGTGAACGGGTGCTGCTTGTGGGGTCTGCTCTGCTTTGGTTGTGATTCCGCAACTCGTTAATATTCATGTTCCCATATCCCAATGTGTACAACCAAACAAGAGAAATCTTATTAGTAAAGCTAATTAATAAATATCGTACTATTAGATGACAAAAAAAAGCTTGGGATTTTAGTGAACTTGCTCCAATTCAATTAATTAGTAATAAGAATAAAATTGTCAAAGTGATCGCGCCAAAAAAATTACCTGCCGGGCGTTTCTTGCCTGTTCTTTTGCCGGCGTAAGGAGGTTGGAACAGGCGTAGCTAGTTTTGAGTTGACGTTTTAAAGTGATCACAATGTATCCTATTAAATAAAAATAATTTGAATTTTGAATAACACATAGGCTATTTATTATATTTGGTTCGCGAAATCTTGTAAGAATTATTGCCGAGGGGCAAATCGCTAGTGTAAGTATATATATGAAGGTTTTTTTTTTTAACTAGGTAAGTACGTAATGTAAATAAATCTTTTTAGAAATCGTGAAACATAACAGAAACATCACTAGGTACGTAATAAACTTAAACTTAAACATAAGAGAAGAGAACGTGAAAAAAAAAAAAGAAAAATAAAAGAATAAAAGATGATTTTCAGTTTTTTTTGTTGTTTTATTTACTTTTGACGTGACAACGTCTTATAATTCGATAGAGCCGGCTGCACGCACGAAAAAACATGACTCATGCGGCGTTACCTCGCTCTGAGGCGTTCCATGTAAGGCTTGAAGTGCAAGCGAGAGCGCGGAACGAGCGACAAAGAAGCACAATCGGCCAATCGACGTTGTCACGTTCAACTATCGTCAGTAAACCGACTTTACAGACAACCAAATTTTTTATTGTTGTAAGTAGGTAAGGAAGAATAGGTTTTGTAAATAATTCGGTAACACAATTAGTAAAAAGTATTAGCTTCACTAAATAAGTGGAAAACTGACCTTAGGAACCACGACAAAAAGCAACTCTCAGTGACTCATTTTTTAATATAAATCACATAATTTAATAGTCCGACATGAAGATGTAACGACATTCGTGCGAAAAAGAACGTTTTTCAACACAAAAATATTTTTATCTCAAGATCGTTTTATTGACGCACGAGAGTCAAAAGTCCGCCCCATCGATGTTTTTAAAAATACACGCGACTTGCAGTCTGTGTAATATTCTCCAGTCATCTGGAGTCCGCCATTGCGTATTGACTTCATACAATTCAATTCCCGCGCATTTTTATGTCAAATCGAATGTGACATTGTCACTTTCTTTTTTTATTATTATTAAAAAGTCAAGGACATTAGAAATTGGGGTTGGTGATTTTTTTTTTGCAATCGTAAATATGGCGTCCGTGTTTTTGGGCCATGCAAGACTGTCAGTGATGTTTTTTTTAATTTTCCTGTGCATTGAAAGCAAAGCGAAACTGTCTGAAAATAAGACGAATGATAATCATTCAGGTGAAGTGAAATCGTCGCCAAAAAAGGTAAATTATGCCTAATATTAAAATAAAAAGTAACTCATTCAATTCAAGAGACATAAATAACAAATAAATAAATAAACTGAAGTATCAAAATATTTCTATATTTTTTAATTTTCCTAATTATTAAAAAGCGACTTTACATATTGTATTAAATTAATTTAAATTTACATTTATAACATAAAAAAATAAGAAAAAGTATGTACATATGTACCTCATTCTAAATTATATTACGGATAGGGGGCTGCCTTATCGCTCCAAGCAATCTCATCCAGACTTTAGGATATAAATTTTACAACTCGGCGAAAGGTCTACATCCGCATTCATCACATCACATCACATCTACATTCTATGCCAAAAATGAGAAAAAACTGTTTGCTAATTAAGTGTGCGAGATATGTTTTCGTCTAAAATTCATTCGCATAATACAATTTTATGCCAAATCTTCTGTACGTAATGTCCGATAATAACAATAATAATATTGCAATAATTTTGTATGAAACCTCGCTTTGTTTTTAGGGTTCCTTACTTCAAAAGGAAAAACGGAACCCTTTTATGATCACTTTGTAGTTCCTTGTCCGTCCGTCTGTCAGTCAAGATCCTTTTTCTCAAGAACGCGTTGAGGTCACAAGTTGAAAGGACATTGGTGTCGATTCGGTGTTGCATTCTCTAAAACTAAACTAAGTTTGACAGGTCTGAGAGTAAAGCTGTCCTTTTATTTACTTCAGTGGTTAGAAAAAGACAGCAATACTATTAGACCTGTCAAATTTAGTTTAGTTTTAGAGAATGTAAAACCAAATCGACACCATTGTCCACTTGTATAGGCATTTTGGACTAGCGTGGACAGTAAAAACATTCGGCTGTTCGGTTTCTTTCAGCTGTGAAAAAATCGACCTTGTAAGTCAACGCGATCAAAAGATATGACCACCTATGTCGCATGTTTTGCGATTTCACGCGGGAATCAAAACCTATAGGGAACTTCCCGTTGACCTAGAGTCCTGAAATTTGGCGTGAAGCAATGTCTTATATGTCTTACATTCAAGGGCATGCGACATCTACTAACCCGCACTGGGCCAGCATGATAGATTACAGCCCATACTCTCTCTGAGAGAAGGCCGGAGTCCCAGCAGTGGGAACGTGAAAGGCTGATAATGATGAATGTCTTATAGCACATGTAAAGGAGAAAGTTTGAAACCGTAAATATGTAGATAGTATAATAACATAAAATAAGCGTATTTACACAAACTTATGATTTGCGGTTGGTGCAATAACCTAGTCTAGGGAAAGCGAAAAAGTTTTTCATGGGCGTTTGTACGGAACGCATTAGGCCAGTTTTTTGAGTTCCGTATCCAAAGGGTAAAACGGGACCCTATTACTAAGACTCCGCTGTCCGTCTGTCACCAGGCTGTATGTTATGAACCGTGATAGTTGGACAGTTGAAATGTTCACAGATGATGTATTTCTGTTGCCGCTATAACAACACATACTAAAAAAACAGAATAAAATAAATACTTAAGAGGGCTCCCCTACAACTAACATGTCTTTTTTTTTTGCTGTTTTTATAGATAACTAGCAGTTCCCCGCGGTTTTACCCGCGTGGGCTACATCTTATCACAATAAAAGGTAGCCTATGTTCTTTCTCAGGCTTTAGAATATCTCTACACCAAATTTCATTTAAATCGGTTCAGTAGTTTAGGCGTGAAAGCGAGACACAGAGTTACTTTCGCATTTTTAATATTAGTAGGGAAGTAGGGATGGTACGGAACCCTCGGTACGCGAGCCCGACTCGCACTTGACCAGTTTTTAATATTAGTTTGGATAACAGCATGTATGCTGTACCTACCTACTATATCATTGTAGATGAAAGTTCCAGCTAAATCTTTCTTGCCAACTCAAAAATAGTGTCTCATAAAATCAGCTTTAAAACTAATTTATTGCATTTATAATATTCGCCGCAAGAATATTAAGGTTTTTTTTATAATAATAAAGCTTCGGAAATAGCATCGCGTCGTCGGCGAAACAACGTGATTTTTCTTGTGTCTGTGATAAAACTGAACTTTACTGGAATAGAAATGCAACGCACACATTGGTGTCGATTTTTTGTGCATTTTCTATATAACTAAACTAAATTTTATAGGCCTAAGTTATTCCATATCTTAATATATATAAATCTCGTGTCACAATGTTTGTCCTCAATGGACTCCTAAACCACTTAACCGATTATAATAAAATTCGCACACCATGTGCAGTTCGATCCAACTTGAGAGATAGGATAGTTTAAATCTCAAATTATAGTCGCAATTTTAATTTATTGCTAATTATTTGTCAACAATAACTTTAGCCACAGCAACGCGTGGCCGGGTCAGCTAGTAAGTATATAATATGTATTCTTATTGTACCTACTTTGTTAGAATATTAGCTATCTGCGAGTGAAAGTTCCAACAAAATCGGTCTAGCCGTTTCAGAGAACCAAAAAAACACTGTTTTTATCGATGTAACTTACATGTAGATGCAATAGCTCAAAACGGTGAAGGAAAACATCGTGAGGAAACCGGCATGCCCAAGAACTGCAACATTTTCAAGGGCATGCGACATCTACCAACCCGCACTGGGCCCGCGTGGTGGATTATAGCCCATACTCTCTCTCAGAGAGAAGGCCATCAGCGTCCCACCCAGCAGTGGGAACGTGGAAGGCTGATAATGGGATATAGATGCATTTAGTGAAGTATTATATGATTGTTTGTTACCACGTATCACCGTAACTACTAAACCGATTGTGATGAAATTTGAAATGGAGATAGCTTACACCCTTACACATTGACTTTTTATCCCGGAAAACGTTCCTGTGTGATAACGGGAAAACGCGGGTGAAATCGCGTGGCGCAACTTGTATGTATAGTATAGACTTTAAAACAGGTACTTGACGTGGAACTGTGACGTCACAGCCTCATAACGTAATTGGACTCGATACCGCAACAAATGGGTATCGTTTATTATCATTTATCATGAAAGTTACATAATTACGCGAAATTTGAAATTTCAATACTGTTTTATAATGGGATTCAGCTTCATATAAATTGGCCGTCGCCGGTGTGCGTGAGTAGCGGCGCCGTGTACGCACGCACTTTTCACGCACACAATCACATAAACGAAAGGAGGCAGCCGGGGCCGCGGCCATGCACTCAGTACGGAACGTGCCGCCTATGCGTCACCGCAAGAGTAGGCAATGAACTCGTCGAACGGCCTTAGCTAACCTACTGTTCTTTATATACTGTGCTACTAGCTGCTTCGCGATTGCCGGTGTAAGGAGGTTGGAACAGGCGAAGCTACTTTTAAGTTTGACGTTTTAAAGTAATCACAACACATTTTGCATCCTATCCTACTTACTTCCTACTTAATATTATAAACGTGAAAGTTTGTGAGTATGGATGGATGGATGTTTGTTACTCTTTCACGCAAAAACTACTGAACAGATCTGAATGAAATTTGGAATGGAGATAGCATATACCCTGGATTAACACATAGGCTACTTTTTATCCCGGAAAAAGGTTCCTGCGGATTAACAGGAAGACGCGAGTGAGTTGACTTTTGACTTACGGATTGCACGCTGACGTCACTTCATTGAGTCAACTCGTGAACGGGTGCTGCTTGTGGGGTCTGGTCTGCTTTGGTTGTGATCCCGCAACTCGTTAATATTCATGTTCCCATATCCCAATGTGTACAATCAAACAAGAGAAATCTTATTAGTAAAGCTAATTAAAAAATATCGTACTATTAGATGACAAAAAAAAGCTTGGGATTTTAGTGAACTTGCTCCAATTCAATCAATTAGTAATAAGAATAAAATAGTCAATGTGATCGCGCCAAAAAAAATTACCTGCCGGGCGTTTCTTGCCTGTTCTTTTGCCGGCGTAAGGAGGTTGGAACAGGCGTAGCTAGTTTTAAGTTGACGTTGTAAGTGATCACAACGTATCTTATTGAATAAACATATTTTTGAGTTTGAGTTTAAGTCATCACGAATTTTCGATTCATCTGTTCATGCTTCATGAAAGAAACACTTACCGCCGTCGAGTCATTGCGTTTGCAATTTATGATAACCTATCACGTTTTCAGGTGGTTCATAAATTTGCTGTCTCGATAGCCTATGCACCGATACATTTGGACGTCAGCCAATTTTGATGTGTGTTTGGTTTATTGTCTGTACATTTACGCGTTACCGCTGTAAAACAGCGCTTTTAACGATTTAACCTGAGCGAGAAACTCTTGGATTATTTTAAAACCCGGCCGAGTGCGAGTCTGACTCGCAAACAAACAGTTCCGCACAGTCAATGACAAAAGTCGCTCGCTGAACATAATAGTAATGCTGTCTTTTTTAGAAAAAGAACAGCATTAGCATTAGGTACTATTAGACCTGTCAAACTTAGTTTTTTTTTTTTTGTTTTGTTATGGCGTCACACGTTTAGTGTATTTGCCAGTGTCAAGTATAAAAGATTTCAAACTCAGAGAGTTGAATCAAGTTTAAATGATGATGGTGAATGGTGATGATGATGATGAGATGATGGGATAGTGTTTAAGTAAAGTAGTGGCGCTTTACTTAAACTTTACACGGACTTTTTTGGAGCAACTTGAAAAGTCTGTTTCACAACTTTATTTCAATTTCCCACACTCGTACACATTAACGAACACATAATGGTTAATAATCCACCAATATTACACATTATCACTCGAAGAAACACAAGTTTTGGAAATAATAACAAAATCTTCACGTTGACAATTCGATTGCCGCCAAAAAAGTCCCAAACTTAGTTTATTTTTAGAGAATGCAAAACCGAATCGACGCCAATATGACATAACAATACATATCGATTCAAAACCGCGAATAACGGATCAGGATCGATTAATAATTTCGGAAGTTAGTGAAATGCATGGTTTCAGCAGTGGGAACGTTATAGGCTGATGATGGTGATGATGATGATGATGACGCTAAGTTTAATTGTTGTCTAATTCTCTTCCCAGATGAGTGATGGACCAGCGTTGATGTTCGCAGATGACTTTAAGCAGACCCTCGAGAAATATCTCTTTGGCATCTGTCCGCAGACATATAAGGTAAATAATATTTAACACAAGGAACAAATAGTCAATAGTCAATTGTTTTTCATTCAATAGGATACAAGCTTATTATAAAATATCGGACTATTTAGATGACAAACAAGCTTGGGCTTGTATAGGTCTACCAGGATCTGATGGCACAAAAAAAATATTTAATAAATAGCGATTTCCATATGGCAACGAAAAAAATGTCATCTGTCAACTGAAATTTCGAGGAATTGTTTATGGTTTGGCTTCAAATTTGTAGGAATGACAAGTCTTGATACTTTGGTTTATTGCATCTTTCGTGTGAACTGAAGAAGCTTTCTCTCGAATAGGGATCGATGAATGGCGAAAGTCTTGTGAACATGTAATAAAAATTGAAAATCAGTTCATAGAACAAGATCGATTGAGATCCAGGAGGAAAGGTTTATCATAAATACTGTGTCTTCCTCGTCTTCCTCTTCCTTTGAAGACTTTTTTATGGATGTGCAGTATTTGGAACCATTTTCAAGTTCTGATAGCCTTTAATTAATTAATAAACTCATGGACAGAGTAATTGGAGTCTTCATCTAAATTTCGAACCCCACATTCGCCACAGTAAGATGTTCAAAAATTATCCTTGATCATTGGATAAATTTGTATATTTGCATGTATCACACACAGAATCAGCCACTATAGGGAAAACAAAGTATCAAAACATTTTACTCCAATTTCCCCCAGTATTGCTAGCGTAAATTTCTATTTTCCCTTTTTGCCATCAGATTCTGGTAGACCTATAGTAAACTTGCTCCAATATTTAGTAATCGCGCCCAAAAAATTACCTGCCGGGCGTTTTTTGCCTATTATTTTGCCGGCGTAAGGAGATTGGAACAGGCATAGCTAGTTTTAAGTTTTAAAATGATGACATCATCAGCCTATTACTTTCCCATTGCTGGGACTCTGGCCTTCTCTCAGAGAGTACGGGCTGTAATGTACCACGCAGGCCCAGTGCGGGTTGGTAGATGTTGCATTCCCTTGAATGTTGTGGTTCTTGGACATGCCGGTTTCCTCACGATGTTTTCCTTCGCCGTTGTGAGCGACGGTAAATCCGCACATAACTTATTAAGTCATAGGTGCGGGGCCGAGAGGGTTCGACTCGGTGTCGGCGCTTTGTCAAGCGCAGCGTTCGGCCACCATCGCTCATCATATGTATCTTACTAAATAAACGTAATAATATTTTGACTTTATTACGAAAGAAGAAGATTGACATCAGAAGTGGGACGGCCGCCAGATGCATGAAGCTTGATTCTGGAGGTTGGTGCCTAATAAGTAGAGCTGCAATATTATCACACAGTCCCGTTGGTTGCAGATGCCGTTAGGTGTTAAAGGGAAGAATGGCTCCAGCATCAGCTGTGACATCGACGCTGAGCAGCAAGACCTGGCTGGCAGGTGAGGGTTGGAAAAGGATCTGTCACCGTGCACCTATCGGTGTGTTCCGGCAGCCTCACTTGAGAGCCAGTTCCCAGTCCAGGTGTAGCGTGGTGCCACCTTCGACCACATCGTCACTTAACATCAGGTGACTTGTGGTCAAATGTTACATAAACCTGTAAGAAAAAGATATATAAAAATAGGATAAAAACGCCATTCATCCATTGTCACAAACTTTCGTGTGTTATTTGTGATTTTTATTACTAACCGAATTCAGAAAGCAGGTTTCTCAATTCGATATACGCTTTTTTTTGTTTGTCCGCGGATAACTCCGTCGTTTATGAACTGATTTTGATGATTCTTTTTTTGTTGGAAAGGAGATATCCCAAGGTACAGTGAACGATAAAAGTAGCTCAACATTAATACAATTTCCGATTACCGGCATCATCTTAAACACCAACCTTTGACCACATCATCACTTAAAATCAGGTGTGTTATGTTATGGTCACAGCGCTACCTTGTAAAATGTAAAAAACCTCACGACATACTGATCTGACACATATTTAGGAAATCTTGTATAATCAGCTACTTCTGTTGCTGACTGTACCATGATAAGGAAACCAGGATCTGATGATGGTATCCCAGAGAAATCGAGGGGAACCTGAAATAGGTTATTTTGTTGTTAAAAGTTTTTATTTTGTTTTGTTATGGCGTCACACGGTTAGTGTATTTGCCAGTGTCAAGTATAAAATATTTCAAACTCAGAGAGTTGAATCAAGTTTAAATGATGATGATGATGATGGGATGAGGATAGTGTTTAAGTAAAGTAGTGGCGCTTTACTTAAACTTTACACGGACTTTTTTGGAGCAACTAGAAAAGTCACTTTCACAACTTTCTCAATTTCTCACACTCGTACACGTTAACGAACACATAATGGTTAATAACCCACCAATATTACACATAATCACTCGAAGAAACACAAGTTTTAGAAATAAAAACAAAATTTTCACGTTGACAATTCGATTGCCGCCAAAAAAGTCCAATTGTTAAAAGTTTATACGTCTTGTTTGTTGACAGACTAGCCACGCTCGCCTTGCGAGCGCACACCGCGTCGCGAACCGATTGTTCGCGGTTCGGCGCGGCGCTCGCGAACACGCTCGGCGAGCTTGCTCGCACGGCCGCCAGCAGACAACTTTACAGCGCTGGTGATGGTAAGTTGTTGTTAACCTAACGCCTTGCTTTGAACGGGAAAAAAATGTTGACGATGAATATAAGGCAACTAGCTGTTCCCGCCGCCATGGAAAACAGTTTAAAAAAATGAAGTGTTGAATTGAATTGAATTGAATTTGTTTATTGTGATAAGAACGGCATGCCATTTACACTCATTACACAAAAAGTAGTCATAGTCATCATAAAAAATAATAAACAATATAAGGGAAAAATTACAGACGCTCACAATAGCCTAAACATGTAGCTTGTTATGTATGTATATATAGTGATGGCTGCGCCATCTTATAAGGCGTTGCTATAGTCAAAATAAATCAGTGTGCATTGTACAGCTGCCGTTTAACTTCGCACTACCCTCCTACACAACAGTGGCGACGAGACCGGAGATTACCCACATAAAAAAAAAAAAAAATGTACGGTGGATTTTCGTCAGTTGGAGCAATTTCCAATTTCGATCATCAAAATCAAGATTGGAGAATCTATAAAAGTCGTTTGTGTCAATGGTTCATTGCGAACGACCTTGACGAAACCACGGACAAGGCGGGAGTGAAAAGAAAAGCGGTTTTGTTGAGCGCACTCACGGAGAACACGTACCAGCTAGCCTGTAATCTCGCCCTACCGGAGGATTTGGATACTAGGAATTATGGTAGTATTCTACAAATTCTGGATGAGCATTTCAAGACGAGGCACTGTGGGTTTGCGGAGCGGCACAAGTTTTACACTGCCGTGCAGCACACCGGGGAAACGCATTCGCAGTGGGCAGCTCGGCTGCGCGGGCTCGCTGCTCATTGTGCTTTCAAGAGCCTAGAAGATTCGCTCTTGGACAAATTTGTCATGGGAATGTTACCGGGTCATGAACGAGATAAGCTATTTGCTCAAGACATCAAAGACATGACGCTAGGCAAAGCTGTGAACCTGGCGGAGAGTGTGCGTTGTGCGCGCGAGGGTGCCGCCCTCGCACCGGCGGCGCCGGCCACCGCACAAGTCTACGAGGATGCCGTGTTCAAGATTAACCAGCAGGAAAACGCCAAAGGATCGCGGGAATGCAGTGAAAAGTGTTCGGTTTGCGGTTATAAGGGCCATCGAGCGGCCCAGTGTCGTTTTTCTAATTATAAATGCAAAAACTGCAATCGTAAAGGTCACCTGCGTAGGATGTGTCCAAATAAAAAAGTGAATTATCTCGAGCAAGGTAATTCTGATGATGAAGGAGATGATGGTGAGTACATTTTGAATGTTAACTGTGTAAATGAAGTACCGATGACCGATACAGTGAGCTTGGAGGGTCAAAATATTTTGTGTGAAATTGATAGCGGTTCTCCTGTCTCCATTATATCTGATGATATGTACAAATCGAAATTTAGTAAAATGCCATTGTCACCGCCTACTAAAAAACTGTTTACATACACTAGTACCAAAATGGAGGTACTTGGGTTCATGGTACTTAATGTGAAATATTTAAATCATTCTTCAAAGATATCTGTGTATGTCATTCGTAATGGCGGCCCTCCGTTGTTAGGAAGAGACTTTATGCGTGCATTCAATTTACGTCTCGTATCGACGCTCAGCCATACTGACTCACAAGTACATAGCATTCAAGAAGACCTCACCGCATTGTTTCCTAAGGTATTTTCGGATAGTTTAGGTTGTTTTAACAGGTTCAAAATAACATTACCTCTTAAGTCAGACGCAAAACCGGTATTTTTTAAATCGCGTCCCGTACCATTTGCCTTGAGAGATAAAGTTGACGCAGAGCTAAATAGGTTAGTATCGCTGGGTATCTTGAAACCTGTGACCTATTCTGAGTATGCCTCCCCTATTGTGCCAGTGTTAAAAAACGATAAAAGTATTCGTATTTGTGCTGATTATTCTGTATCAATAAATAAGCAACTTCTGGTTGAAAAATATCCATTGCCCACAGCACAAGAACTATTTTCCAAACTACATGGTGGTGAGATTTTTAGTAAGCTAGATTTATCCATGGCCTATAATCAGTTAGAAATTCATGAAGGTTCACAAAACTTGACGTGTATCAACACACCACATGGTTTGTTTAATTATACACGATTAATTTTTGGATTATCAAGCGCGCCGGCAATATTTCAACGTGTTATCGAGTCGATCGTGGGTAACATGGAGGGAGTTTTAAGTTTCCAAGATGATATTTTAATAACTGGGGATAAAACCACCCACATGGATAGGCTAAAAGAGGTATTACGTCGTTTGGAAGATGCCGGGTTCACGCTGCGCAAAGATAAATGCTCATTCTTTCAAAACCAGGTATCTTATCTAGGGTTTATCATAGACAAAAATGGTATAAGGAAAAATCCACAAAAAGTTGAGGCTATTCTACAAGCTCCAGTACCCAAGAATGTTCAAAATCAAAAAATCAAAATCAAAAATATGTTTATTCAATAGGATACATTGTGATCACTTTAAAACGTCAACTTAAAACTAGCTACGCCTGTTCCAACCTCCTTACGCCGGCAAAAGAACAGGCAAGAAACGCCCGGCAGGTAATTTTTTTGGCGCGATCACATTGACAATTTTATTCTTATTACTAATTGATTGAATTGGAGCAAGTTCACTAAAATCCCAAGCTTTTTTTTTTTGTCATCTAATAGTCCGATATTTTTTATTTAGCTTTACTAATAATAAGATTTCTCTTGTTTGGTTGTACACATTGGGATATGGGAACATGAATATTAACGAGTTGCGGGATCACAACCAAAGCAGACCAGACCCCACAAGCAGCACCCGTTCACGAGTTGACGCATGTGCCAGCCATCGCTCTCCTCGACCATATGAGAGGGAAGAGGGCGACCCGACACATGACGCCGCTGCAAGCAAAGTCACTTTCGTGAGCATGACTGTTTTGGCTGTTTACCGAAAATGGTTAGAATAGGGGAAATAGGGAGAATAGATAGATAGAAAGAAAGATAGATAGATTAACTACAATCCCAAGCTTGTTTGTCATCTAGATAGTCCGATATTTTATAATAAGCTTTACTAATGAGATTTCTCTTTATACGAATTTGAAATTTTGTTATAGACAAGTCTTGAATTTCACTTGGGATTTTGTTGAAAAAGCGTACACATTGACCTTTGAACGAGTTGCTAACTTTATGGAGCCTAGTGGTGGGTACAGCAATTTTATCTTTGTTTCTAGTATTAAAATTGTGATAATCACTTCTCTTTTTGAAGCTATTTAAATTTTTCCGTATGTACATTACATTTTCATAAATATATTGACAAATAACTGTCATTATTTTGGTTTCTTTAAACTTAATTCTTAAAGATTCTCTGGGGCCCATGTTATAAATCGCACGAACAGCTCTCTTCTGCAATACAAATATGGTGTTAATATCAGCAGCGTTTCCCCACAGCAATATTCCATAGGACATAATGCTGTGAAAATAGCTGAAATAGACTAGTCTGGCTGTATCAACGTCAGTAAGGTGACGGATCTTCTTTACAGCATATGCTGCAGAGCTAAGTCTGCTCGATAGACTGACAATATGTGGACCCCATTGCAATTTGTGATCTAAAGTTATGCCTAAGAATACTGTAGTCTTGACAAGGTCCAATTCTTCGTCCTTAATTTTTACATTTGTTGGTACTTCTTTAACATTGGGCAGCACAAATCTCAAGCATTTTGTCTTTTTTCCATTTAACATCAAATTGTTCGCATCAAACCAGTCTGTAACTTTGGAGAGAGCATTGTTCACGTCGTCAGAAATGTTATGTTGTCGCTTTAACTTAAATAAAAGCGACGTGTTGGTGAGTTGCAGTCATTCTTGGGGCTATTAAACTATTATAGGACTTTTATTCCTAGCGCTGCATCAATATTAAATCCATTACATACTTTGTTACAAAAAGGTGTTAAGTGGCACTGGACTTCGGAGCAAGATAATGCATTTAATTCCATTAAGAAGAGCTTGGCGTCAGATAAAATTCTCGCACATTTTGATAATAGGGCAAAACTTATTTTAACAGTAGACGCATCACCGGTCGGGTTAGGCGCTATTTTATCGCAGGTAGGTACTAACGGGGACGAGCGACCCGTCGCTTATGCATCGCGATCACTAATTCCGGCTGAGAAAAAATATTCCCAGATACAAAAAGAAGCGACTGCAATTATATATGGTGTAAGGAAGTTTCACCAATATTTGTATGGAAGGTCGGAACCTTTCTTATTACGGACAGATCACAAACCACTAACAGTAATTTTTGGTAAAAAACGAGGGATTCCGGAAGTTTCAGCAAATCGTTTACAGCGTTATGCAATATTTTTGAGTGCATACAATTATACGATAGAATTTATAAATAGCGCCTCAAACACAGCTGATTTCTTATCACGCGCTATACCGGTTTCGAATGAAGGAAGCCGTGGCTCGGGCGCATCAGCTGACAGCGCGGTGCGAGACGAGGTAGCCGCGTACGTCAATTTTGCAGTAGAAGGCTGTTTACCCGTCACAACGCGAAGTTTGCAAATTGAGACAGCTAATGATTCGGTCTTAAAAAACGTGACTAAATATGTGTTATCAGGGTGGCCACGTAAAATAACTGACACCAACATTAAGCCGTATTTTTTATGTCGCATGCAAATTTCATTAGAAAACGGCGTTTTACTAAGAGGTCACAAGGTAATAATTCCATCAAAATTACAAAATCAAATACTAAATGAATTGCATAGTTCGCATTTTGGTATTATCAAAATGAAGGCAGAAGCCCGTGCTCGTATGTGGTTCCCGGGCATAGATGCTGCTTTAGAAAGGTTAGTGGGCGCGTGTCATATCTGCAATCAGTTACGTCCGTCACCGGCCCGCTCACAGCTCGCACCGTGGCCACATCCGCCGGCGGCATTCCATAGAATTCATCTAGATTTTTTAGGTCCAATAGCTAACAAAATGTTTCTTGTAATAGTGGACGCATACTCAAAGTGGGTTGAATGTTATATTATGAACAATAACATCACGACGAAGGCCGTCATAACAAAACTGTGTGATTTTATGTCTAGGTTTGGCATACCTAATATAATTGTAAGTGACAACGGAACATCATTTACATCACAAGATTTCGAAAACTTTTGTGTGTTAAACAAAATATCACATTTACTTTCGCCTGTATACCATCCAATGAGTAATGGTCAGGCTGAGTCATTTGTTAAAATCATTAAAAGAGGTATAAAAACATTCCTATTAACTAACTGTAGGGAAGAAGACGTTCAAAAACGTCTGTCTAAGTTTTTATTTGACTACCGTAATTCCAGTAACACAACCACAGAGACATCTCCAGCTCAATTAGTATTCGGTCATAAGCTCCGCTCAAGATTAGATTTGCTCACTCCCACCAATACTCCTTTATCAACGGAATTATCTAAGCTTGTCGACCGTAAACAGTGCTCACAGGTTAAAAATTACGGCGGGAAGAAATATTTAGATTTTAAAGAAGGTGAACAAGTTTTTGTTAAACAATATATAAACAAAAATAAATTTAGCTGGTTAAAGGGAGTTATTGTGAAAAAAATAGGAAAAGTTTTGTATAAAATTATATTGCAAAACACTAATAAAAAAATTGTTAGACATAAAAATCAAATCAATGCTAACAAAATTTACTTGCCAATGACGGCTAGAAATGAGAGTACGGTAGATAGGTGGGAGTTCACATTGCCGCAGGAAGAGGCAAGTAAGGCAGACTCCAGCATCATCGTCGAGGTTGATGAACCCAATGATGACGCCACTACTGCCTTGGAACAGATAAGTCAGCAGCATGTCAATTCGGATACGGAAGTGACAGGTGATGTCGATTTACTATCACCTTCACCACGATGTTCTCAAGGTGGGACTCCAGAGCCAGCGTCACCTGCATCATCGAGTGCCAGTCCAGTATTAAGAACTCCACTACCTACTGCTAACCCAGATGATCATGACAGTCAGTTACCTGGCCGTACTCGTAGAGATAGGCAAAAAGTCGATTACAAGAAGTTTTTCTAGTTTTTAAGGGGGAAAGGTGTTATGTATGTATATATAGTGATGGCTGCGCCATCTTATAAGGCGTTGCTATAGTCAAAATAAATCAGTGTGCATTGTACAGCTGCCGTTTAACTTCGCACTACCCTCCTACACAATATAGCTAAAACTGTTTTCCAACTATCAACAAATAAATCAATATCAGTGTTGGTATCCAGGAGTGCATTGAGATGGTGCAAGGATCGACAGAGAGGGGACTCAGCTCGGGCCACAGTTCGACATCCGGGAACGTCAAAAAGTATGCGTCGTCGGCTAGGTCTATGCCGCCAGAGGTTGTTTGGGACGGACAACCTGCACAAGTTATTGTGCAGGTCAGGGGAGTCTATGCGTCCTCTCAAAACTTTGCAACAAGTTGCAAGCTGGTCGAGCAACCTTCTTACTTCGAGGGAATTGAAACCAAGTTGGCCTAGCAAGAACCCAGTGGGATAAAGATAAGGGTAGTAGCCAAAAAGTTTCTTGTAAAAAGACCTCAAGAATGCTTTTTGAACCTTTTCAAGCTTAAGTGCGTAGGTCACATGATGGGGATTGTGTTGTTTTTTTTGTATTTTTTTTAATTTCAATAAATCCTATCTTAGTACACCCCTACGCATCAAGACAAACATATCCTCCAAATTTCAAGTATCTACGACCAGCGGGCTGGCTTTACGCTGTGCGTTGATATCAGTCCGTCAGGACCTTGATTCTTATATATATAGACTATAGCTGCGCCCTGCGGTTTCACCCGCGTCTTCCCGTTATCCCGCAGGAATCTTTTCCAGGATAAAAAGTAGCCTGTGTGTTAATCCAGGGTATAATCTATCTCCATTCCAAATTTTACTCCAATCCGTCCAGTAGTTTTTGTTTGAAAGAGTAACAAACATTCACACATCCATACTCACAAACTTTCATGTTTATAATATTAGTTGGATAACTTGGATATGTTATGATAAGGTAGGGAAAGCGTTGTAACACATTGCAATGTTACAGCCGCCGCTGCTGCAGCCACCGAAGCCAAAAAACGGAAGCTATCCAAGAGTCAGAAGTTGAAGATCCAAGCGAAGCAGAGAACTGCTCTCGCCGTCAAAAAGAAGGCGGCTGCTGTGGCCGCCGCCGCTGCTGCTAAGATGACTTCTTAAACTATCCCCAAATTAGCTGTTTCCCGCGTGGGCTACAGTTTATCGCGATAAAAAGTGAAAAACCTATGTCCTTTCTCAGGCTCTAGACTATCTCTGTACTAAATTTCATTTAAATCGGTTCAGTAGTTTAGGCGTGAAAGACAGACAAAGTTACTTTCGCATTTATAATATTAACAAGCTGTTCCCCGCGGTTTCACCCGCGTAGACTACAGCTATAAACATGCAAAGTCTCAGCCCGATCGGTTTAAAATTGGCAAAGTTTCATACAAACTGTCATCCCCTATTTTATCCCCTTGGGGGTAGAATTAATCAAAATCTTTTCTTAGCGGATGCCTACGTCATAACATCTACCTGCATGCCAAATTTCAGCCCGATCCGTCCAGAGGTTTGGGCTGTGCGTTGATAGATCACCATGTCAGTCAGTCAGTCACCTTTGAGTTATATATTTAGAAGTAGAGATTACATTATCATCATCATCAGCCCATTATTCCGTTCCCACTGCTGGGACTCTGGCCTTCTCTCAGAGAGAGTATGCGCCGTAATCTCCCACGCGGGCCCAGTGCGGGTTGGTAGATGTCGCATGCCCTTGAATGTTGCAGTTCTTGGACATGCCGGTTTCCTCACGATGTTTTCCTTTAACGTTTTGAGTGATGGCAAATCCGCACGTAACTTATGCGGGGCCGAGAGGATTTGAAGCAAAAACTTTCGCAATATAAATGCGAAAGTTCATGAGTGTGTTTGTTACTTCGCCATGCTGGATTTGAGTGACATTTGGAATGGAGATACTCTAGTGTACGCCTGGCTAGCTACCACCGATCTGTCGCCGTGCACCTATCGGTGTGTTCAGCTCTCAAGTGCAGCCTCACTTGAGAGCCAGTTCCCAGTCCAGTTGTAGCGTGGCGCCACCTTTGACCACATCGTCACTTAACATCAGGTGACTTGTGGTCTAACGCTACCCTGTAAGCTGTAAAGAAGAGAAAAGAAATAGCTTGTAGCTACCCTCGATTAACACTTGTATACTTACTTCTTTTTATTCCGGAAAATCCCGCATGTTTCAACTAGTTTCTTCTTAAAAGACAAAATTACAATTCACATGTTGAAACCGTCAAATGAATTTATAGGTTTACCGAGACATTGTGAAATCAGTGCTTGTCTAATAAATATAATTAACTACATCACCCTTGACTGGACGTGAATAAATCTTACGATTTGATGACCCAGATAAAATGGTTTAGTTGGCAGATCTTCTGTTTTACGTACCAGGGCCGGATTTACCCCCCTGCCCTAGGGGCACCGTGGGAAAAGCCCCCCGGAACCTACCCTAGTTGAAAGCTGTCAAAAATAATGTTTTCACCTCACAAGCTCGGAAAGAGTCTGTTTGTCATTCGAAATCTGAGTGCAAAAGCGCATTTTGCGCGCTAGCGTGGAAAGTATTTTTAACCTTCGAAACTTTCTATTCAATAATTCTCCATACCGTCAGTCCACTTAAAATGCAACAATACTTATTTCATGTCAGAGTGCCAACCTCTTTTTGGAATAATCGCACTGGCCAGTATGACAATTGCATAAAAAACAAACAAACCTATATTATCTGTTTTTCTTGCATCTAGCATTTTTCTCGCTGTAGTGAGGTGAAAAGTTGCGTGTTTCGCTCGGCTGCAAAGTTATTCTGCGTCTCGTACGTTTGAATCCCTCGCTATGCTCAGGTTTCAATATAAGTACTCGCGCCAAAATACAACTTTGCAGCCTTGCATAGCAAATAGCTATTAACCTTTAACAAGAATAAAATTATCCTTTTTTAAACTCATTAAAAAAGGTGGAGGTTCTCGATTGGACGGGGTTTTTTTTAATTATTTTTGTTACCTCGTAATTTTCGACTGGGTGAACCGATTTTGATGATTCGTTTTTAATTTGAAAGCTGGTGCTTCCCGTGTGGTCCCATTCAGTTAGGTCCAGTTCTGACAATGGCATCCGTGAGAAAACCTTTGAAGTCTGTTTTTTTTGCTTTCAAAGTTGTTACTGATACAATAATATAGTACTAACTGTTCCCCGCGGTTTCACCCGCGTGGGCTACAGTTTATCGCGATAAAAAGTATCCTATGTCCTTCCTTAGGGTTCAAACTATCTTTATATCAAAATTCACCAAAATCTGTTCAGTGGTTTTTAAGTTTATCAGGACTAAATGAACAATCAATAATTACTTATAGATTATTAAGTCATATATTTAAGCTCTTGTTTTTACTATGTTAAATGTACCCTATTTAATAATTAAGTATATTTCATAAATAAGTTTAAATCTTAATTGCAATGTGTTATTAATTGACATATAAAGAATATTTTTGGTATTTTTTTAATTACTGTATATTATTATTATTCAGTAAAATTATATGTATAAATACGGTATTGTATTTACTTCTAATTTTATAGGCTAAGTGTTATAAAATGAATGAAAATAAAACGCATTTTATGTAAAATTATTGTTAATAATGTATTTTTGTAATAAACAATAAAATGTAACTTTTATAATATGTTTTTTAATTGATCTTTGTGATTGAAGTGGTTTTCGATGATGACTCAGTGGTAGTGACATCGGCATGCGATATGTAGGTCGTGGGGTCGAATCCTACAATGAGCCTAAACTTTCGATAAAAGAAAACATCGTGATACCATAGCTTGGTGGTAGGGCATGCTCTAGTGCTCGCCTGGCTAGCTACCAGCCTCTAGTTAAGAATCTGTCGCCGTGCACCTATCGGTGTGTTCCGGCAGCCTCACTTGAGAGCCAGTTCCCAATACCATCGCTCAAAACGGTGAGGAAACCGGCATGTCCAAGAACCGCTACATTCAAGGGCATGCGACATCTACCAACCCGCACTGGGCCCGCGTGGGAGATTCCGGACCATACTCTCTCTGAGGTCAGAGTCCCAGCCAGTGGTGGATTTAGCAGCAGGCTGAGTAGGCTGGAGCTTAGGGCGGCAAATTTAGTGTCAATTAAAAAAAATATGTTTTAATGATATTAAAAGAGTCGTATATATGTATTTAAATATTATTATGTGCACACAAACAATTAAACATTGTTCACCACTTTGAATTTTCTTCAATTTTTGTCTGATGCATAAAAAAATGACACATTTAAAAAGGAAAGGCAGAGGCCGTAGAGGTTATAGAGGTTGGTAGGGGCGGCAAAATTTGAATACTTAGCCTACTGGCGGCAAATGTGTAAATCCGCCACTGGTCCAAGCAGTGGGAACGTAATAGGCTGCTGATAGGTCGTCTCATCCATATTTCGTTTACTCAAAAGGTACTTTTCAAATCTGTAAAGAAAACACGCGACAAGTTTTCAAAGCAATAAAACAAGGATTCTATAAAAAAAATGCAGTTTATTTACAAAATACATGTAGGTACAAAAATTTTATTTTCGATCTTATGTCTTCATTACAAAACTATGGAGTATTGTTTATAAGTCTTGTATTACCATGCTATGCTATATGAGGGTAGGTAAAGTAATGCCCGAAATCAATAATCGATCCTGGGCCTCTAGCCAAGATGCATTCTGCAATCGTTGACGCTAATAGAAAACAAGAAAAAAGTATTGGTTTGACATATTTCTGACCACGTGACTTAGCGTTGAAATCTTGGCTAGGGGCGCTGATCCGTTATCCGCGGTTTTGGATCCATATCTCATGTCATAATATGTCATTTTAGTAGTAACACGTCAAGCCCTAGTACTAAAATGACATATTGACATATATATGACATGACATATCGATCCAAAACCGCGGATAGCGGATCGGCATCGATAATTGATTTCGGGCGTAAGGCTATTCGCACACGAGCTTTAATCTTTGCTATTCTTACCGGGCCGGGCGTAAAGGCGAAGATGCACTCCGTCCCTTAACTTCTGATACCTTCTAAAATCTTTAAATACCACGTGGTGCCACAATTTTTTTTCCTGCTGTAAAATTCGCCACAGAGGTAAAAGATCTCAGAAGTTCACGGACAGTTTTGTATTGAATTCTTAACGTCAGCAAAGTTAGGAATAGAAAAGAATACGGCACGTGTGTAGTAAGCCTAAATGACAATGCGATGGCTAAGATTCAGATATTTATCGTTACCTATTTTGATATATATGTTTTTTTATACAACGTCGATGCCGGCGTAAGGAGGTTGGAACAGGCGTAGTTAGTTTTAAGTTTGACGTTTTAAAGTGATCATGCATCCTATTGAATAAGGTATTGACTATTGATGTGTACAAAAATACAATGTCAATACAATATTATATTTAGGTAAAATTTCAAATTTGTTTGTTTTAACCCCTGACGCAAAAGGGGTGTCATAAGTTTGATGTCGATGTCTCTCTGCGACATTGTAGCTGTCAAACGGATGGACCGATTTCGATGCGGTTTTTTCATTTGAACGCCAGTTTCCTTGCGGTGGTTCTTAGCTGTGTGTTAGTTATAGATCTATGATGCGTGCGCGGCTGCGTCCCGCACCCCCGACCGGCAGTCGAATACACTATTTCGTATCTAGCGCACGTGTGTCATTTCTGGCTCCCTACACCCGTAGGTACTAACATTGGCGACGAGGATGGGATGTGGGTTATAGATCTATGATGCGTGCGCGGCTGCGTCCCGCACCCCCGACCGGCAGTCGAATACACTATTTCGTATCTAGCGCACGTGTGTCATTTCTGGCTCCCTACACCCGTAGGTACTAACATTGGCGACGAGGATGGGATGTGGGTTATAGATCTATGATGCGTGCGCGGCTGCGTCCCGCACCCCCGACCGGCAGTCGAATACACTATTTCGTATCTAGCGCACGTGTGTCATTTCTGGCTCCCTACACCCGTAGGTACTAACATTGGCGACGAGGATGGGATGTGGGTTATAGATCTATGATGCGTGCGCGGCTGCGTCCCGCACCCCCGACCGGCAGTCGAATACACTATTTCGTATCTAGCGCACGTGTGTCATTTCTGGCTCCCTACACCCGTAGGTACTAACATTGGCGACGAGGATGGGATGTGGGTTATAGATCTATGATGCGTGCGCGGCTGCGTCCCGCACCCCCGACCGGCAGTCGAATACACTATTTCGTATCTAGCGCACGTGTGTCATTTCCGGCTCCCTACACCCGTAGGTACTAACACTGTGTTTGGTTGAAATCGGTCCAGTATTGTAAAAGCAAGGCATTTTCAATTCAATTCGCCTAAACCGCTGGTCGTAGAAACTTAGAATTTGGAGGATACGTCTGTCTTGACTTCTTGCCCCTGACGGACTAAAAACGGGAAACTGTAGCCCACGCGGGTGAAGCCGCGGAGAGCAGCTAGCAGCTGCAGCTTGATTTATAAAAAAATCAATTGCTGTTCGTTAGCCTCGCTAAAACTCGAGAACGGCTGTACCGATTTGGATAATTTTGATCTTGCAATATTTGTGAAAGTTCAGGGAAGGTTTAAAAGGTGACTTTTATTGGCGATACGAAGTTCGCCGGGTCAGCTAGTTCCTTATAATATGTATCTGAATTTTAACCATCCCGCACCGTCTAAGACACTTTTTCCGGCATTGAGGCACGAATTTGATTATTCCTTAGCAATCTATCATAGCTGCCTTAAATTGTATATTTACAGTCTTAATTCTACCCGCTTTTTTGTACATCGGTAAGTTTGATTAAGAAAAGTCAACGATGAAAACGTCGCAGTGGAAGTCAGTAGAGCGATTCTAATCAAATCAATCATTAAATAAATAAAATAAATAAATATAGGGGACATCTGCACACAAATTGAGCTAGCCCCAAATTAAGCTCGAAACTTGTGTTATGGGTATTAGACAACGATATACATACTTATATAGAGAAATAAATACTTATATAGATAGAAATATCCAAGACTCAGGTACAAATATTCGTGCTCATCACACATATATTTGCCCTTACCGGGATTCGAACCATTATTTCATTATCAGCCTTTCACGTTCCCACTGCTGGGACTTTGGCCTTCTCTCAGAGAGAGAGTATGGGCTGTAATCTCCCACGCTGGCCCAGTGCGGGTTGGTAGATGTCGCATGCCCTTGAATGTTGTTGAATCTAATTCACTCGCAGTGCCGGATCCACCATAGAAGCTGAAAAAGCTGAACTTGGGGCGGCAAAATTAGGGGACCGGCAAAAAAAGTGCCGAAAAAACAATTTGGTACAGAAAAAAGTAAATCTTTGCTTTTCTCAGCTTAAAAATGTTCCCAAAAACTTGTGAAAAAAATCTAGAAACTAGTGAACAGTGTGTCTAATTTTAGAAGTCAGTAGGGGCGGCAAATTTTTAAATCCAGCTCTGTTCACTCGGAAACTCTTCCGACCACGGATGCGGAAAAATCAGAAGCCGGGGTGGGCTCTAGTCTTACGCCCGAACTTAATAATCGATCCTGATCCGTTATCCGCGGTTTTGGATCGATATGTCATGTCATAATATGTCATTTTAGTAGTAATATGTCAAGCCCTAGTACAGTCAACGACAAGTAGCTGATCGTTCTCGATTTTCCAAATGTGTTTCAAATCAGTAATCATTATTGTTTCTTTTACACTTTACATGGTATCATTTTGATCACAACATAACACACCTGATTTTAGGTGATGATGGGGTCAAAAATTGGTGTCTAAGATGATGAGGATGATAGAAAAAAGTGTGATTGTTCTGCAACTTTTGCCGTTGACTGTACTAAAATATTATGACATGACATATCGATCCAAAACCGTGGATTTCGGGCGTTAATATTTCTTAATCAAACTTACGATATTTTAATCTAGAGCTAATTGCTATTGTTAATTATAATACTGCTATGATTTGGTCTTTTCTATAACGTTACTTACATTCATTTGTTCGTGGCGGGCGTCCTCAAAATACTTAAAACGAAAAGCTTTTTCTTTTTAAAACACTTTTATTAGCTTGACTTGTAACTAACTAACTAACTAACTAACTAACTAACTAACTAACTAACTAACTAACTAACTAACTAACTAACTAACTAACTAACAATGTAATCAAATCTTAGAAGTCAATTTTCACCAACTTCTAATTGTCGTATCGACTTGAAACTTTGTATGTGTATGTAATCTCGGTGACAATGCAATAATTTGGTATCATCAACCTGATCTGATGATGCAGCCGGAAGGTGGGTAGGGGATCTCTGCAGTGCCTTCTAGTAAACCCCTCGTGTTTGGACTCATATGAATCGTCTTGATGAGTACAATAGATTGGACTTGGTGACGATGGTCTGATGATGTAACCGGAAGGTGGGTAGGGGATCTCTGCAGTGGCTACTAGCAAACCCCTCGTGTTTGGGCTCATATGATTCGACTTGATGAGTCAAATAGATTGCACTTGGTGACGAGGGTCTGATGATGCAACCGGAAGGTGGGTAGGGGATCTCTGCAGTGGCTACTAGCAAACCCCTCGTGTTTGGGCTCATATGAATTGTCTTGATGAGTCAAATAGATTGCACTTGGTGACGAGGGTCTGATGATGCAACCGGAAGGTGGGTAGAGGATCTCTGTAGTGGCTACTAGCAAACCCCTCGTGTTTGGGCTCATATGAATCGTCTTGATGAGTCAAATAGATTGGACTTCGAAACAAAGGACTAAAAAGTAATAAAATAAAAATATATAGTTTAAAAAACTAAAAAAACACTTTAAAAACGCACTGAAAAATATAAAATAATTAAATTGTATTAGTTACGATATAATGGTTAATTCAAAAAGTGTGGAGCGCTTCTTTTACTGGGTAAATAAAAGGACACACAACCAAAAAGCGCTCCACACTTTTTGAATTAACCATTATATCGTAACTAATACAATTTAATTATTTTATATTTTTCAGTGCGTTTTTAAAGTGTTTTTTTAGTTTTTTAAACTATATATTTTTATTTGATAATAACCAAGCTGGACTACAGTTTATCGCGATAAAAAGTATCCATGTCCTTCACCAGGGTTCTAGCTATCGCCTTACCAAATTTTATCAAGATCGGATCAGCAATTTAGACGTGAAACAGTAATAAACGTCAGACAGACAGAACTATTATCATATACATACTTTAATAGTATAAATTTTAATGTGAAAGTTACTTTCTTAAGTTTTCACGCCTAGATCGATTTTGATGATACTTAGTAGAACGGTAGTCTTTATTGACCTCGCTTAGGGTGCTTTTGCTAAATTTGCAAATTCTTTTTTACTATTATTTTTAATTTCCTATCTTGTTATTCTACAATATTGGAATTAGGTTTTATAACGGGATAATTACCATGTATTTGTTTTTGTTTTTGCTCTCGATATTTCGGCACTGTTGCAAGCGCCATGATCACGAGAATACTAAAAGTTTCTGCGGGTAGGATTGTTTTTTTTTGTTTTCAATAATATGCCCGCACAATCACATACATAGACTCTGACCCCTAACTAGGTTTCCCTGTATCTAGGGTATCAGAAACTACGAGGATCGGGGATCCACAACACCCAGACACAAAAGAAATACTTGCGCTTTTTTTTTCAACGCACAAGTATTTGTTCTGTAGCGGGCATCGAACCCGCGACCTCACGCTTCGCAGTCGGCTATTCGCCCATTGCGCCACATCAGTCGCCTCTCGCGTTTTTTGCCCGTTATAAAACGTAATTCTAACGTTATTGACCATTGTAGTCTAGAACAGTATATTATTCAAAAATAGTCAAATATCAAATTAAAAAATGCCAGTGAAAGTATAGCCTTAGGACGCCCGTTAAATATAGCTAAATACAATTAACTCTTAAACCTAGAATGCGTTTAAAATGTATAATAATATAAAAATACTGGTATACGTCATTTTTGTACATTAATTTATAAAACTATTTTAGTCTAATTAATACAATAAGATAGCTATCGTGCGAAAATGGCAACATTGAAGTAGCGACTTAGAAGCTTTTTAATTTTTCATAATAGCAACACTTTCTAAAATTTGGAAATAATATAATCTTGAGTGTCGCCATATTGAAAAATCAATCTGTTTAAAACATCGCTGTAAGAAATAGTGGGCGAATTATCTTAATATAACATATATGTATATAAAATAATTAAAAAATATTTAATTAAACACAAAACAATTAATTTTGTGATGATTAATAAATGTAACATTAACACGTTTAAAATATTATGCTCGAATTGCTCATAAATATATAATTGCGCTAAAAACTTGACATTTTTACCAAAGTACGATTATTTAAAAATCGAGTGTCAAATCAAAAGAAAATTAAAAACTCGAAAAATCATTGTTACAAGTAAAAACAAGATAATATTGAAAAAATAAAACTAGCAATAGCGAAATAATTAAAATAATAATAATAAAAAAAATGCCTCAAACAAGTAAATGCGTTAAAAAATACTTACAAAAAAAGTTACATGATAGTTGCTAAAAATTCATTGGTGTTGCCACAAATCTTAATCTTAACATTATTGCCAGCGCTCATCACAAATTCCTACCAACTACGTGTACTGGAGTTGCCAGTTTACAAAAATACTTCGAAATCTTTATCGTTAACAATATTCCGATTTGTTTGAGAGACGAAGAATATTTTTTCTATATTTATCTCGAGATCTTAAAGAACATTGGCCACTTTTCATACCGCCCTGGACCTGAACGCAATATATTTTGTATGAAAATTTTCGTTTCTGTCAATGTCACTTAGTTTTTGTTTATATTTGTTAAATAATGTTGATTTTAATGACTTAATTTAAGTAGGGCCGACTTCCAAAGCGTGAAACGGAATGAAAAAGAAAACGCGGAGTGCGTTCAAAACATCCAAGCATTGTGCAAGTTAAAAAATGTCCTAAGAAACTCCGAAGTTAAAAAATCGATATCTTTTTTTTCTACACCTTCTTTAAAATATCGTTTGTATAATCTTAATAGACAAAAAAAATCAATTTTTATCGTATATAGACGTTTTCATACGACCTCGGGTCCGTTTTGGCCATTGTTCTTTTATTACAATTTCTTCTCATAAGTCACGTGAGGTATTTAAGACACTTTTTTATCCTTCCCTGTCCTGTTGATACGTAGTGGAGTTCCAAGCTTCCCCCAGTCAACAACACATGTATTTTTACCGATAAAAAATAACGTAAAACTTATAAATGAGCGCATAAGAAAGTCGCGTGAGAAACTAGTGGTTTATAACTACAACGCAAGCGCATCAGTAGGTGGTTATTGGACATTCTAATTCACTTTTTTTTCATCTTGAATCGAAAATGTTATTGGGCATTCTAATTCACTTTTTTTTTCATCTTGAATCGAAAATGTTATTGGGCATTCTAATTCACTTTTTTTTTCATCTTGAATCGAAAATGTTATTGGGCATTCTAATTCATTTTTTTTCATCTTGAATCGAAAATGTTATTGGGCATTCTAATTCATTTTTTTTCATCTTGAATCGAAAATGTTATTGGGCATTCTAATTTTTTTCAAGTGAGCGCCCGTAATTAAGCGAACGTGAAGAAAAAAGTGAATTTAAAAAAATTTAAAAAAAAAACTAAATTTATTTTTAATGTGATAAAAACGACATACACCAATTACATTGGTTTGTTACAATTACATTTGCTTGGTGGTAGGGTATTTTCTAGTACTCGCCTGGCTAGCTACCACCCTCTTGTTAAGAATCTGTCGCCAAACACCTATCGGTGTGTTCCGGCAGCCTCACTTGAGAGCCTGTTCCCAGTCCATGTGTAGCGTGACGCCATCTTCGACCGCATCGTCACTTAACATCAGGCGACTTGTGGTCAAATGCTACCCTGTAAATAGTAAAAAAAAAAAACATTTACCACACAGAAAAGTTAATTATAAATAATATTATACAGTAAAATTAGCAAAATAATAATAACAATAATAATGAAAAAAGAAATAATGAAGAGATAATAATGAAAACCAATGAAATAATAATAAAATAAAAGAAGAGAATGTCATGATAATTATTACAGCATGTCATTACTCGCTATTTTCACTGTCGGAATTATGTGAATTGCTCCATTGGTCTCCGAGTCTTTCACAACAAATTAGAATGCCCAATAACCACCTACTCGCATCCATAGGCAAAAGCCAGTTTTATTAAAATACAATTCTCCTCTCATTAACTTATATATACATATAAACTTGTAGAATCCAAGGCGATAAAAAATGTATGTCCGTAAATGTACATACTTTATAAATGTATATGAAAATTGGTTATTCTCAGACGGACTCTTTTAAACACTTAGCCAAGCAGTAGTGGGCAATCAAAGGCACCAACCAGCACTGGGCCAGCGTGGTAGATCACTTCTCAAACTCTCTGTCGGAGAGAAGTTCAGTGTCCCAGCAGTGGGAACGAAATAGGCTGATGATAATCCGACTAACATTATAAATGCGATAGTTTGTGTGTGTGAATGTTTGTTACCACGTATCACTGTAACTACTAAACCGATTTTGATAACCACCCCTGGAAAAGGGTTCCTGCGGGATAACGGGAAGACGCGGGGCGCCACTAGTATTATAAAATACTAGCTATTCCCCGCGGTTTCACCCGCGTGGGCTACAGTTTATCGTGATAAAAAGTAGCCTATGTCCTTTCTCAGACTCTAGACTACCTCTGTATAAAATGTCATTTAAATCGGTTCAGTAGTTTAGGCCTGAAAGACAGACAGATTTATTTTCACATTTATAATATTACTAGCTGTTCATCGCGGTTTCACTCGCGTAGGCTACAGTTTATCGCGATAAAAAGTGTCCTTTCTCAGGCTCTAGACTATATCTGTACCAAATTTCATTTAAATCGGTTCAGTAGTATAGGCGTGAAAGACAGACAGTGTTACTACGTATTTATAATATTAGTAGCGATAAAGAAAAAAGTTTCACATACATTTTCAAGTCCTCGGGATCCACACAATTCACCTGCTCACAAACACACACTAAACACTCTCGGAGACACACTTCGATTAGCTGTTAGGCATCGCATCCCTCCACGTACCAAACCAGTTGTAATTGAACATGGCCGAGTACGGATGTTTTCTCTTCTTGTGTAGCCGCAGGGACTCCTCTGACGCGTACCAGTACTGTGGAAACTTGTCGAACGGGTACTTCTCTGATTCTTTGATGTATGGCTCGGAATCGTCCGCTGAAAACAAACAAAATATATTCAAGTAGCTGTTCCCTGCTGTTTCACCCGCGTGGGCTACAGTTTATCGCGATAAAATGTAGCCTATGTCCTTTCTTAGGCTCTAGAGTATCACTGTACCAAGTTTCATTTAAATCGGTTCAGTAGTTTAGGCGTGAAAGCGAATAAGACAGACAGAGTTACTTTCGCATTTATACTCGTAACTAGCTGTTCCCCGCGGTTTCACCCGCGTGGGCTACAGTTTATCGCGATAAAAAGTATCCTATGTCCTTCCTCAGGATTCAAACTATCTCCGTACAAAGTTTCATTTAAATCGGTTCAGTAGTTTAGGCGTGAAAGAGTAACAGACAGACAGAGTTACTTTCGCATTTATAATAAGTAAGGGATATAGTTGTGCCCGGCATTCCCGCAGGAACCTTCCGAGTAAAGATTCAAAGATTCCCTTTGCACCACTGCTATTTTAAGACCTAGCGTAAGCCACCGACGTTGCTGAATGTCGCGTGCTGTGTGACCGTGATACTCACGTATAGGCAGGCAGTAGAGGCAGAAGATCCTCCGGCGGCGGCCGCCGTGGGTCTCCAGGTGCTTCTTGTGCTGCTTCCGGCCGGACGAGACGTGCGGGCAGCAGGGGCAGGGCACGGCCAGCTGTCGCGGGATGCCGCCGTGCCGCTCCGCCGAGTGCTGCAGGAGGGTGGTGGGGACACGGTAGCCCTGGAAACGAGTATTTTTTTATTTAAAGCCCTGCTATCCACAGTCTCAATGCGACAGAGGGGGTACTTCACGTCGATCTGGAAGAGTGGAACGATCTGCCAGCGTCATTGTTTCCCGATAAGTACAATTTGGGAGTTTTCAAGTCAACAGTGAATAGGTATCTTCTAGGCAAGCATGCTCCATCATCGGCCACGTCTTCACTTACCATCAGGTGAAACTGTGGTCAAATGATTGCTTATTGTGATTAAAAAAAAATAAGTAATGAAAACTTTAAAATCGATCCCTAAAACATAATTAAGGCAATATTTTTAATATTATAAACGTGAAAGTTTGTGAGTACGGATGGATGGATGTTTGTTACTCTTTTACGCAAAAACTACTGAACGGATCTGAATGAAATTTGGAATGAAGATAGCTTATACCCTGGAATAACACATGGGCTACTTTTATCCCGGAAATAGGTTCCTGCGGGATAACGGGAAGACGCGGGTAAACTGCGGGGCGCAACTTGTTAATAGGATGTGCTGACCTTAAAGCAATGTTCACACCGGAAAGGGAACAGTTTCCACTTGGGGTTCTTCTTGCGACTGAAGGTCATCTTGTAGGGCTCGTCCGGGAACCAGTCTAAAGGGTCCAGCTGTAGTTCTACCAGCTCCACTCCTGAAACATGCAAACAGTATGTCATCACCATCATCGGCCTGATGTTAAGTGATGATGTGGTCGAAGGTGGCACCACGCTACACCTGGACTGGGAACTGGCTCTCAAGTGAGGCTGCTGGAACCAACAGGGGCTTGGCGACAGATGGTGGTAGCTAGCCCAGCGAGCACTAGAATATGCCCCACCACCAACCAAGCGCTTAGCTAGCCAGGTATGTTTATACCACTGAGCTCGGTCTCCGGCTGTCAGGCCCCCCAACTCCTCACAGCCACTTGGCGCAAGTCGTAGCTCCACCTAGTCGCAGGGCGCCCTACACTACGTCTGGAAGTCGTCGCTCCACCTAGTCGCAGGGCGTCCTACACTACGTCTGCAAGTCGTCGCTCCACCTAGTCGCAGGGCGTCCTACACTACGTCTGCAAGTCGTCGCTCCACCTAGTCGCAGGGCGTCCTACACTACGTCTGCAAGTCGTCGCTCCACCTAGTCGCAGGGCGTCCTACACTACGTCTGCAAGTCGTAGCTCCACCTAGTCGCAGGGCGTCCTACACTACGTCTGCTGCGCTTACCATTCTTATGTCTTACCTTCAGGGAGTTTAATAGGTGGAGCGATATGTAAAGGCACTGGTAAGTATTCTTGTGGCAGAATAGTTTTGATGGCTTGGTTCAACAAGCTGATATGAGCTGGTGGTAGAGACACCGTTGTGTTGTTGGCTGCCAGGAGACTGGTGAGGATCGTGTTCTGGGCCTGGAAATATAGAAGACATCATCACTATGAGTTTATTTATTTACAAAAATATTCATTGTTTTTTGACATAAAAACTCTTTGCGGCATAAAAACTCTTTTACTCTTAGTAATAAGATTCAAATTGTAATTATGATCGCGGCCAAAAAATTACCTTTTGCCGGCGTAAGGAGGTTGGAATAGGCGTAGCTAGTCTTAAGTTTGACGTTTTAAAGTTATCATATTATGTATCCTAATAAATGAAGATTTAAGAATTGAATTGAATGGAGAAGAAAGAGATACAAAGGCTGATGATGATGATGATGATGATGACTGTACCTGTAAAGCGGTCGCCTGCAGTGAGGACCCAATACTGAGACCAGCGTTGAAGCTGTGCGAGAGATCAATCTTGGGCTTCCTTTTGTAGCCCTTCGGAGGGCCTCTCTTCTTGGCTACCTCTCCATTTTTCTTGTACCTGGAACGGTAGATATTGTATCTTTATCTCTTTAAGGGCAAATATATGTGTGATGAGCACAAATATTTGTTCCCGAGTCTTAGATATTTCTATCTATATTTTAAGTATACATATAAGTATCAATTTTTTTTTTCTTCCTTTTTGTTCTATAAATAACTATGTATAACACTGTCTAGTACCCATAACACAAGTTTTGAGTTTAATTTGGGGCTAGGTCAATTTGTGTGCAATGGTTCCCCGATACTTTCAGGGTTTACCCTTATAGGATCACTTTCTTGTCTGTCTGTCAAGACCCTTTCTCTTAAGAATGCGTTGAGGTATCAAGTTGAAATTTATATCAAACTAGCTGACCCAGCGAACTTCGATCCGCGTAAGAGGCAATAAATGAGCAGATATTTGCGCCCCGCGGTTTTACCAGCATCTTCCCGGTATCCCGCAACCTTTTTCCGGGATAAAAAGTAGCCTATGTGTTGATCCAGGGTATAAGCTATCTCCACCCCAATTTTCATTCAGATCCGTTCAGTAGTTTTTGCGTGAAAGAGTAACAAACATCCATCCATCCATAAGAAAACATTGTTCCTTCGCAACCACTTGTCCAGTCTGTTTTTAAAGGAGTTCACTGACGGAGCCGACACAACGTCTTCTGGTAGTCTGTTCCAGTTGTGCACCACTCTAGAAGCCAGGAATGGTGTGCAGTATTCGTTTTCTTTTTTGTTTTTACTTTAGTTTTCCTTCTGAGTCAAAAGGGAAGGAAATTTCTTCTATATTTCGGAGGTTCTTTTTTCTCCGTGTAGTAGTATAATAGTAACACGTACCTGATAACCTCACCAGTCTCCGTAACCACCGGACTCTTCGCCTGCACCGGTGTAATCGTCAACTTAGCCGGCAAAGAGAACCTGGTCTGTAGATTCTTCACAATATTATTAGCCTCGCTCGCTAACGCCAACGGGTTTGCCAAATTCAATGGGTTGTTGACAAATTTTGGCAGCACCGGGGATGAAGGGAAGATGGATAGGGACTTGGCAGTGTTGTACTGGCTGTAGTTAGCCGGGATTTGATACACTTGGAGGTTGAGGGAGGAGTTGATCTTGAGTCGCTTGGCCGAGGGCTCGTCATCGCTGAGCTCTGATTGACTTTCCGTGTCCAGGGGGTCTTTGTCAAACTGTGTCTCCTTTTCTTGTAGGCAAAACATCTGTAAGTAAAATAATATATACAAAAATCAATGTCACGTCAGTACAAGGTTGAAATTCCCTCAATCCGCACAAAACGTTTTGCTTTCACATTTATAATGCGAAAGGCAAAGGAAGAGAACACCGTCTTTGTTTCCTGATAAGTATAAAAAAAAATTAAAAATTGCCTTAAGTCACGAGTGAATAGGTATCTTCTAGGCAAGCGTGCTTCATCTTCGACCTTATCATCACTTACCATCAGATGAGACTGGGATCAAATACCTACTTGTAAAAAAAATAATTAATAAATATTTTTAAAAGGAATAGTGAACAGAAACAGATGGGCCGATTGATGGTAAGCAATGCAAGCAATGGTTTACAATGAGCTTGAGCTTTTGTTGAAGGAAAACATTGTGAGGAAACCAAAGCTTGGTGGTAGGGCATTTTCTAGGACTCGCCTGATGAGCTACTATTGCCAAGCACCTATTGTTGTGATCGGCCGGCAGCCTCACTTGAGAGCTAGTTCCCAATTCAGGTGTAGCTTGACGCCATCTTCGGCCACATCGTCATTTAACATCAGGTGACTTGTAGTCAAACGCTACCCTGTAAGTAGTAAAAAAAATAACCACCATTAGGAACTCTTTTCACAGCCACTGCAAAAAGACTTATGGATGGACTTTGTATACATTTATGATGTGTACACACAATAAATTAGACTTCAAAATAGCTAGATTTATCGGCCAATGTTTTTAAAATGGACTTCAAAATAGCTAGATTTACCATGCAATGTTTTTAAAATGTTTATGGTGGCCATGACATGCTGTCAAAGACACAATGAACTTATGACCTTCAGGTTTCAGGAAATGCAAAGCAGCTGGCGAAAATAAGATAGATGTGTGTATATATTATATAACCACTGGGCATAATGTTAGAGAATCAAGGAGGTTTCTATATGACAGCCATGAAAAAATAAAAATGCTCATTTGTTTATTCTAAAATACTGCCTGTTTATTCTTAGACAAAAAAATGTTGAAAAATAAAAAACAACTCAAATATGTACGAAAATGTTGTAAGGATGTAAGTTATTTCGTAAGGTTATTAAACTCTACATATAGCAGAATTTTCCAAGCTCTAGGGGTCAATAATCTTATGACTGCTTTTTTAGATTCCACACTTATAAAAAAAGTACATTCTCAGTAAGTTTAAAATGAGGTAACATTTAATATTTTCTATGGAGTTCCTGTGAGAAGTACTTATTGCCCAATTTAATATGATTCATACTTTTTTGTTACAAAAAGATACATAAGAAACTTTTTACAGATAAAAATGCTAGATAAAAAAAATTGTATAATGAAGATTTTTACTGTAAAGAACAAGCTGACTGGCTGTAAACAAAGGGATTCCAGAAAAATGAGGAAGACAATACTTACGATTGCACTAAAAATTTCAATATAACATCGTCAAAGTGCGATGTGAAAGTAAACTCAAGTAAGTTTACGCGATAAATGCCGGAAATACCACGTAAAAGTTTTCGGCGTACACAAAATGGCGTTATAAATTCATAAAAGAGCGAAACAATAAGACCGATCACATAAAATAACTGCACATGCTACTAAAAACTTAACGCGTAGGTACGTAGACTGACTGTACTAATTATGGTAAATATGTTGGTATGTTGAATTAACTACAAACCGTTCTTGAGTTTTCTCGTCAGATATCGGTGGTTTCAACTTAAAACTAACACATTAGCACAGTTTTGGTTCAAATTCTATTGTTTTTGAAGTAAAATAAAATCGAAACATGAAATAAAAGGTTAGGTACACTCGATTATAATAATAACAAGTTTTTGAAATAGTGATGTGCAAAGCAAATGATTTGAAAGTGGTTTGTCTCGATTATCGATAATTTTATGCAGTACTGTTTTAATTGTAACAATAATTTTAACTAACGCATTGTAACGTTGCGAATGATCCACTTTGGTTAGTTAAAGATATTGAAATCCTAAAGTTTTCTTAGAACAGTTAAAAAGCAAGAAAATATAGCTAGCATATTTATATTTAATTATATTGCAATCTTTTCTAGGGTACTACTAAATACTATTTTTGGAAACAGTAATTTTTATATCGAAACCGTTTGGAGAGCGCATATTTCCTTACTTTGATTCGTATAACAATTTTTCCATCTTACCTTGGCCTCTTGCATCGATTAGTAAATATTTTCCGATTAAATTCAAATGTTGAAGGCAAGAGATCGATTATACTCTCAACAAGTCTCTTCACTAGTTTATATAAGCCACCCGCATGTGAAATAAACTAAACCAATTGAATTTTTACCTTAATACCTTGATATAAAGTTCACAATAGCATTTATTTAGAAGACACTTTATGGATCTTCTAGCTTTGTGATGAGCAAAGCGTCATATATTTGACGTTTGAAAAAAATGAAGTGATGTTATTGTTGCCAGTAGAAATATATGTATGTAAATGGTGAATAATTCATTTCTAGTTTTAGTTCATCATTATTCCTAGGGCCTTTCATTATGATTTCTTAATCAGATTAATTTTAATTTTACATAGTGCACCCAGAAGGAATAAGGAATTTTTGCACGTTTTCAGAAACCTTTTCATGGTTTACGAGTATTTACTATCATTATCTGTAGATAAAATAAGTGTGTTAAATTTTTAGTTACGTGCAGTTATCACTGGAGGCGCCATGATGGTTTTCATACGAAATCTTTTTCAGATACCCGATAGCTCAGACTAGTTCTCAATTTTATCGACCGTTTTAGAAAAACAACACGAAAAATTTGTTTAATAATTTTTATTTTTATCCGAAAACTTAACCTAAATAATTACTCAACATGGTTTACAAAGAATGCACTTCTCAAAATAAAAATAATAATTAAGAAAAATAAATTACTATAGACTAGAAGTCAACACTGTACAAGGACCAAGCTCGAAAAAATAACTAAAAAAAAAAAGCAAAACAATATTTCCTTAATGATATCACAAACTTGGCCTATTGTAAAGTTGATATAAACGTTACACTTGCTTTAGCAAATATTTGTGGAATTATTTGTGTCGTCAAAGTACACTTTAGGGCAAAAAATCGATTAAAATATAATATTTTTTTTCGAACATTGACCAATTTTGGTCAAATTTGAAGATTTTTTTGCCCTAGTGTGTTTGTCTATGTCATTGTAGAAAAAACGAACATTTTCGTGTTAAAATTGTAATTTTTACATGCATATGATAATTACATCATGTAACAGTATCAACTTTACAAACATAATAATATTTACATTTACCTTATCACTTATTACAAAGATTTGGCTTCAAACGTAGTCACGATTTTTGCTCCATAGTAATAATATTCAAAATTGTCACAGATTTGGTATAGAAATGATACTTATAACTAAAAATAATACATATTAAAAACGCCATGTTTAAATGACGCCATCATTTATTAAGGCCATGTACAGATGACAGCATGATATCGCTATGACAGTGTACGGAAACTGAGGAATAGTAAAAATAGTTTTTTTTGGTAGAAAATGATAAAATTGTTTATTTAAATTACCAAAACGGCACGTGTATCCCTTTTACAGTAAATGTGACGAGTCAAGTGTAAAAATCGATTACTTAAGTCACGCAGTGTGACTAAGTGCGAGCTTAAGTCACAAATGATTTTTCAGGTAATTTTAAAAATAATTAGATCTAAATTATAACAATTTAATATATATTATTTTCTCTGTCTACTTTGAAGATAAAATTAATTGTATGGCAATAAGTAGCCATGAGAGCAGCCGTTGAGAGCAGTGAGTCAAATGTAAAATTATTAATTGTTATAATGAGGGATTTATAAATAAGGTTATCTTTTTAAAGCGGGAAAACAAGATATCTGGAGATGATTGAAACGTCCACGAATCATCTATAGCTTAACACTAGACATAGCGAAATCATCTACACATGGCATTATAAAAATGATTCAATCCCACGATGACGCGACTTAAAAATGGTGAGTAAAATATAAAATTAACTTCTTTACATATGTTTCGAATGTAAAATAACTGATTAAACACGAATAGATTAAGGGTACAATATAAAAACTTACACAAAAACTGGCTGCAACGTTTGGTACAAATAAATGAACTGGTAATTGTCATTAAGAGGAATAATGGAAGAAATGATAAAGGCATCATAGAAAATGGGAGGATTTCTATGCTTGAATATTTACTCGATTTTCATTAATCGATAACAAGTCGTCAATATAAAACGAGTAATATAAACGAGCAAAAAGAAAAACCATTTTTAAAAGATATGTGTAAGAAATTGACAAAAATATGTTTTAAATTGCCATTTAAGAAGACATTGAGCAAGGAAGAAATGAAGAAGTGTCATTTGTGTTCATCAAACACACGAAAGATATATAAATTTAGTTTAAACCCTTTTTTATCACACTTAATTCACAAAAAAAGAATTGGTGTTTGTTCAATAAGTAATGTTGGAATACACAACATAAAATCGGTTTAAAATAGTTTTATTTCTGGAAAAAAATCTTGTCCAGTTAAAAAAAAATGATAGGCCCAATCTAATGACAATATCATCCAATCATTTTCATGGGGCGTATCATTTTTTTACTCCAAACAATTTCTAGACAGTAAACATTCTGGAATCAAGAAAGGAGTTAGTCGATAAATCACAATTAGTCATCTTAAATTTAACAAAAGTACTTACTATATACTTTCTACTTACGTAAAAACTCTGTCATCTATCTATTGTCTTGATCGTGAAAACGGAAATGTGTCCGCGCAACTTTCTACCAATCGATCTGTAATTTTTAGCGCTGGAAACTAGGCGTGGTAGCTTTTCGCATCTACCGGCCGCGTTCTAGCTAAAAATACGATCTAGGAAAAATTGAGTGGAGACATTTCTTAGGAACTCGTTTTGTCTTATTGGTAACGATTTTCATAAGTTCTCATATTTTATGAAAATCTTTCAATGTTTAAAAAAAGCCTATAATGGCTAAAAGGCTTTACTGTTAAGGGAGTGTTGTTTCATTCAAAAGTGTATGAGAAAATAGCTACCTATTAAAACTCTCACACATTTTTGTTGCAATATCAAGATAATAATATTAATAACGCCCACACAATCACACACATAGCTCTGACCCCTTATTAGGTCCCTTTTATCTAGGGTATCAGAAACTATGCGGATCGGGGATCCACAACACCTGGCACGTAATAAATAAGCTTATATTTTTCAATGCAACAGATAGCAGCCAGGTGAGTTTTCATAATTAATTTTATACATTTAAAAAACTTATGCGAACTCCAGGTGGAGGAGAAGAGGTGGCGCAGGACAGAGCGAAGTGGCATCTTTTGTTATCAGAGGCCAAGACTCACTTGTTGCGCCATCTCAGTTTTGAGTATGGATGAAAAAACACACCAGAGAACAGTGCTTTATCAAAAAATATCTAAGTAAGTACCATTTCAATATTTTGGTAGAAACTAAGAGTAAAATTATTGATATGGTTTAAGTTTTTTCATAAATGCATTAGGACGATGATGATGCAGAAATAATATTTTAATGTTTTAGGAGTGGAGCTGGTAGAACGACAGCTTGACCCTTTATACTGGTTCCCGGACGAGCCCTACAAGATGACCTTCAGACGCTAGAAGAACCCCAAGTGGAAACTGTTCCGATGTGAACACTGCTTAAAGGTCAGTGCAGTACAATATAAACGTAATACGTCAGTTCTCTGACAGCTAAAAAAGGGAGCAAATAAAAGTTTTTTTATTGACCTTGTTTCATGTTTCGTGTCAACGCCATCTAACGGATTTTATTTGAACTATTTTTTTCTTTTGCCTGTCAGAAAACATTCATTGTTCTAACCCTTACCTAAATTCAATAAGCGCTAACAGTCTAGAATCCCTATTATAGCTTATTATTAATTCCTAGCCATAACTACATTTATTATTATATATATAAGAGCCTCAATATTATTATTATCATATTATACAGAGTGCTTCGTCTAGTCGGAATCACTATGGGGAATTTTTCAAAGTATAAAAAATACAGAAATTACGAAGAAACTATTTAGGAAATTTTAAGGTAAAAAAAAGAGAAGCAAAAATATCGAGTTAGGAAACAACCGCGGTAACCGTGTCGTGTTTTTCGACAACCTATGATTTTTTTTTCTCAACTCTAAAATTTTAACATGGTATCTTCGAAAGAATTTCTGTATCTCTTATATTTTTTAACTTCCTCCTACGAACCCATCTTGATGAATCACCCTGTATAGCATGTTTTTTAATATTACAGTCATACTCCATTTAAATAAAGATATGTTTCAGGCAGCAGTGGTAGTTTTTATACAAGTAAACTGGCAACTCTGTCGTTTTGGCGCGAATTCTGTAGTTTTAAACCCTAACGGACGACGTTTCTAAATTCAAACCCTACTGTTACCGTTCGAAATGAACCGTGGATAAATAAAATAACCTAAAAACAAGTCCCTATTTCTATACACAAGTCATTTTTCCGAATGCACAGCACCTTTCACAGAAAGCGCGTTTAACTAATGAAATAAATAATTTCACATGTCAACTTCAAACTATTTTACAAATTCGTCATGTCATCTAAACGTCAGCTTTTCCCGCCATCCGGCGGCCATCTTGAATACAATAAATAACCTAGAAGCGTACTACTATATATTATTCGCTATATATTAATGTCCGCTTTATTTACAATTATTTTTGGGATCATATACCTTATTTGGCATGGATTTGTAACAGCGCCGTCTGCCGGGCGAACTCAAGACTTGTACGTGCGGATGACGTCTTTGATTTGAGCGCGGCACAGAGGGCATTGACCCCCGCCTTTCCCGCGCCACTGTTGCACTGCGCATTTGTAACACATACACATGTGCCCACACATATACAAGACACTGTCTATAGGATTTTCGTAACAAATTGTGCACTCTGTCCCCGTCAATTCACCTATGACGGTATAAATCGGCTGGGAGCGACTGGTCGACGGCGCGTTCACGTTCATTCTTTCGTTCACTCTGTCGTTCATTCTTTCGTTCACGCGCTCGGGGAGTCTCATTGGCTCGCTGTGCCCGTTGGGTATCTGGACTTGTTCGTTCACGTTGTTCTGGTTGATGGATGAGCATTGGGCGTCGGTGCGGGGTCTGGAGTTCGAAGGTTGGTTTAGTGATGAGCACGAAGGTTGCGATATCATCGGCTGGAGACCAGCTAAGCAGAGTTGAGACGACTGGATCGGCTGGAAAGATGAGAAAGAAAACGTCAGTTTGAGTTTTGACGACACGGTAGCCGAGTTGGTAGTGACTGTGACCTTGCCTACGAAGCTAGCGGTCCCGGCTTCGGATCCCGGTAAGGGCAAATGTATGTGTGATGAGCACGTATATTTGTACCTGAGTCTTGGATTTTTCTATCTATATAAGTATTTATTTCTCTATATAAGTATGTATATCGTTGTCTGGTACCCATAACACAAGCTTCGAGCTTAATTTGGGGCTAGGTCAACTTGTGTGCAATAGTCCCCAATATTAAAGAAAAAAAACTTCAGGTACTGAAAAGTTGTTCAATGCCAGCGTAAAAACTCACCTCAATATAATGCGCACTGGCCAAAGTCATCTGCTGATGATTAACAGCATTCTGACTCCCGTTCTGAGGCGGGAGGCTAACAACCAGGACAGTTCCACCTGCCCCGGTCTGGATCGGAGCCGCCGACCCCGCTATCAATCTCAACTGTTGCGGAGGGGTCTGAGCCTGGACTGCTTGCGAGCTCAGCATCCTGACCTTCTGCGTAGCCCCGTATATATCCACAAAGGCCCACAGCTTCAGAGTGTGATCCACATGCATGACCGTTATTGGGTTTGAGCCGTTTCTGCTGACGCGGACTTCTCCGTCTACGGTTAGGGTTACAGCTAGCTCGTCGCCTCTGCGGAGGCCGTTGGCTGCGTCACGCCGGACCACCCAGTACTCAGGTCGATCCAGGAGCAGTTCCGCGTCGGTGGGCAAGTCGCAAGCTCTCAGCGTCGCAGGATCGCACGATGTCAAGCCGATGGCTAAACTGCCAGCGTACGCTATGTCCGTCGCCAGAATCTGGACGACAATAGTCTGCCCTGGACGCATCGGTCTCGCCGTAAAGACGTACCCTTGACAGAATTCACCGTCCATCCTCGCTGCGACTCCTCTATCGTTTATGAAGTGCACGTTTCTACCTTTAGTTCTGTGAAGGCTTAAAGGCACAAGGGGGTTTTGGTATCTAGGAGCTGGTAGCGGTTCGTCAACGGATAGAGACCTCATTCCGGTTACCAGTCTGTCTTCTTCGACTGGGCTGTGATTGGCTCGCCTGACTTGGTTCGGTGCTCGTGGATCAGCGAATTGGACAGCGGTGCAGTTGCCGTAGACGTCCACAAGAGCCCAGAGAGGACTTCTGACATCGACACCGGAGAAGAATAGTCCCTTTTCTTCGCCATTGATGCCGAAATGGACATCGCCTGCCGCGTTGACGTGGTAGTACAAAATGTTGTCTTTCTCGCAGAACCTTTCGCCCAGAGCTTTGGCCCAGTTACCGGGTTTGTTTGTCAGGTCTGGGCAGGCGTATTTAGGTAGCGCGTGCGCTAGGGTGGTCGGATCGTGGGTGGTGAATCCGAACCTGATGACTCCGCTCCAGCTGTTGGAGATCTCGACGAAGCGAATGCAGACCTGGAAAGAATGAGGTTGGTTAGATTAGAATTTGCAAGGAATCTAAGGTCTAAGGACTTTTTAATCTCTTTTCTTCAGAGCGCTAACTTGCGATGACATGGTCAACGGTGTAGGGTGTAGCATGAATGGCTAAAAGGTGCGACTGTTCTATATTTATAAGAAATCATACAGGTATGCTTTTTAAAAGCATGTGATTGTATTAAACTTGCTCCAATTCAATCAGTTAGTAAGTAATAAAGGAAAATTTGTAAATGTGATCGCGCCCAAAAAATTTTCTGACAGGCGTTTCTTGCCTGATCTTTTTCCGGTGTAAGGAAGTTGGAACGTTTAAAGTCTGACGTTTTAAAGGGATCAATCACATGAACATTTTGATTCTGACTTTTCCCTTGAAGATTCCTAAATTGTAGTAATCAAGAAAAACAGACTCTGGCATAGAATTCCACTCCTTAGCGGTACGGATGAAGAATGTGGAAGCAGAAAGCCATACTGATGGCGCTTCACCGTTTGTAGAATCTAGATGTCCAACGTTGCCATGGGGATTTGGGATAGAGGACTTGAACTGTGCCAACTAACGACCAGTTTCAATAACCTATCTATCCACGGTTTGCCTTACTGGAGATAGCAATTTGACACCACTTTTCTGGAGCTTGTGTCAAATTTTTTTCTCCAGTAGAGCAAACCGTTGAAAGATAGGTTATTGCCGTTAATCAGTAAAGATTTAGGCTATCTCTGAAGAAAGTAGATGACAAAGATTGCATCTCACCTGTTCCACTTTTGAGTAAACTAGGTTATCGCTTCAAGAGGGATAGATAGTGAAGAACTGATTGCAGAATCTTTCAATTTCATCTTCTGAGCTCGAAGATTCGAATCCTACAAGCTTGAGCTTTCGGTGAAGGAACACATCGTGGTGGAACCTTAGCTTGGTGGTAGGGCATTTTCGAGTGCTTGTCTGGCTAACTATCACTAGAATCTATCGCCGTGCACCTATCGGTGTGTTCCGGCTGCCTCACTTGAGAGCCAGTTCCCAGTCCAGGTGTAGCGTGACGCCATCTTCGACCACATCGTCACTTAACATCAGGTAGCTTAACGCCCGAAATAAATAATTATAACCGATCCTGATCCGTTATCCGCGGTTTTGGATCGATATGTCATTTCATAATATGTCGTTTTAGTACTAGGGCTTGACAGATTATTACCAAAATGACATATTATGACATGACATGACACATCGATCCAAAACCGCGGATAACGGATCAGGATCGATTATTAATTTCGGACGAAAGAGGAATCAGACGTGTACCTACCATCCTCATTAAGTCGACGGCGGCGGAGTAAACGTTGACGTTTACGAAAACTTTTAATGGTTTTCAAAACTTGTACTAGGGATACAGATAGCTTAAGAGATATCAGGGCTTTACCAAGATACCAACCTTCTCATTAACCCTGACGGGTCTGGCGCTGAATGCCACGCCTTTGCAAAAGGACTCGACGCGTCTCGCAGTGGCGCCATCTCTGGACACCCGGATGTTCTCGCCGTGGACGCTGTGGAAGCCCAGCGGTGGGAGATTGTTGGGCGTGCCGCCGGTGCAGGACGTGCGAGATGCTGTAACAAGGAAATGGGTTTGTTAGACAAGATTTACGAGGTGTTCTTCGCGGTTTTAGTCCTTAAAAAGAGAATAGACAATATTTGTAGCTAAAAACTAAAAACAATGCATACGCAATCAGATAATGAAATCCCACTTCCTACTAATATTATAAACGTAACTAATATTAAAATCGAGTGCGAATCCTCTCGGCCACGCATCTATCACTCGATAAGTTATGTGCGGATTTGCCATCGCTCGAAACGGTGAAGGAAAACATCGTGAGGAAACCGGCATGTCCAAGAACTGCAACATTCAAGGGCATGCGACATCTACCAACCCGCACTGGGCCAGCGTGGTAGATTACGGCCCATACTCTCTCTCTGAGAGAGGGCCAGAGTCCCAGCAGTGGGAACGTGAAAGGCTGATGACGATTATAAACGTGAAAGTTTGTGAGTATGGATGGATGGATGTTTGTTACTCTTTCACGCAAAAACTACAGAACGGTTCTGATTGAAATTTGGAATGGAGATAGCTTATACCCTGGATTAACACATAGGCTACTTTTTATCCCGGAAGAAGGTTCCTGCGGGATAACGTTTAGTTTATAATAGTTTAGTATGGATTGTTATTTTTTTTAACTTTTGTTGGATACAACAAGTAGTAACTTTGAAAGATCAAACTTAAAACAAGCGCGTACACATTGACCTTAGAAGTTGCTGACTTTATGGAGCCTAGTAGTGGGTACAGCAATGCCCCTAACAATCTCTATGCACAAAGTCATATCAATATGTTATTCCGTTGCAGCGTGAAGGAATGACAAACCAACAAAAACAGTTTCGCATTTATATATGTATAGTGTATACGCAAGGATAAAGATTCTACACCAACCAAACGAGCCCCATATCTCCACCCCAAGAAGTAAGCCATTGTGCTCGCCCCCTGTTCAAAATACAAGATGGCGCCCGCGTCACCTGCGCGGCAGATGCGCACGCGCAGCTTGCGACAAATGCAAACTTTAATTGATATTTTCTGAATTAAAACCACTTATGCCGTCCTTTCTCAGGGTTCAAACTATATCCGTACCTAATTTCATTCAGATCTGCTCTTTGGTTCAGTCCTTAAAAGGTATCGCGCAGGAACCTTTTTCCGGGATCAAAAGTAGCACATGTTTTATTCCTGGGTGTAAGCTATTTGTATTCCAAATTACATCCAGATCCGTTTGGTAGTTTTTGCTCTTCGTAACTAACATCCATCCATCCATACTCACAAACTTTCACGTTTATAATATGTACTAGTTGCACCCCGTGGTGTCACCCTCGTCTTCCCGTTATCCCGCAGGAACCATTTTTCGGGATAAAAAGTAGCCTATGTCCATCCTCAGGCTCTAGAATATATCTGTACCAAATTTCATTTAAATCGATTCAGTAGGCGTGAAAGCGTAACAAACATCCATCCATCCATCTTCACAAACTTTCGCGTTTATAATAATACATAGGATTAATAGGGATGAAATGGATTTTAGTCTTTAGAGATCATTGTAAACCTAAAATTAATCTGTAAAATATAAAGTGGTAATCATCAAGTACTCATATAAAAGCACTTTTCAAAACCAGGTGTTTAAACACAGGGGGGTTGCAATTTCGCTATACAGCAGCTTCCGCCGGAAGTGTAGATCGATCGAATCTCGTTATTTCATTCAAATATAGAACTTTTGGGGGAGGACGACGGAAATAAGATAGCCTTTTTTAGGCACCGGAAGTTGTCATGTGTGGGTGGTAAGCAAGGATGGTGAGCAATTCGATTTAAAAGATTAGGTACGCAAGGATCTCGGCAAATATATGTTTTTACCTAAAGATCAAAATAAAGATCAGGTCTTACAGAGTAGCGTTTGACTACAAGTCATCCGATGGTAAAAGACGATGTGGTCGAAGATGGCGCCACGCTACACCTGGACTGGGAACTGGCTCTCAAGTGAGGCTGCCGGAACACACCGATAGGTGCACGGCGACAGATTCTTAGCTCGAGGCTGGTAGCTAGCCAGGCGAGTACTAGAAAATGCTCTACCACCAAGCTATGGTTTCATCACGATGTTTTCCTTCACCGAAAGCTCAAGCTCATTGTAGGATTCGAACCCACGTCTTTCGGATCGCAAGTTGACGTCACTACCACTGAGTGGCTGAGCCATCATCACCTTCTGAATTAAAAGTCCTTCTCTTTTGCCTTAGAAGGAAAATGTATTTCACAAGATCTTTTTTCCCTTTTTAACTCTTGACGCAAAAAGAGTGGTGCTATAAGTGTGACGTCTCTGTCTGTCTATGGCATCGTAGCTCTCAAACGGATGGACCGATTTCGATGCGGTTTTTTCCATTTGAAAGCCAGTTTCCTTGCGGCAGTTCTTAGCTATTGTAGCGTAGTACATACTGTGAGTTTATACTCAAAATAAACCCACAATCCTCTTGAAAATTGTAAAACTTAAAATTGATACATCTTTTGCAATGCTCACTTGTCGGCGAAGAAAATTGAAGTGCATTTCACTTGACTACCTTACAATCTTATATATAAAAATCAATTGCTGTTCGTTAGTCTCGCTAAAACTCGAGAACGGCTGGACCGATTTGGATAATTTCGATCTTGAAATAATTGTGGAAGTTCAGGGAATGTTTAAAAGGTGACTTTTATTGGCGATACGAAGATCGCCGGGTCAGCTAGTAGAATATAAAAATCGAACGCCTACTAAATAACATTAGCAAATATAGTATTAATACGGTTTCTAGTGGAACACGTAGGCGTGAACAGCTATGTTTGGTTAATATTGGTCGAGCAGTGTAAGAGTATCTTTTCTAAAGTGATGAACGGCATTTTTAGCTGTCTGATGAATATCGGTCCAAGATGTCGGGGGGTCTTTTAAATGTTACTATATCGTTTCGAGCAGTAACGTTTACGCTCGTGGTTGTACTAAGTGTATCACCCCTAGTCCCCTATGCTGTCGCCCTTCACTAACCATGGGCAACCGTGAGGAACACCCCAGCGCATTGTGTGAACACGTGGCAACACTTCCTCTCTGTTAGACGACAAAACGACACGTATAGAGGGAAGTTGGTAATTACCGAAACTAAATAATAACTAGAGAAAACTTCGACGACCGATATGGCGCAATGGGCGGATAGCGGACTGTGAAGCGTGAGGTCGCGGGTTCGATTCCCGCTACAGGACAAATATTTGCGCATTGAAAAAAGGCGTTTTTTTTTACTATTTACAGGGTAGCGTTTGACCACAAGTCACCTAAAGTTAAGTGACGATGTGGTCGAAGATGGCGCCACGCTACACCTGGACTGGGAACTGGCTCTCAAGTGAGGCTGCCGGAACACACGTGCACGGCGACAGATTCATAACAAGAGGGTGGTAGCTAGCCAGGCGAGTACTAGAAAATACCCTACCACCAAGCTATGGTTTCATCACGATGTTTTCCTTCACCGAAAGCTCAAGCTCATTGTAGGATTCGAACCCACGTCCTACGGTGCGATCCGTAGGACGTGGGTTCGAATTCGAAGCCGACGTCACTACCACTGAGCCATCATCGCTATAAAAGTAATTGTTTTGTGTCTGGGTGTTGTGGATCCCCCGATCCTCGTAGTTTCTGATACCCTAGATACAGGGAAACCTAGTTAGGGGCAGAGCCTATGTATATATGTGATTGTGCGGGAATTATTTATTTATTTATAATCATAGCTAGGAACTCTTGATCAGAATGCCCTGTAATGTCACTGGAAACATAGCCCTTCAATCCAAAACACAGTATTTTCAAACACTTTTATTAGCTTGACTTGTAAGTGTAACTAACTAACTAACAATGTAATCAAATCTTAGAAGTCAATTTTCACCTACCCCTAATTGTCGTATCGACTTGAAACTTTGTACGTGTATGCAATCCCGATGACGAAGCAATAATTTGATATCATCGACCTGATCTGATGATGGAGCCAGGAGATGGATAGTGGAACTCTTCAGTGGCTAATAGGAAACCCCTCGAGTTTGGACTCTTTTGATTCCTTTCGACGTGTCTAATAGATTAGGCTTGGTTACATAGACTAAAAAGTAAAACAAAATCTTCTAAATATATATATAACTCAAAGGTGACTGACTGACTGACATAGTGATCTATCAACGCACAGCCCAAACCACTGGATGGATCGAGCTGAAATTTGGCATGCAGGTAGATGTTATGACGTAGGCATCCGCTAAGAAAGGATTTTGATTAACTCTACCCCCAAGGGGATAAAATAGGGGATGAAAGTTTGTATGAAGCTTAGTCAATTTTAAACCGATCGGGCTGAGACTTTGCATGCATAAAGCTGTAGCCCACGCGGGTTAAACCGCGGGGAACAGCAAGTAAATAATTATATAGTTTACAAAACTATAAATTTTTTATTTCTTACATGGTAGCGTTTGACTACAAGTCACCTGATGTTAAGTGATAATGTGGTCGGAGATAATAAAAACAAACACAAATCCTATCTTTCTATTCCTATTCCTACTAATAATAAAAAAGCGAAAGTTTGCGAGTACGTATGTATGTTTGTTGTTCTTTCACGCAAAAACTACTGAACAAATTTGAGTGAAATTTGGAATGGAGCTTATACCATAGTAAAGGAGTAGTAGTTCAGCTTCATATAAATCGGCCGTCGCCGGTTTGAATGTGTGCGTGAGTAGCGGCACCGTGTACGCACGCACTTTTCACGCACACAATCACATAAACGAAAGGAGGCGGCCGCGGCCATACACTCAGTACGGAACGCGCCACCTATGCGTCACCGCAAGAGTAGGCAATTAACTCGTCGAGCGGCCTTAGCTAACCTACTACTGTTCTTTATATACTGGGCTTATACTTATACCCTGCATTAACACATAGGCTGCTTATTTATCCCGAAAAAGGTTCCTGCGGGATAACGGGAAGACGCGGGTGAAACCGCGGGGCGCAACGAGTTTCACTATAAGGGAAGACCACCCATCAGATTCTAAATCAATCCGACATGCATCCAACGCTTGTGTTAAAACAAAAACACGAGCGAAATGTCACCGCTGACGTCACGGGCTTCCTGGTGCAATCCCGAGTTCTAAATGTGGAGTGTATGACGTCAAACAAGAACTAGATAACTAGAAATAGTCACATGTTGGGCAATACATGGGCCAATGTTCGGAGCTGGCGGTGCGCGATGGGCGGTGCTAACAACCGCGTAATTGTTTAGCTCTGTACAGTCAGCTAGAAAAGTAGCTGAACAATCTGTTTACGTAAGTTGGATGGGAAATTAACACATATTTGCGTGGCCACATGGCTGCAGAAGTTCTCTTCGGAAGCCAAGCTCTTCCTGCAAGAAGGAAATCATAGGTTACTAGCTGCTTCCCGCGGTTTCACTCGCGTGGGTTACGGCTTATCGCGATAATAAGTATCCTATGTCCTTCCTCAGGGTTCAAACTATCTTTGTACCAAATTTCATTTAAATCGGTTCGGTAGTTTAGGCGTAAAAGTCAGACAGACAGACAATCGTTACATTTGCATTTACATATTTAATATTAACTAGGCATTATTCATAAACATAGTAACCGAGAATGGTTGTGATGTGATTAACTCCAATTTTATCATCATCAATTTTATCATTTTTTATCATCTCAGAGTCATCCTCTGAAATTCAGAATAACTACTATACTATAACTATAATGGCGTCCAAAAAGACTAGGGCAGCATAAAACACAAAGAATGTCCGATATTCCTAACAATACAATCTCGAAGTACTAGGGCGACATAAACGCATAAGAGGTGTTACCTCGTAGACTATACCTGACAATATCTTAAGTTAAAAATTAACTGGCATCCAAAAAGACTAGGGCAACATAAAACACAAAGAAAACTCCGGTATTCCCTAACAATACAATCTCAAAGTACTAGGGCGACATAAACGCATAAGAGGTGTTACCTCGTAGACAATGGGCGGTTTATTACGTACACTACACTCCCTTGAGAAATATAGCACATCAGCACAGCTGTGTAGGGGATGAAACCAATCCCTGATGCGGGGGTGTCGCTTGCTAAGGATTGTATTGAACTTGCTCCAATTCAATCAGTTAGTAGTAAAACACAAAATATAAAAGCCAAAATCCAAATCGATCGTTTTTTATTCAATAGGACACATTGTGATCACTTTAAAACGTCAAACTTGCCTGTTCCAACTTCCTTACGCCGGCAAAAGAACAAGCAAGAAACGCCCGGCAGGACAATTTTTTTGGCGCTAGATATTTCATTCATGTCGAGAACTTTTAGGAAACTGTAGACGATGCGGGTGAACAGTTATTTTATATCCAAGTACAAACATCCTATCTTTCACGGAGATGCGCTCCGCTGCGCCAGCGCATCCTGCCATGCTCGAATAGGAAACTGAGTTTACGTCTAATTACACACAGTGATTTGTTTTACGTCTTTCTTATGTAAAAAAAAAATCTAATTCCTGTACCGACCAGTTTCAATACATTACTTCTATGGACCTTGTGTCAAATTTCTATCTTCAGTAAGGCAAACCGTGGATAGATTAGTTATTGAATCCGGCCGTACGTTAGTCTCAATCTCAATAAAACTCAAAAACAGCTTCACCGATTTTTTTTGTTTTCATAGCTTCATGGCTCGCTTTTTTTTGGGTGTAAAAATATCAAGGAAAGAAGAAAGAAAGAAAGAACCTCCCGCGTGGGCTACAGCATGTAAAGTCTCAGCCCAATCGGTTTAAAATTGACAAAGTTTCATACAAACTTTCATCCCTTATTTTATCCCCTTGGGGGTAGAATTAATCAAAATCCTTTCTTAGCGGATGCCTACGTCGTAACATCTACCTGCATGCCAAATTTCAGCCCGATCCGTCCAGTGGTTTGGGCTGGTTTGGTTAAGTGAAATAGAAAGCTTATGAGGGCGTATGGCGTAGGTAGATTCAATGCCTCGTTTTCGTAATAAACGTATTATAATATGTATTTTTATATTTCCTTCCACGCCTACACGTTATCTTTAAAATTTTACGAACTCTTCAATTTTATTTATTTGTATAGGATATAGATTAACAACAAAATACATAAATATATTTGCAGTTAAATTTCCGTTCGCAGAGAAATATGGTTGTTATTAAACCCAATTTTAAACCCAATCTAAGCCTTAATACAAAACACGTAAATCCAATATTAAATCCATGGACGCATCGGAAACCAATTTGGGCGCACCCCAAAACCACCCCAGCGAAAAATGACCCCCAATTTCAATGTTTCGGATACCATCTGCGCTCTTAGCTCCTTTACTTAATATCTTTAAATTTCAAGTCTATGTAAAACAAACTCTTATTAAAAAACCTAATTATGAAATATCATGATAGTCTAATTGATAGGACCTCCTTTTTTGGTTCCCTAATTTTTCATAACTTTTGTAATCGAAATTGAAAAAAAAAAATGTTTACTTAAGTAGTACACAATATGTGATCACTTTAAAACATTTGTTCCTACCTCCTTACACCAACCGTCAAAAGAACAAACAAAAAACGCCCAACAAATCATTTTTTGGTTCAAGTCGACCAAAACAACAAAAGAAAATCAGTTCCTGAAAAAAATCTCAACTCCGTCAGTTTAATAAGTACAGATTCCAGATTCTCTATAGGGAATAACTGTGGGCATAGAATGACTCCCCAGGGCACTCCTGCCCGTACCTCGGTGTAATGTAAGTAAGTACGTATTAATATTTATGAGAATAGTCGGGCTTTATTGGCTGTAACAGGGTGTAGTCGAGCGAAGGAGGGTGGTTTAAATTTCAGCTTTAAGACTGGCAGTGGAGATATAATGTGTCCAATATAGTTAAGGACCACCTGTGGAATCGATTTCATCTACAGTTTTGCTGCTATCTAATAGAATCGAATTAGTAAAGCTTATTATAAAATATCGGACTATTTAGATGACAAACAAGCTTGGGATTGTAGTGAACGTGCTCCAATTCAATCAACTAGTAATAATAAGAAGACAATTGTAAATATGATCGCGCCCAGAAAATTACCTGCCGAGCGTTTCTTGCGTGTTCTTTTGCCGGCGTAAAGAGGTTGGAGCAGGCGTAGCTAGCTAGTCTTAAGTTCGACGTTTTAAAGTGATTATTAATGTATCCTTTTTGTATAGATCGCTCTCCTCAACCATATTAGAGGGAAGAGAGCGACCCGACACCCGACCCCGCTGCAAGCAAAGTCACTTTCACATACATAGACTTAAAACATTCTTATTGACCGATACACTCAGCATACTGCACAACAGCTTCAGTTACAAACTTTCAGTCGGAACCCTAGTTGGAAGTTTACCTACATAGATTCATAGCATGCATATTATCAGTTTCCGCTATTTTTTTTAAACGAAGCGTTAAGCTCTGCCACGTTCAGGAACGCTGCCCGGTCATAGACCCTCACCTACCGTGATCCGTAGTCCGGAACCGAGTCCGTAAATAGCGTAAAAAACGAGCTAAATGCTTATTAAAAAAAATAATTTCGTTGCTCCGACCGTTTTTTACCTCGACATTCAATTATTGCATTCGATCCGGTCCGATTGGGTATCCGTCAATGCGTTCGGATTTGATACCGATTTGAGGCGATAAATTCGGGGCAAGTTGAATCTGCAACGGAGTTGAAATGTCAAGAGAGAAGGGAATTTGATCTGATACACTGTAGTTAATTCGTTTATAAGCATACCGAACGGTCGTGACGTTAACAATAACCGTTCAAAAATAGTACCTATATCTCATCATCATCGGCCTGTATCAGTCCACTGCTGGACATAGGCATCTCCCAAGGTACGCCACTGAGCCCGGTCTTCGGCTCTTCTCATCCAACTACTGCCAGCTACTGGGTGCGGCAAAAATCTATCATGATCATCATCATCATCATCCATTCCAAATTTCATAGAAATCGGTTTAGTAGTTACGGTGATACGTGATAACAAACATTGATAATGTGTGATATTGGTGTATTATTAACCATTATGTGTTCGTTAATGTGTACGAGTGTGGGAAATTGAAATAAAGTTGTTAAAAGTGACTTTTCTAGTTGCTCCAAAAAGTCCGTGTAAATTGCGACTAATTTATATAAACACAAAGGGATGGGGACATTAAATTTAAATTAAAAGCATGACTCGTGGAGAAGGCGTTCTACGATTTAAATGAATATTTACCTAAAATTGTGTGACTATTTTTTTATCGCAATTTTATAATGTATGTCTGAATAATTATTACGATATCAATAGAATTTAGTATTATATTTCAATTATTATTTTTAATATTTATTTAAAAGTACTTTTGTATACAATTATTTCTGACATGTCAAATATTTTACCAATAAATTGTTTTTTTTTTTTTACTCTTTACAGGGTAGCGTTTGAGCACAAGTCACCTGATGTTAAGTGACGATGTGGTCGAGGATGGCGCCACGCTACACCTGGACTGGGAACTGGCTCTCAAGTGAGGCTGCCGGAACACACCGATAGGTGCTTGGCGACAGATTCTTAACAAGAGGGTGGTAGCTAGCCAGGCGAGTACTAGAAAATACCCTACCACCAAGCTATGGTTTCATCATTATTCTGATTATTATTCTATCCTCGTTGACCCGGCTTGTTGCTGGGTCCCATCATCATATAATAAACAATACTCTGGCTTGGACCTATTTCACTTAACTAAAAACGCCCTTAAATCAGAAATTAAAAAGATGCATCGCTCTATATGAAGTTTTATAAATGTTTCCTTCGACACATACACCACTTACATACACGCACACATAGTCACACACAATCTCACACACACACACACACACTCTTACTTACCTACCCTTAATTTAGATTTTATTGTAATTTGTGTAATCCTATTTTGGCCTTAATGTATAACAAATGTTTGTCTACTTTTATAATTAAAACGCTGTTGGATTACCTAAATAAATAAAATAAAAAATAAATCATTAATACTTGATACTCTCCGAGTTTGATACATTTAATACTTGTCACTGGCAAATACACTAAACGTGTGACGCCATTATGTGTACTTCAAAATAATGAAACGTTATAAATTAGAACACATAATGGGCAAAGGAAAGCATGTACATTCATCCAGCGACGAGAGCGTTTCGAAACAAAGTGATTTTGAGACACAAAGACTACAAAGAGGATTTAATGTGAGTCATTCAAAAACAAACAACAAGTTCATGCGGAGGATTATCCAAGTATATGCGTTCAACGGTTCATGTTTTATTTGAGGGTCCAAGTTGGAGGGGTCGCGCACTTGACGTTTAAGTGTACCTTCCGAAATACCGTTTTCCTTATGAGTCAAAAGGGAAGGAATTGTGATTCAGAAGGAAATCTAATACAAAATAAGGAAGGAAACGGTTTTGGAAGGTAAGACTCAGAAGGAAAGTCAGAATTTTTTTCTCAGTGTGGCAGAATACAACGGCGTGCAAAATTCAAAATTCAATTTTTTATTTTATTTAGTATGATACATTGTGATCCCTTAAAAACGTCAAACTTAAAACTAGCTACGCCTGTTCCAACCTCCTTACGCCGGCAAAAGAACAGGCAAGAAACGCCCGGCAGGTAATTTTTTTGGCGCGATCACATTGACAGTTTTATTCTTATAGTTGATTGAATTGGAGCAAGTTCACTAAATCCATCCCAAAATTAAGATAGACAGAAATTAGAGATAGAATGTAAGACAAACCGAGGATAGATAGATACCTAGATAAGATAGGTTATTGAAACTGGCCGTATATCACACTTTTTTTGATAGCCGAGTTGGTAGTGTCCCTGCCTACGAAGCTAGCGGTCCCGGGTTCAATTCCCGGTAAGGACAAATATATGTGTGATGAGCATGAATATTTGTACCTGAGTCTTGGATATTTCTATCTATGTAAGTATTTATTTCTCTATACAAGTATGTATATCGTTGTCTAGTACCCATAGCACAAGTTTCGAGCTTAATTTGGGGCTAGCTCAATTTGTGTGCAATTGTCCCAGATATTTATTATTTTTATTTTTTTTTGCTTGGAAAAACCGATTTTTTTTCTCAATTTTAACTACGATATGGCTCTTGTTCTTTTTATTATCAGCCAGCAACAACATGCTGGTTTGTTTTATAATACTCTTATGTTATGCTACAGATTATTCTAGAACCTAACCTTTTGTCAGATAAGCTCTTGTATTACATCTCTTAAGACTCAGAACATAAGGTCCATCATTTAGGAACAGTGAAAATCGCAGTCATGTGTGTCGGTCTAAAAAAGCAAAACGCGTGACGGACCGCAACGAACACGCCATTTCAACTGTAACGTTAGAAAGAGAAGGCGATAGAAGTGACAGGGAAAGCGATAGCGTTTAAAAATTAACGTGAAAGAGAATGTTGGTGTAAAAATCGAAAACTATTAATTATGTCGGTGTAATTTGTATTATTACTCTGTTATTCAGTACTTCTAGAACAAGTTTTGATGGTTTACGAATACTATAAAAGTTTTATGATAAACTATGACTCAATAAGTTATGTGCGGATTTACCATCGCTCAAAACGCTGAAGGAAAACATCGTGAGGAAACCGGCATGTACAAGAACTGCAACATTCAAGGGCATGTGACATCTACCAACCCGCACTGGGCCCGCGTGGGAGATAACGGCGCGTGTTCTCTCTGAGAGAAGGCTGGAGTCCCAGCAGTGGGAACGTAATGGCTGATGATGATGATAAAAGTTTTCGTTTTTAAACTTTTTGAAACAATAAGTTTCACTTTGCAGTTTTTGAGGTCGGTCTTATCACTTATCGCCCAGAGTGATCTCTTCCAGACAATCCAAAAGCAGAGGAATATATAGTACGAAACTACATGGACGGTGGGTATGGAACAAACATTATTTGTTTCTTTTTATTTTAATTTACTTATTATATTATTTTTAATTCAATTGTTTTATCTTGAAAATATGTTTCGTTCGTTTTTACAATGTAAAATTAAACGGCCTTCTTAGGGCCGCTTTCATAAACGCTAAGTTTAATTAAATGTCATACCAAATTTCAGTAAATTTGATTTTACCGTGCTAAAATTTTACATTAGGATCAAATTTAGCGAAATTTCGTATGACATTTAACTAACGGAAGTTTATAAAACCGGCCCTAAGTCTATGCTATGAAAATCCTAAGAAAATTCTAAGAAAAAAAAGGAAACAATGGTGTCGATTCGGTTTTGCATTCTCTAAAACTAAACTAAATTTGACAGGTCTAATACTATTGCTGTCTTTTTCTAACCACTGAAGTAAAAAAAGGACAGCATTACTCTTAGACCTGTCAAACTTAGTTTAGTTTTAGAGACTGCAAAAACGAATCGACACCAATGCCTATTTCACTTTATACAGATTCTCAGCTATAAGTATCGTTTCAAGACACACTTTCTACAATAACAAACAACAAAAATAAATACACCACAAGCCCTTATATCCCCGTGGGTCCCGCCATCTGCGAGCGACAGTTGTGACGGAATTAGTTCATTCTCTATGGTCCTCCCCCGCAATAGACAAGAAAGTATTTATTTTTAAAAATGGCCGCGGGAGCCGATGACGTTATTTTCGGAGGGAAGTTTTTGGGGGGAGTTTAATATTGATTTGTTATGTAAGGTGCGTTTTGGGTGACACTGCTGTTTTGTTAATTAAGAGGAGCCATTTTGACAGAATAAGAACTCTTTTATGTTAGGAAAATGCGAAAGGAAAATTTTTTTAAATTTACTTTACAGGGTAGCGTTTGACTACAAGGCACATGCAGTGTGATTCTAATTCACTCGGAAACTCTTCCGACCACGGATTCGGAAATTTGGGTTTTTGGTATTTTAAAAGCATTTTTTTTTAAATAATCGCTACTAATATTATAAATGCGAAAGTAAGTCTGTCTGTCTGTCTGCTACACAGGACGTAGAATAGTTTTTATCGCGATAAAGTGTAGTTCACGCGGGTGAAACCGCGGGGCGCAGCTAGTTAGTGATAAATTACAGCCTAGGGACACTCAGGGATAAAGTAGCTTTCCAACAGTGAAAGAATTATTTATCAAAATCGGATCAGTAGTTCCTCCTATTGCCTCCTATATCCAAACTCCTAAACTTAACCTCTCTTTTACACCAGTTTAGATGCCTCAGTTACAAATTCGTAACAGCTAAGATAGAAGACGATAAAATTTAGGCCAATTATAGACGATCAAACCACTTTTACAGCCAGTACTTCAAGATTTTTTTATAATTCATTGACAGCTTCAAAGCTCCATAGAGCATCAATACCAAAAACGACTTTAGCACGTAAGGAATAAGGTTCCCAACGGCATTCTAAGTCACTTTTACCACGTATCTCTGATAGTGATCTAAATTTAACCTTATGTGAGGGGTGATAAAGTTCAAAATTGTGTGGACAGGAAGTTCCTGTGTAAAGATCGATTCTCACGGGATTGGAATCATTAATAAGCAAGCGGTCAGTTCTTGTTTGTTGTCCGCAATAATGCTTTATAAATAGTCGTTTTATCGATGGTTCAGTAGGTAATAGATATTAGATAACAAATGACTTGAATTTTGATAAACAAGATGGCGGAAAACGGGTAAGAGAACAATGATTCGTGAGGTATCGATAAATGCGAAAGAATAGCCGTACAAAACGTAATTTTACATTAATAAATCATTATAATGTAGAGAAAATAATGTTAGGATGACTAAATAATTATCAAATTGCGTTCCATTAAGGATTCTAGAACGTTTGACGTCACATGTTTGTAAACAAACATCAAGCGCTACGAAACGACCGTGAATTAACGTTTCTTTTTGCTTGTTTACTTACATGTGACGTCATATGTAGGTAAATAATTAATTATTAGAATTTGTATATTTTAATTATTATTTTACAAAAATAACGCTCTATTGCTTATTTCATGATTAAAATCTTTGTTTGTAACCGCGTTTTACATATCCATATTTGTGTTTTTTTTTATATACAAGTGAAGAGATAGGCAAGCATTCGATCGCAGTCTCACCTGATGGTAAGTGATGACGAGGTCGATGATGGAGCATGCTTGCCTAGAAGATATCTATACACTTTCGACTTGAAGACTCAGAAAACAGTACGAGTTGCGAGTTGATTTGACGTTTACGAAAACTTTTATGGGTTTCACAACTTGTACTGTTCTAGGTGCACGGATCTCTCAATATAGTAAACTACAGGACGTGAAGCCTATACTTAGAGTAACGGTCGTGTGTCGCGTCCATGTTCCCACGTTGCGATTGTCATATTCTTTTTACGTCATTCCACTAGCTGGCGGCCATATTGGTTTTTGCTATACTTTTCGTAATACAGAAGCAAAGGGTGTAGTTTTGCTAATTACATTTTTTGTAAGCAACTAGGGGGTCTATCGGCGTCATTAACGGCCGGTTTCAATAACCAATCTATCCATGGAGCAATTTGACACAAGCTTCATAGAAGTAATTTCAAATGTATATCTCTAGTTGTGATTCAGTTTATGGCTTGAAATGGAAACTTTTAGCAATGACAGCTCAGTGACGATGACTTGCGTAGCTCGTGTGTCCTAAATTGAGCTTGAGCTTTCGGTGAAGGAAAACATCGTGATGAAACCATAGCTTGGTGGTAGGGCATGCGTCTCGTACCTTTGAAACCCTCACTACGCTCAGGATTCTATATTTGAAGCGAGTGGCGCTTCGCTCATGGTTCAATCCTAGAATCCTTCGCTTGCTCAGGTTTCAATACAAGTACTCGCGCCAAAATACAACTTTGCAGCCTTGCATAACAAATAATTATTTATCATCGCAATCTATAATATAAAAATGAATCGCAAAATATGTTGGTAAGCGCATAACTCAACAACGCCTGGACCAATTTTACCAATTCTTTTTTTTAAATGTTCGTTGAAGTCCAATAATGGTTTTTACGGTGAGAAAAATCGAATAATTGCCGGGAAAACACTAAAATTAGCCCTTTTCTTTTCCCGATACAAACGATTCGTAATAATACTTAAGTCAATTTGAACTTTAATACCATACCATAAAGTTCAAGTGTTAGTAGAGAGGTTCCGGGAAGGCAAAACAATTGAGTGACGTTAGTATTGTATAAATATTGATGTCTGTTTTCAATAAAATTAGGGATCCTTACTAAAACTCCAATAATGTGTGTATTATAATTTTTGCGTTTTTGCTAAATACCCGTGCGAAGCCGGGGCGGGCCGCTAGTTTACTATAAATCTAAAACCGAGTAGCACAACTGGTTTTGTTCGCCAAGTCAAAAGTAAAGTCTTTTTTCCTAGAATATTCACAGTTCCCGCGAAAGAACCGGTAGCTAGCGCCTCAAGGCGTCTTCAATAAGCGATTGTTTTGTTTTTTATTATTTATCTGTGACCAAGACCCAGTTTTATTATGCGTAAAACGTAACCCGCTCCCGTATGACAGGATGTTTTTTTTTCTTAAACGACGCCGTGGGAAGATACGACATACAGCCTGTTAGATTGTTCTTGTACCGTTATGGGAGACCTGTCGCGAAATTGGATGAGTGCCGGTTTATTTGCCTCTTTGTTAACTGCTGCTGGTGATTATAATAATTTTACTGTGCTGTGAAGAAGACGACGTTATATTACTATGCTGACATCCACTTCTTTTGTCATTATACAGTTTTTATTTTAACATATAATAAAAAAAATTAACTGCTGTATTGGATCAGTCGAACGGATGTCAAGATTGTCTATGGGAAAAAACTAATTATTGCAAATCTCAATATCATTAACTGTCGGGAATCGACAAAACCAATATTTACTAATTAAAACAACGCATTGGTACTCAAATAATTTTCTATAGTCTTGCTTAAGAAATAAATGTCTTTTTTTACATCTCAGAAAGTGCAGACTGCTCTTTTAGACCAGTACTTTAAAAGTAAATAAAGAAAAGAAAAAAAAATAAAAAAGAGCAATTTGTGATACCAAAACTCATTTTATTAAAATTGTGGTTTAGGTCATTCTTTTACTAAGAGTGCGACATGTACATCATTGTAGGAATCAATTCATTGAAAATCGACAAAGATTTGTATTTTCTTTAGTTAAAAAGAACCCACAAACGGATGCGATAACCCCATATATAGAGTTTCCGTAACCGCAAACAGGATAGGCTCGCCCGTCGGATGCGCTCGATATCACCTAATACTCGTTCACTAACCATCTAGCAGTCATGATAGCCTGGTACTTTGAAAGTTGAAACGCGAGGGTCGCAGCCGGAAGGAGGTGTTTCACATTAATTTAACACTGTCTACGTTAATTCGTGTTAAATTGATCAATTAAGTGTTGCATGTTAATAAGTGTTAAATTCTTCGATACCCACCATAGTCACTAGATGAGGAGTAACACACATACACAGAGGAAATGAGAGACACAAACACAAAGAAAGAGTGAGAGAGCAAGTTTTTTTTTTTATACTTTTTACAGGGTAGCGTTTGACCACAAGTCACCTGATGCTAAGTGACGATGTGGTCGAAGGTGGCGCCACGCTACACCTGGACTGGGAACTGGCTCTCAAGTGAGGCTGCCGGAACACACCGATAGGTGCACGGCGACAGATTCTTAACAAGAGGGTGGTAGCTAGCCAGGCGAGTACTAGAAAATACCCTACCACCAAGCTATGGTTTCATCACGATGTTTTCCTTCACCGAAAGCTCAAGCTCATTGTAGGATTCGAACCCACGTCCTACGGATCGCAAGCCGACGTCACTACCACACACACAGAGATAGACGCACGTAAGCAGATTCCCTTATCTCTGTATCACACACACAGACGACAGCGGGATGGAAGTATAGACGCACACAAACAAAATGTAAATATAAGAGACACAGAGAGAAACGAACACATATAAGAGTACATATGAGCACAGTATATAAAGAACAGTAGGTTAGCTAAGGCCGCTCGACGAGTTAATTGCCTACTCTTGCGGTGACGCATCGGCGGCGCGTTCCGTACTGAGTGCATGGCCGCGGCCCCGGCCGCCTCCTTTCGTTTATGCAGTGGCGGCTTTACCAACAGGCTGAGTAGGCTGAAGCCTAGAGCGGCACATATTAGGGGCGGCAAATTTGGAGCCACAAACCATTCAACATGTACCTTTCACCAAGGCATACGCTGCGTGGACTGCGTGGTGGCAGTTCAGTTCGAGAGAGATGTTATTAGAGCGACGGCTTGACAGGGGAAGTCTCATCCTAAATTGCTTTGAAAAAGAAAAGTTGTGTCAATTAACTAAGATATCGAATTACAGAGATTAGTAGGGGCGGCAAAATAATTTGAATAGCCTACGGGCGGCAAATGTGTAAATCCGCCACTGCGTTTATGTGATTGTGTGCGTGAAAAGTGCGTGCGTACACGGTGCCGCTACTCACGCACACATTCAAACCGGCGCGGCGACGGCCGATTTATATGAAGCTGAACTACTACGCCTTTACTATGATATTAGACAAGCAATACTTCAAGCAGTAAAATATTTAAAAGTACTTTTAAACTTATACCTAGTTATGAACTCGGCAATAAATTATCGTTTGTAATTAAAAATACTACATCAATATCTGAATTTATGTAAATACCGCTGCATCATATCGCACGGCGTGATCAAGAATCGGAGGTTCATCGATATTTAAAAATTACAAAACAAAAATGGCCGTTCCCACGGCTCTTACCATCGACAATGAGTGCTATCATAGATAAATCAGTTTTCTTTTTAAATTTATACATTTAAGTACTGGCTCTTGCGTCATGCGTTAATGATGCATTCACGTTTTAAAACTTAGCAATGAATCATTCGAACTACTGACTTGTAACGATAGCATTTTAACAAGTTAAGAATCAAGTCAACAAGACGCCGACACCGAGCTCAAATCCTCTCGGCCCCGCACCTATGACTTAATAAGTTACGTGCGGATTTGCCATCGCTCAAAACGGTGAAGGAAAACATCGTGAGAAAACCGGCGTGTCCAAGAACTGCAACATTCAAGAGCATGCGACATTTACCAACCCGCACTGGGCCCGCGTGGGAGATTACAGCCCATACTCTCTCTGAGAGAATGCCAGAGTCCCAGCAGTGGGGACGTATTAGGCTGATGATGGAGAATAGTAGGCTTGCCACCTTTTTTGAAAAAAAATTGTATTGTCTCAAATATGTACCTACTTGTAAAGATTGTATTTTTTATATTATCACTCAGTGGTTAGAACTTAGAAAATCAAGATTTTATTTGACGACGCGGTAGCCGAGTTGGTAGTGTCCCTGCCTGCGAAGCTAACGGTCCCGGGTTCGAATCCCGGTAAGGGCAAATATATGTGTGATGAGCACGAATATTTGTACCCGAGTCTTGGATATTTCTATCTATATAAGTATTTATTTCTCCATATAAGTATGTATATCGTTGTCTAGTAGAGTACCCATAACACAAGTTTCGAGCTTAATTTGGGGCTAGGTCAATTTGTGTGTAGATGTCCCTATATTATTATTATTATTTTTAATTAATAAGATTTATAGTTCTATTCCGGTCACATTTGATGTATATTCTTTGTAGCATATTATTTTTTCTATAATATATGTAAGTATGTTTAATGCTATTTAATAGAGTACGGAGTACAGCGGCCCTCCATTACTTCGAGAAATAAAAACCACAAAATAATCGTAGATTGTTACTAACAAGATAAGATCAAATGAAGAAACATCATTATTTTCAAAATGCTAATAGAACAACGGTCACCATGAATAGAGACATAAAACCAAAACGGATTTTATTGTAAATCGATTAAATTAACATTCAAATTATACTCGATAGTCAAAAAAAAATGTCACAGCCTCCTTCAATGAATGAAAACTTATTAATTCACAACCGACTTTATGACCGGCCAGTGTTTACAAACAAACGATACTCGATAGAATATCGAGTGACAAATCGATACGAGTCATCGCTACGAAAAGGTAACGTTCCCACGGTCCCGTGAGAATGGTGAAGCGAGAGCGTGAAGAGAGAGACGGGGATAGATGATTGCGACATTTGTACGGCGGTAGAGCGAGAGGGACGGTTTCGTTTTTTAATGACTCGAAGGCCAGTGGCCGAATTTGGTACAAAAGTGAGTCATGAAATTAGAAAGAGATTTTGTTAAGTTACCAACTCCTTGCTTTGTGTAAAGATTTTGACTGTCATTTAATTAGTATTAATTAGGTTATGTTGTAGGGGATCGAGATGCCTTGAAAAGAGACCTTTGCTCAGAAGTGGGATAGTCAAAGTTAAAAAAATGAATGTTATGAAACTGATTGTCTTTTACGTCCAAAAACGAAATGTTTATTGTGTTGTGTAAATTAATATTGCTCCTTGATTTTAACAACATAAATGTTTGTTTTAACATGGACTCTCCATTATAAACAATTTTACTGTAATAAATAATTGATATTCAAATCAAGAAAATAACAACAAAAATGACGTACAAACATCCAATTTGTAAATCAAAAATGGCGACCAAAACTTCTACCACATTTTTTTTCATTTGCATAAAACCACGGCAATGGCACTAAGGGACATACAGCCAGCGGAAACGGACAGTTAGTCAAGTTGCCAATACAGGTGAAATATCGTATTATTCATTCAATACACTCCTAGATCCCGGAAGTTAACCTTCTTGCAAATGAAGCACCTATTCATTGATTCACGGGACGTGCGTTCGCGCCAATAATAGTCGATTTGCACCTTTGGAAGAAAAAAAACAAAATCTATGGTACAAACGTCACGTTGCAAAAAAAAAGTTTTCGCTCGTTCCTTACCTCAAATTATCAAAAGTTAAATTATGTATATTGTAAATCATTTTAAAAGCAATAAAGTTGAAATTTGTATGACGACATGCAAAGATAATATTGTACACTCATTTTGTTTTTATTTCTCACGGAAGAGTTTACAAGTTTTTGTATTGTATTGTAAAGAAAAGGGTTTACATCTGGACGTCAAATGTGTCATTGTAGTATTACAAATTTTGTGGGAAAATTGGAATAGAAATGTGCAAAAAACCATAGACAAGTAAATGTATGGTAAAAAAATTTATGGCTATGTACATGTTTCTTTTTTGTTTTGTTATGGCGTCACACGATTAGTGTATTTGCCAGTATCAAGTATAAAAAAATTTAAACTCAGAGAGTTGAATCAAGTTTAAATGATGATGATGAGATGACGGGATGAGGATAGTGTTTAAGTAAAGTAGTGGCGCTTTACTTAAACTTTACACGGACTTTTTTGGAGCAACTAGAAAAGTCACTTTCACAACTTTATTTCAATTTCCCACACTCGTGCACATTAACGAACACATAATTAATGGTTAAACGAACTTACCTTAAGTGATGTTCGACCATAATTATACTAGACGTTGCATTCGAAGATATTTATTCACTTTGTAGTAATCCTATTTATTGCACAAGGCGTCGCACATAATTTTTAGAGCTGTAAAAATAAAAATCAAATCACAAAAATATAAAATTCACTGTTTCTGAACGATACCTTCCATGTCATAGGCAGTGCTGTCATCTCCGTCATACTTCATTCTTTCAGAGACACTTATCTCGTTTGTTAGTTGTATGGGCTTTAGTAGCTGGGTTCGGGTGGGACTATAAATATCTTCGAATGCAACGTCTAGTATAATTATGGTCGAACATCACTTAAGGTAAGTTCGTTTAACCATTAATTACACTTCGACGTTGCATTCTCGATATTTATTCACTTTGTAGATGTTTAGCGCTTTCACACAAACGAGATAGGCAGGCAGGATTCTAGATAGAAAAATAAAAAGATACATTAACACATATAAACGAAAAAAGTGGAGTGATTATCCACATTATTATGAACCTTACGTTCAACCTAAAACCAATAAATCAATTGATAATGTAAGCCCAATTACCGTTATTAGCATTCTTGCTTGAATATATTATGAATTACCTTTGTGAATGCAATACTAATAAGCTTCCTGACCATCCTGTTGTTCATTTTATAACATGGACAGAACTCCTTATAACTAGCCGAGGTAGAAGTGTAGCGGCTACTATGTGCTGCAAATACCAGTATTTGCACCAAACTATAAATGTAAGTATGTCTAATGTATATGTGACTTGTGGTAGGAGCAATGGATTATCTCTTAGATGTATGAATTAATTTCTTTGATGGAGGTAGCTCTTAGGTGCCATGACATCTATCTAAACTGATAATACTTTCGTTTCGTGAGGTAAAAAAGTATAACTAGATTAGGCACCAAAGTATTTTATTTGTAGGTGAAATCAGTAATTAGTCTTTATTTCTAGTAAGTGCTTCTAGCCAAATATTAATTTCCATTCGTGCGACTTACTTTAATTTCGCACTCATTGTATAGTTGACAACGCGAGGAAAGACACAAACTTTTTGGATATGGAATCAAAAGCTTTACTCTCGTTTGGATAAAATTACTACAACTGATTGAGTACTAGGATCTCATGTAGATACGTATTTTGAATAGCAAAGTTTAATTCCGTAAACTTCTTTTGTGAATCCTATAATTTGGTCATCTAAATAACACATTTACCTGATATTAAAACAGAAGCCGAACGGCGAGTCTGTACCTGAATGATATTCAGAGACGAGAATTTGAATCCTATTTGAGAAAATAGGAAAAATTATGTAATACTTTGAATTATTATTATTATCCTATGTGGGTTTATTCTCGGGTCTTTGCCCGGACCTTTATTAGGCATTGGCGGAGCCGTAGCCAAAGCTAAGACGCCACGCTAAGGGTGAAGTGTACTATTAACACAATGCTAAAAAGTTATCGGAGTTCTTATTGAAATTATTGATATCCAATTATTATTATTTCTGAAATTATTTTTTTTTTTTTTTTTTTTTAGTCTAAGTTTAAATTATAATTAATTTTGATACCCCTTGGAAATATAACTATGTTTGGTTGATAATACCTTCGAAACCAGGATATAATGCTACCAGAGAGGGTGAAATGGATCAATCTTCTTTGGAAAAATAAAAATAATAAGAGTAACTAAAGGCCTTCTTAGGCCTATTAGCTGCCCATGACTCCCGTGCAGTGGCTTGATCAAAATAATATTTCTTAAAAATACAGATAAACTAGAATAGAAGGAAGACGTAAAATAAATGAGTTTCCCAATCCAATGAATGCATTGACCATAGGGCCCATAAGGTCAGGCTATGCCAAAGGATCTCTTATCCGTAATAATATGTATATACCACCTAAAACGTAAATGTGAAAAAATGTGAGACAAGTTCAACATTGTGATGGTATGTTTGGTTGTTAACTTCACATACAAAACAATTGTGGTCTAAATGGGTGCCCAGTTCTGTGAATGAATCTGAAATTTAATGAATTATAAGAAAGTACATAACATGCATAAGTAAATATAATCATCTGCTTAATTTTTCTTTTTTTTTTTTTTTTTAGTTTTTTTTTTTTTATATTATATGCTTCGCACAAATATTCTTGTACATAAACGTCAATTTAGGGACTCCAAAAAACAGTTCGTGATTATGATCACGATAGATCACAGGCACCTGGAGCCAGGTCCCATTCAATGTTTTGGTCATTTATTAGTTAATATATATTATTTTGTACGTATATTAAGCTATCTTTGCTTAAGCTAGTGCCAGATATCTCTGAAAGTATATAAGACATCTTCATTAATGCAGACAATAGCGGTCACTCTGCCCATGTTTATTCTGTTAATTCTTAGCAAAGCAATGAAGGCCAATGTAAGCTGATTTCAATTCTAATAATAAAGTATGCTAGTTTTGATTGTGTGATACAAAAAAAAAACTCACGTTACAAAAAAACACCCCGCCCAATAAGGGAGGCACCTATGAAGATTTCTAGAAGGTACTTACCACTGAGTTAAAACATTATTTTTCCCAAGACGACTCTGACTTCGAGTTTGATACATTTCTCATATAAATCATTCGTAATGTTATGCAGTTTGTAATTTTTCTTTCTATACAAAGGAAACTGCAGGGTAGGCTGAGAAAAGTAACCTAAGGTATTAACAAAGGTAAAAAAGGTAAAAAGGCCCTGATTGTCAATCTGCTTAATCTGGAAAAATATTTTGTTTCGTCAGGTATTTTTAAGTTTCTTTTTGTAAACTTTAAACACATATAATGACTATTCTGTAAATCTACATATTTGAATGCCGAAATGTGTTTGTTTTTTGTTTCAAATCAAAATACATCTTCGCTTGTTTTAACACAAATCTTAACCTTTTGAGAAAGTTTAATGAACCCTCCAAGCAAATTTTAAATTATGGTCATTAATGTGTAGTAAGACATCAAAATAACACACAAGTAACAACAGATCTCGGTTTCTAAGATAATTACCAACTGGTAGAGAAGCCAATGACAAACCAAAGTCATTGAAAATCGTAGGTTATCTTGAAGTTTTAAATTATGGATAGGAACTTAAAATTACGGTTCCTTGATGTGGACATAATGTATATAAAAAACCTTACTTGGTAAATATTAGCTGTGTGAATATCTTCCATTTTAAAGTCTTCAGTTGTTATTGTCCTTCATATTCAAAATGAACCTGATGTCTAGAGATGTAGGTAGAACGCCAGCCTTGCTAAACTTTGAATGAAGGCCAGAGCTTTCTCAAATTTTTTCTTTGTAAGAAGTTTAGTTTTTAGCATTTATTTCAATTTTCTATCCAACTGCATATATTTCGTTGCTTTGTTGTTAGATAATAAAAGACAAGTGTTTTGTGTTCTTGTTTTTTGTTTATGATTTATGTCCCACAGATATACGTCTAGAAAATGACTGGCTTGTTTTAGCCTTTATAAGGGGTTTATCCCGACGCTTTAAGATCGTGTATAAGACTGCAGAAAATTCTAAGTTGAACCTTGGTGCCTTCCGTAAGCTAGGTCTTCAGGTATTAGGGTTTCCTTTATCGTGGTTTCTTCTGCCTTTACCATTTACACTAGGATTCTACCCAAACGTTTAGATACCTTATCATAAATCGCCCACCAAATAATTCATCTTTCCGTACTGGATCTATGAATGCATTTTGGCTATAAAAACTCTGGTGCGGCAGACATGGCTTTTCGCTTGAGCTCGGACATGCTAGCTGCATCTGCAGTATCTGTACCTAGACCTGTCAGAATGAATGTACGGGATCTAACCCGGTTATCATCATCAGAAGACCATTGTCGCGGGTCTGGTGTCGGTGACCTTGGATGATTATGGTCGAGCTTTGCCTGGTCAAGAAGATCCAGCGCCATATCAGGTTTTGTACGTATTCACGCTTCACCTATAGACTATTTGATTCAACCAGCTGCATGTGCAGTATTGAAGGTTTTAAAGTCATTGTCCATACTCACGTTACGCCTCTTGGCTGTATGATTCAACAAGCTGCGTGTGCAGTATTGAAGGTTTTAAAGTCATTGTCCGTACTCACGTTACGCCTCTTGGCTGTATGATTCAACAAGCTGCGTGTGCAGTATTGAAGGTTTTTAAAGTTATTGTACGCACTCGCGTTACTCCTTTAGACTGTATGATTCAATAAACTGCGTGTGCAGTATTGAAGGTTTTTAAAGTCATTGTACGCACTCGCGTTACTTCTCTAGACTGTATGATTCCATAAACTGCATGTGCAAAATTGAAGGTTTTTAAAGTCATGGTACGCACTCACGTTACGCCTCCAGACTGTATGATTTAAAGTCATGGTACGCACTCACGTTGCGTCTCTAGACTATATGATTTAAAGTCATTGTACGCAATCACGTTACGCCTCTAGACTGTATGTCATGGTATGCACTCATGGTACGCACTCACGTTACGTCCTATGACTGTATGATTTAAAGTCATGATACGCACTCATGGTACGCACTCACGTTACATCCTATGACTGTATGATTTAAAGTCATGGTACGCACTCATGGTACGACTCTAGACTATATGATTCAGCAAGCAGCGTGTGCAGTGTTGAAGGTTACAATACGCCATCGGAGTAACTCATTATCAGCCGAGCATCATGCAAGAAAAAAGAATGGAAAAAAAATCATGAATTATGTGGGTAGTTAGAAAAGAAAAACTACGCAAAAATCATGAGGAAAAAATATCAGTTATTTTCCAAAGTATGCGCCTTTTCCCTAAAAAGGAAGGGACAAAGGCAAATTTACAGATAAAACTAACACACAGTTAATGACCACGAACTAACCTTGATCGTCCGAACTAGTTGGCGAGTTTCGTATCTTGCGTTCCCAACATGTTATTTTTCGTCATTATTTGGACTTATGACGATCTTTTCTCCATAACACTGCTTTCAACTAACTTTTTCACAAAATTTCCAATAAAATAACGAATTTAATCGATAAGTCGAAGCTGCGACGCCCGCACATAAAAAAGGAATGAAGTATGACGGAGATGACAGCACTGCCTATGACATGGAAGGTATCGTTCAGAAACAGTGAATTTTATATTTTTGTGATTTGATTTTTATTTTTACAGCTCTAAAAATTATGTGCGACGCCTTGTGCAATAAATAGGATTACTACAAAGTGAATAAATATCGAGAATGCAACGTCGAAGTGTAATGGTTAATAATCCACCAATATTACACTTTATCGTTGACAGTTCAATTGCCGCTAAAAAAGTGATTTTTATGTTAATGCTTCATTGGAAAAATGTCATCACTTTGAATATAATAAACAAAATTATGATATTAATTTATGATTTGACTAGCTGTTTCACCCGCGTGCGCTACAGCTTTATGCATGCAAAGTCTCAGCCCGATCGATAGTCAATAGTCAATTTTTATTTATTCAATAGGATACATTGTGATCACTTTAAAACGTCAAACTTAAAACTAGCTACGCCTGTTCCAATCTCCTTACGCCGGCAAAAGAACAGGCAAGAAACGACAATGACAATTTTATTCTTATTACTAATTGATTGAATTGGAGCAAGTTCACTAAAATCCCAAGCTTTTTTTTGTCATCTAATAGTCCGATATTTTTTAATTAGCTTTACTAATAAGATTTCTCTTGTTTGGTTGTACACGTTGGGATATGGGAACATGAATATTAATGAGTTGCCGGATCACAACCAAAGCAGACCAGACTGAATGGATGTAAATGAAATTTGGAATGGAGATAGCTTTTTGTCATCTAATGTTTTAAAATCTAATCGGTTTAAAATTGACAAAGTTTCATTATTAATATTTTCGGTAAATTTAATTAGAACATTTTTTATTAAATTCAACTAAACCACACACTTTCGAATTTTTAATACTTATTAGCTGTAACTTAATTAAGTTACAACTACAATTCATAACTTAGACTCGAGCCTTAAACGTTAAAATAAAATCTGATATGATTAAAACTGGTTTTATTGTACTTACGGTACAGTACCAACTAGGGATCGCAATATCGATACCATTTTTCAATACCGGTATTTTCGATATCGCCATTTTTTCAATTCCGGAATCCCGGGATTTTCGATATTTTCGATATTTTTACAAAAATTTTGTCTTGCTTAACATAAATAAGTTTAAACGTAAAACAAGTGTCAAGCATAAATGTTTACGATAGTTTTCGACATAAATGTCATACGAATATTAACCCTCGGTGTTAAGAAGTTAAAAGTAATTCAAAATAGTAATGAAAACGACAGGAAAGTGTGAAAAAGTTAAAATAACCTAAATCTGTATTCTTCACATTGTTTATTAATTTGAATTAACATCAACCTCTGCTATCAAATTAAAATAAATTATACAGGATGATCAATCCAAATGGGTCAGTAGGGAGAAGTCAGAAACTTCGCTTCGATTTTGGATTTAATAATAATGGCATTCAAACTTTTTTTAATCTCTCATACATAACCTTGAATCGCACCTGTCAATATTCCTTATGTAATCGCGCGCAGTAATTGTTTGTCTAATTGGTCCTAAAAGTATAAGGACCAAATTTTGCTATGAAATCTTATGTAAACATTAGACTGAAATGCCGACAGATGAAATAATTTGCAAAATTTCGTCATTAATATGATTCCGGTCATCATTATAAATCACTTTATTAGAATAGACCACTTATGCATATCTTATCTGCAACGATACTTAGAATTACAAATTGCTATTATTTGAAATTAGAACGCATTCGTTCAGCGGGCGTGCCAACTAATTTAAAATTTGAAAATGGAACTTTCCTTATCTTGGAATGAATGTTGTGTTTTGAATCAATCCTTTTCAAAACCGCTTTGTGTATTTTAGATAACTTAAAATAATAGCGTCAAGTCACGCAAAAGAAATTACTTCAACATTTACCGTCAGTTTTCTGTGAGAGGGTTCTATGGTGGCTAACAATCCCGGTTCGCGACTGTACCATCAACAATAACAACGAAAAATCTTTCAGATTTACACCTAACATTGTTTACAAGACTTCAACCAGGTTCGATTCCCGGTTATGTCTGAGAGATTAAAAAAAGTTTGAATGACATTATTATTAAATTTAAAATCGAAGCCATGGTTCCTAGGAACGGATATCGCTATCTCTCATAGTTTCTGACTTCCCCCTACTGACCCATTTGGATTGATCACCCTGTATAATCAACAATTGAAACGAAAACAGACCGTCTAAGAATTATATATTATAGAACAATCCAAAATATAAGGTACCATATATATCTTCCTCGAATCGAGGTGTGCTTCGATGGTTGGTATTCGTCAAACCTACGGACGAGAAGAGTTTACAGCAGGAGAATAGGATAGGTCAATAGTTTGCAAAAGATTAATCTTCTCTATTGAAAAACAAAACGACCCATACTTTTCGAGATCTCACAGAAAAGACAACATTAAAGAATTAATTAAATTTAGCAGCCACTTCAAAATAGATGGCTAGATAGATAACGCTTACTTTTATACTCATTTTATAAGAATGAACAAATTTGCCCTAGACAAAAAATATACAATAATATTATTATATAATATTTATGTGAACTTTGGTCAATGCTTTACTGCCGTGTTGTTAATACAACAGCTGCTGACGTTGCTGTTCTTCCTTGCACCTTATTTTTGTACACTCCTTACCAAAAGGTACTGGATTACTGAATAAAATTACGTCAACCCGGCTAGTCTAGCATCTCGTATTGAAGTTGGAAGCTAGAACGCTGTCCACATAACTGTATTTTATGCAGTTTTGGACTAACTGGCCTTCTTTTAATGTTTGTTTATCGTTAAATTAGGAAACGATTAGATCAAGTTTTTAAATTATGCAATATCGAAAATATCGAAAATCTCGATATCGCTAAATTCAATCCCGGTATTTCAGATCGACCAAAATCGTCCGATATTCCGGTAATTTCGATATTCGATATTCCGGTTTGCGAACCCTATACCAACTAGGGCGTGCAATACCGGACTTGAAACCGATATTGAGTTTCCAGTATCGATACCGGTATTGCAGATTTGTGTTTTTTTTTTTTTTTTACTTTTTACAGGGTAGCGTTTGACCACAAGACACCTGATGTTAAGTGAAGATGTGGTCGAAGATGGCGCCACGCTACACCTGGACTGGGAACTGGCTCTCAAGTGAGGCTGCCGGATCGATAGGTGCTTGGCGACAGATTCTTAACAAGAGGGTGGTAGCCAGGCGAGTGCTAGAAAATACCCTACCACCAAGCTATGGTTTCATCACGATGTTTTCCTTCACCGAAAGCTCAAGCTCATTGTAGGATTCGAACCCACGTCCTACGGATCGCAAGCCGACGTCACTACCACTGAGCCATCATCGCTATAAAATATAATAAAAGTGTTTTAAAAATACGTTTAATACCATCGCATGTTATCCTTTCTTTTACTACTTACAGCGTTTGACCAATAGTTACCGGATGTTTAGTGTATAAATATATTAGTTCGTGTATTTATTTTTTTAATGTTCTGTTTGCGTAAGTTTATGTATTAATTTTTTTCCCACTCTTATTTTTTTGCTACAGATAAAATTATTGTCCATTATCTATACAAGGGAGACCTTGCAACAGATGGGAGGATGAAATTAAACGCACAGCGGGTCCAAACTGGGCACAAATAGCTCAATCCAGAGAACACTGGCACAATTTGGAGGAGGCCTTTACCCATAGAGGGGTTCTTACAGAATAACCTCAATATGTAACTAATAAACTAAAAACAAAAAAAACTACTAACAAATAAACTAACTTTTTACATTTTAATTTCTATTTTTTATTATAACAATACTATCTAACATTGTGATCTAGCATTCTGTAAGAAATAAAAGGTTTTTTTTTATTTTTATTTTTATTTTATTTTATCTATACAGCAATACCGGTATTGAAATACCTAAAACATCGTCCGAGATTCCGGTATTACGACTATTATTAGAAACCGGTATTCACGCCTTACTCCGAGCACAGTACAAAGGTGCTAGAGCGAGAGGTCACGAGGGCATGTGAAAGATGCGCGCACGCAACAAACCGCACCGCACGTAACCACGTACTATATTACACTTGCAGACAGACAGACAGCGGTTCCGTGTTCTCATCAGCCTATTACTGGCGGAAACTTGTCCACTATCCTTAGTTAAATGTCAGTTTTCGAATTAGACAATAGACAAAATTCTCATTTGTAGTAAAAAACAACAACAGCGGAAAAAAGCACATAAACTTACGGAAACAGAATATAAAAAAATATATATATATAAAAACACGATAATATATTACTAAATTACTACACTGCTACTACTTTTTTTTTTTTTTTTACTACTTACAGGGTAGCGTTTGAGCACAAGTCACCTGATGTTAAGTGACGATATGGTCGAGGATGGCGCCACGCTACACCTGGACTGGGAACTGGCTCTCAAGTGAGACAGCCGGAACACACCGATCGGTGCTTGGCGACAGATTCTTAACAAGAGGGTGGTAGCTAGCCAGGCGAGTACTAGAAAATACCCTACCACCAAGCTATGGTTTCATCACGATGTTTTCCTTCACCGAAAGCTCAAGCTCATTGTAGGATTCGAACCCACGTCCTACGGATCGCAAGCCGACGTCACTACCACTGAGCCATCATCGCTTTAAACTTGACTATACTTTTGGAAGAGTTTCCGAGTAAATTAGAATCGCACTGCAGGAGAAGTGTCTTGCAGTATACGGACAAAGCCGGGAGTCGCAGCTAGCAATTTCTACATTGCTTTCTACAAAGTCGAGAAGATCTCTTAAAAACGTGTTTGGTATCTGACTATCTGCGTCTTGATAGGTCAATTCCAGCGGTCACGTGACCGTCAAACGTAATTGTTCAATCAGAAGCGCCAATTTCTATTAGAGCCAGCGCACGCGCGATTTGTTTTTATCGTTCCATAACCAAAGGGTAAAAAACACGTTTCTTGTATGGCAGCCCCCTTAAATATATATTTTATTCTGTTTTTTAGTATTTGTCGTTATAGCGGCAACAGATATACATCATCTGTGAAAATGTCAACTGTCTAACTATCACGGCTCATGAGATACAATACAGCCTGGTGAGAGACGGACAGCGGAGTCTAACGCTCGTAATTAATAATCGATCCTGATCCGTTATCCGCGCTTTGGATCTTTGGATATTACTACTAAAATGACATATTATGACAAGCCGCGGATAACGGATCAGGATCGATTATTAATCTCGGGCGTTAGATAGGGTGCCGTTTTACCCTTACCGTACGGAACCCAACAAACAAACAAACTTTTACCTCTTTACAATATTCATAAATACAGATAATATTTACTTAGAACTGCAACGGCCAGTATCGCGTTCGAATTTCAAATTCAAATTTCGTACATATTCCGAGCGCGCGCGTCCCAAAAGGCATACCTTCTCGTTCCCACGATCATTAGCTGAGACTCTGCGCCGGCGCGGCGCTAGGGTTGCCTGCTATACTGTTTTCAACAGTATTAATATACTGTATATACTTATATTATAGTATATACTGTAGATATGTAAAGCTAAGCTGTAAGCTATGCTTGGAGTTTCTTTGCGAGATAGAATCCGAAATGAGGAAATTCGCCGAAGAACCAAGGTCACCGACATAGCTCTCAGAATCTGCAAGTTGAAGTGGCAATGGGCGCCACATCGCTCGACGAACCGATAACCGATGGGGAAGAAAGGTTCTGGAGTGGCGACCACGAGCCGGAAGACATTCTGTAGGTAGGCCCCCCACTAGGTGGACCGACGACATTGTAAGAGTCGCAGGGAGCCGATGGATGTAAATGGCTAATAGCCGTTCAAGGGGGGAGGCCTATGTTCAGCAGTGGACTTCTTCCGGCTGATATAGTCAATTTTTATTTATTCAATAGGATACATTGTGATCACTTTAAAACGTCAACTTAAAACTAGCTACGATATACTTTATTTCTTGTAAAATGAGAAATAGGTGAAAATTGACTTCTAAGATTTGATTACATTGTTAGTTATTTACAAGTCAAACTAATAAAAGTGTTTTAAAAAAGTTGGCAACCCTAGCCGGGGCGCGCATCTCGGGCTCTCTCGAGTTAGGAACGGTTTGAAATAATGTGGATTACGCACACTGTGTTTTCGTCACATTCTCTAGTGATTTAGAGCGAGCAAGGTGTAGGCTTGAGCTGAAATATCGATATAACGAAACTGTCTCAAAAAACTAACGATAAATATCGCCTAATCGCGATATATCGACATTTATTTTATACTAGATGCCGTTATCCCGCAGGAACCTTTTTCCGTGGCAAAAGTAGTCTATGTGTTAATCCAGGGTATAAGCTATCTTTATTCAGATCCGTTCAGTAGTTTTTGCGTGAAAGAGTAACAAACATTAATCCATCCATACTCACAAACTTTCACGTTTATAATATTACTAGGATGTATTATAACATGGAGAAAAAAGACCATCCGAAATACCGTTTTCCTTCTGAGTCAAAAGGGGAGGAATTGTGATTTAGAAGGAAAACTAAGGTAAATTAAGGAAGGAATCAGTCTTGGAAGGTAAGACTCAGAAGGAAAATCAGATTATTTTTCTCAGTGAACTTATTTATATCATAACAGAAGCTGACGCAGAAACAGAGATGTTAAAATTATCTTTTATCGGAAGTATCCACTGTTGCGGATTCGAAAACGGAAGTGCTATAAAAAATTATCATTCTTCGTGTCAATATAACGATATATTTGACTCGATAATTATCGATACGGTTTAAAAATATCGATTGTTTTTTCCCACTCGCCCATCTCTAGCAACTAAGAAGGTCCTAATTTATTGTAGTCCTTTCAAATACTGCCTTCTATGGATTTAGTAACGGAATTTACATTTCAGTTTATTGGCAGAATGCATGTTAACGACATTGGCCGGGAATAAAAAATGTTTTTGATCGCGGGGCGCAGCTAGTATATTTATAATCATTTCTTATGCTTCTTTGAAAACCAGAAAAAAGTTGATACACCCGCGCGAGCCAGCGTTTAAAGAAAAAAAAGCAGCTGTCAGTCTCACCTTTGCAATTTGAAAAAGTGCCGTCTCTTTCTCGCTTAGAGAGATCTGTATGAGTCATCTCGCTCTACAACTTACGTGGTTGCAATACAGATGTAGGTAGCAGATGGGTATAAAGTCATTCCGAGTAAAATTTTGTTTTTTTTAGGCTGCCGGAACACACCGATAGGTTCACAGCTTCACAGCGACAGATTGTTAACTCGAGGCTGGTAGCTAGCAGGCGAGCACTAGAGCATGCCCTACCACCAAGCTATGGTTTCATCACGATGTTTTCCTTCAACGAAAGCTCAAGCTCATTGTAGGATTCGAACCCACATCCTACGGATCGCAAGTCATTACCACTGAGCCATTATCGCTATACCTACCAATCCTACCATAGATAAATGACCGTTACATTTTTTTTCTTTTTTCAATGCACATTTTAAGGTATGTAAGACTCTGTATACAGCCTTAGTGAAGGTCGCTGAATGAAATACAAAGGAACAGATGTTCGGGTCTCAAAATGTCGAGCAGCTGATCCTTGTAAAAAATTAGGGTTGTCACCTATGAGTTAAACTAAAGAAAAAATCTATCGACCGTGTAAAAGACAAACGTGCTAAAACAGGATTTGTAATTTTTCAGGTGAACCCATTTTTTTTTCGTTAATACATTGAAAATTAATGATTATATTCATCTTTGGCCAAGGTCCCAGCAGTGGGAACGTGAAAGGTTGATAATGATGATGATGATTTATTTTTGCATGTGGACCAATTAGTACTTATTAATTTATTTTATTTAATGCTTGAACACGTTAAATAACTTGCCTAGAATGACAAAAATTGCATTTATGGTTAATAAATTAAACTGAATCTATATTATTTATTGTTTTTTTATTAGTTTATATTTATTTGTCCGATTGAATAGAATAGAATAGAATTTATGTTTATTTGCCACAATCACACTTATGGTACAAAACAATATAGTAAGTGTATCTATCATACGTTTTGTTTTTTTACAAACAGTAAAATGGCATGAGTCTAGCTAACACATGTAGTGTTGTAAAAGAAAAATCGAGATGTGACAAACTGACAACCCTAGTCCTTGCGCAGGCGCATGAACCCACGATCCCGTTGCGAAACAGCTGTTGGGAGTTTGAAAATAAGTGCGATAAGGACAGCAGCCTTATCTCTAGATAAAGAGCGAGACTGCAACTAGCTATGTCCCGCGGTTTCACCCGCATGGGCTACAGTTTATCGCGATAAAAAGTAGGGTATGTCATTTCTCAAGCTTTTAACTATCTCTGTACCATATTTCATTTAACCACCCAAATCCGTTCAGTAGTTATAAGTAGGAAGTTGGTTTTTTCCATCTATCAACTGCCTTTTACGTTCCCACTTCTTGGACTCAGGCCTTCCCTCAGAGAGTAATAAAAATACTACATCATAGTTATTCTGGAAAAAAATTGATACCTACCATATGTCTAACCGTGGGAAAACAGCTTGATTCATAACCTCATATAAAAAACGGAAACGATAAAACAAGTGCCACACTTCCTCCGGCAGATAAAAACAATTTAATAAAAGTTGTATAATATCATCTAATTCCGAAATCTGCGACATCCCCTATCCACACAAAGCGAGGAGGTCAGTATGACAATGAAAGACAGAATCATCATCAGCCAATTACGTTCCCACTGCTGGGAAACTGGCCTTCTCCCACAGAGAGTATGCACCGTAATCTACCACGCGAGCGCTGGGTTGGTAGATGTCGCATGCCCTTGAATGTTGCGGTTCTTGGACATGCCGGTTTCCTCACGATGTTTTCCTTCACCGTTTTGAGCGATGGTAGATCCTGATCCGTTAACCGCGGTTTTGGATCTATATGTCATGCCATAATATGTCATTTTAGTAGTAATATGTCAAGCACTAGTAAGTCGTAGGTGCGGGCAGAGAGCATTCAAAATTCAAAATTCAATTCAAAATTCAATCATTTTTATTCAATAGGATACATTGTGATCACTTTAAAACGTCAACTTAAAACTAGCTACGCCTGTTCCAACCTCCTTACGCCGGCAAAAGAACAGGCAAGAAATGCCCGGCAGGTAATTTTTTTGGCGCGATCACATTGAAAATTTTATTATTATTACTAATTGATTGTGTTGGAGCAAGTTCACTAAAATCCCAAGCTTTTTTTTGTCATCTAATAGTCCGATATTTTTTAATTAGCTTTACTAATAAGATTTCTCTTGTTTGGTTCGATGTTGGTGTCGGCGTCTTGTAAGACGAACAACAAGAACAGGAAACGGTAACGCGTGCGCCTTGTTCGGCTACCATCGTGTTCACCTATTCAAGTAGTCTTTTAAAGAAAACTTTACTTTTTCTATAGAAAAACAAGCCCTTGTGTTGAATGAATACTAAATAATATCACGATGTTTAAGTAACATTAAAACGTGATCGTGGAACACGCTTGTAATTATTATTGAACGTTGATGACAATGTATACAATTTGTATAAACAGCCAGCACGCGCCGTGTTTTCATTGAATTAATCACTTACATATGCACGACTACGTCCACGTAAAAGCCTAAAATCCCCAGCATAGTCTTCAAAATTTGTGACAATGGGCAGGCCACATCGCTCGACGAACCGGAATACGTTCTGTAGGTAGGCGTCCCACTAGGTGGACCAACGAGATAAAAGCGCACAATCTACGCTGGCTTGACCACCTCGAACGAATGTAAGAGGATCAAACGAGCCTAAATGGGACGGCCGAGTGTCCCAGGTATCGCTGGAAGGACGAAGTCACGAAGGACTTGCGCTTACTCCAAGTGGAGGACTGGCAGGAGGTGGCGCAAGACAGACCGAAGTAACGTCTTAAATTATCGGAGGAAAACACTCACTTTAGGTCCTTGCGCCATCTCATTTTTGATATCCCTAATTTCCTACAAATATTATAAATGCGAAAGTAACTCTGTCTGTCTCGCTTTCACGCCTAAACTACTGAACCGATTTAAATGAAATTTGGTACGGAGATAGTTTAAACCCTGAGGAAGGACTTGTGATACTTTTTGTTGCGATAGAATGTAGCCCACGCGGGAGAAGTTGCGGGGAACAGCTAGTTATTAATATGTTTAGCACTAATTTTAATATCACCACGAAAATGCTGATCCAGCCCCCCAAATTTCTCATTCTCTTCCCGAAAATGGCAAGGCAAGTACACAATTCATTAGAACCAGATGTTCCGGATATAACTCCGGAAGTTTCCATTCAAATGGAGTTACGCATCTGGCATCGAATTATAAATTTGACGTGAACGTGAAAAGTCGAAACAGATGCTGGAATTACACCATTGTTAGGGCCTTAGGCCTTGGTCTTTCGCCAGGGAGCTTATTGTAAAAAGGTTTTATTGTAGGCTTTAGTTTAGAATAAGACTCATTTATGTATTTGCAACAATATTCAATTAAAAAAAATTTAACATAAATATTATAAACTGTTTTCCAGTTCATAACTTTCTCAATCCTACTAATATTACTCGTATAAACGTGAAAGTTTGTGAGTATGGATGGATGGACGTTTGTTCTTTCACCCAAAAACTACTAAACGGATCCAAATGAAATTTGGAACGGATATAGCTCATACCCTGGATTAACACAGGCTACTTTTTATCCCGGAAAAAGGTTCCTGCGGGATAATGGGAAGACATGGGTGAAACCGCGGCGCGCAACCAGTAAGTTATATTTTGGGATTCAGATAAGGTGGTGTGGTAACTCTAAAAATGGCTATTTTATGTTTAGGCCTATTTACCTGTGAGATGTCGAAATCGAGATCTGTACATGTCACAACACAACTGTCGTTGGCGTAGCAATTGCGCAAGCATTTAAAGCGTTTTTTTTTTCAGTAAATTGCTGCACTAAAACGACTGTTAAGCCAATTTTTATTGAGATAATTAAGGCCAACCGCAATTCTTCGTGTTGTATTTTAACACTTAATTTTTTTTTACTTTTTATTTTACTTTTAAGTTAGTTCTCTCGAGCACAAGTCACCTGATGTTAAGTGACGATGTGTTTGAAGATGGCGTCACGCTACACCTGGACTGGGAACTGGCTCTCAAGTGAGGCTGCCGGAACACACCGATAGGTGCACGGCGACAGATTCTAACTATGTTTCTTTATAACCTTTTCACGCCTAAACCGCTAAACCGATTTTGACAAAATTTTGTATGGAGATAGTGTGAACAATGAGGAAGGACATAGGATACTTTTTATCGCGATAAACTGTAGCCCACGCGGGTGAAACCGCGGCAAACAGCTAGTTACGAATAAAAAAAGATGTATACAGTTTACACGCAAAATATCAAGAACCTAAAAGGTTACCTTGAACAGGTGCTTTTACCTAACTTATAATTAAAAATTAAACACAAGGTGCAAGCGACAGCTGTTGCCGTGTACAACTGGATCGCTATCAAAAGAGACACAGACGAAAAAAAACATAGAAGGCAGATGGCACGTGCCATTGGTGTCAAAAAACTTAGCTTCGTGAAGTACCTAAATAGTAACTGATGTAATTACCCATAATTTTACCCATTATCCTACAGAAACCTTTTTCCGGGATAATAAGTAACCTATGTTTTTTTGTTAACGTCTTAAAGCCACAATTCACCTAATGTTAAATGAAGATGAGGTCGCAGGTGGCGCCACGCTACACATGGACTGGGAACTGGCTCTCAAGTGAGGCTGCCGGAACACACCGATAGGTGGACGCTATGGCTCGCCTGGCGACGAGCACTACAAAATGCCCTACCACCAAGCTGTGGTTTTATCACGACGGTTTCCTGTACCGAATGCTCGCAAGCCAACATCACTACCACTGAACCATCATCGCTATTAATCCAGGGTATAAGCTACATATTTCAATTACAAGTCTCACTCAAATCCATTGAACCGTTTTAGCATGAAGAAGTAACAAAATACACACTCACAAATTTTCGCATTTATAATACCTGCATGTTAGTGTGAGCTAGTGTGAAATGAATCATAAATTTTCCAAAATATCTATTACTACCTATGACTTAATATTAAGTTATGCGTGGAATTACCATCGCTCAAAACGTTGAAGGAAAACATCGTGAGGAAACCGGCATGTTCAAGAACTGCAACATTCAAGGGCATGCGACTTCTACCAACCCGCACTGGGCCCGCGTGGGAGATCACGGCCTAGACTCTCTCTGGGTGAAGACCAGAGTCCCATCAGTGGGAATGCGACGAACTGATGATTTAAAACAACTTACCTATGTCATGTGATTGTAAGATTCGCAAAGCTCTTCTTTTTCTGAACTCACTTTGTATCATTTTAAAACGCAACATATTATCAGATATGTTTCTATTCACAAGTCTAAAGTTTATATTTCTTTTATTTTCCATCGCGTTTGTTGGATATTACACTTCTTTACATTAATATTGTAACTGTTGACTGCACTTTTGAAACGTATTCAATATACAAAGTCTACCCTCAAAATAAAAAAAATAACTTTCATAGACAAAGGTAGACCAATACGAATTATTTTTTAGAGACATACTCAAACATGTAATAAATAATAATGAACAAAATAATAATAATAATAAATAAAAATCAACGAATCAGCCTAGCCATTCAAAGAGGTAATGTCGCCAGTCTCTTGGGCACTCTACCTGCAGGCAGCGACCTAAATCAGGTTTTTTATTTGTAGATGTTTACAACAAAATGTTTTTAACAAAATAAAACATTGACGTATGAAATATTAATCTTACGTCAGACGAGGCTGTATGGTCGTTATGACTTTAGCCTGCCGAAAGGGGCAACATTAAAAAAAATTACTGGACTTGCGAAGATGATATAGTGTAAAATAATTTATAGAGCATTGTTCGAGCAAAAATATTTGTTAACATTTGCACGTCTGCATGCAGGCTGAATACTGTACCAAATTTTAATTTAAGGTCTTATTATGATGTATATCATGTATTCTTGCAAATAATTGAATGATTGATTGATTGATTGCATTTTTCAGATAATTGAGAAAACTGTTATAAAGTCAAATTATTTTTTTACATTAACAAGTGCGTAAAATGTATTCGATGAACTTAAATTACCTATATCTTACAAGGAAATACATTGTTCGTGCTATCAAAATGTAAAACGTGATAAGTCGTAAATCCGTAAAAAATTGATATTTAGTTAAACATAACACTTTTAATCCCAAATGGTTATAATGTCTGATAGACTGATAAAGATATGATAGCGAAAAAAAACCGTTATAAAATCAAACACAGCTGTTGGTTAAACGACGTGTGGGATATGATGCCATAATACACGTTATTTTGAAATAGGCTTGGGCAAAATAAAATGATGAATGAATCACACTTTGTTATGAAATAAATACAAAAACTGCATGTAAAATGTTTACCGATTGTTTTAAGGTAAAACGGTTTATGTACTAGGTATGTTGTTATCCGACGCAAATGAGTCAGTCTATGTGTGTTCTAGAGATCAAACGCGTAGACCGATTTTGATGATGCTTAAGTCGATCGATTCGTCTTAGCCTTGCGAGTGTCACTAATGACATGATAGTAATGAAAATTAATTTAAAAACCTACTCTTTATCCCAGAAAAATACTCCTGCGGGAAACCGCTGGGCGCATCTAGTTTTCACATAATATAATCAAATACATAATTATAATATGTATAATAATAAGTATTCTCATAGATTTTATTCACCTACTCTTCTAGTCACATTTAAAAAGATAAAGATAAAATCATATATTGGTCAGTTGGTAAAGAAATTTTACAGGCAAGTCAGTTACATTTGGGTACAATTTCTTGGACCAATCCTGTCCAATGACCTTTAAATATTACAGGATCAACATAGGCTAGCGTTCAACGAACATTTTGTAATAATTTGATCAAGTACGGTAAACAAGCGACTTAAAATAGAACTGACTCAAACAACAGGTGAACTAAGCTAAATATTAATCACCAGTTACCAACTTTAAGGCAAAGATTACAAGATCACACGAAACATTGAGGTTAGTTACACTTACAACCGTTTTAATATGTAACTGTAATTTAATTAATTATATTATGTACCAAAAACAACTGTATGTTCATTATACACTATTTAATAAAGTAGCGAAAGGACACCCTTTAAAAAAAATTAAAGAAAACACATGTACAATGTCCTGTTGCGATTGGTAAATTAAAAAAATACAATACTCGAAAGACCTTCGTACTATTTTTTTGCAAATGTTTTATTTTATTTAATTGTGGCTTAAGAGACTCGTATATAAATATGAGTTACCCCAATCACACCCCTACAAGTGACGTCCTGAGTCTTATTTTTATATAGTTTCGACATCTCCGGAGCGGTTAAGAAACATATTAACTAAAAAGATTCAATGTAAATCGTAAACCAAGCTTAACATGTGATTGTGTCAATCATTCCTTCGGGAGATAAAAGCGACCGTTCTCGTTACAAAACAATAAGCAACTTACATAAGCCAATCTTTCTCTTGATCTTCTTCAGCACCTTCATCTTGGAGCCCTTTTTATCCTTAACCGGGGTGGTTTCGGGTTCGAGTGCCATCGGGGGCAGTACTAGAGTCTGAGGGGGCATCTGGGTCCCGTGCCCCGAGTTCCTGGGGCACGCGGGGCAGTGGCAAGGACCCCTAACCTGCCTCACGCTCATACAATTGCTTACACCCATCATTTATCCGAATTTACTTTAAGAAAAACCTTTTAACATATCACTACAACAGCTACTTGAAAAGTCACTCGTTTGATTTCACAGTCACAATTAAACACACAAAAATTGTAATAAAAAAAAAGCCGAGCGTAAATATTGATATTTCGAACGTAGTACGACTTGAATGCGCGCGGACGAAAAACGGTTACGCGTGGGACGTCCGCACGCGACGCGACCTAGCGGCGGAGTGAGCCCAAGTATGACCGTCGTGAAAGCCCTAGCGTGCGCGCGCATAGGTATACAACTTTCCGCTTCGCATCAGCCCTTACTCCCGTCCTTGTTCATCTGACGAGTTAGAGAGAGAGGGGGAGAATGTCAACTGGGGTGGGTTTTTTTCTTCAGGATCAGCAGATGATCCTGACAAAGGGCAGCAACAGCTTCTGTGCTAATTTTGGCTTTCGCTGCTATTGTCTTTGGAGAGTTAGTTTTCGAGTTCAATAACCTATTTCTCACATTATTTAATTGTATAAGAAATTATTTAGTAAGTAGTAAAATATTTCATAAATGAAAATTGAACTAAGTACATATTTCACAAACTAGCTGTTTGTGAAAAGACATTGATTTCATGTAAACTTATAAGGACACTAGCTGCGCCCCGCGTTTTCATCCGCGTTTTCCTGTTATCCCGCAGGAACCGGGGTAAAAAGCCAGGGTATAAGCTATCTCCATTCCAAATTTCATCAAAATCGGTTAAGTAGTTACGGTGATACGTGGTAACAAACATTCACGCACACACAAACATTCGCATAAATAACGTCATTATTTCATTTTTTTCTTTTCTTATTTTCAGATTTTTTTTTTAAATTAAATTGTTTAAAAAATAGTGTAAGGACTTTTTTTTTATTGTTACTCTTTCAACACCGGCAAACAAAAAATATCTAGCAAGAAAAGAATTCATTCGGGCAAGCATTTAACATCCCTTTGTCTCAACATGTCGACCTCTCAAAGAAGAAATGTCGTAACGGACAAATTCCAATAAATAGAAAGCACGTTTTTTTTTTGCTCGTTCATCTATCTGCAAGGAGCACATTGCCACGCGCCAGATGTAAGGGCGCACCTTGCGCGGAGACTGCGTTCGTGCGCGTGTGTTTTTTCCCATTTTAATTCCTAATTTTCGCGACATCTGTTGGTATTTTTTTGACGGTTCAAAGACCTTATGTTTTTGACCTTTGAGGTTGTGGACAGAGACTGCCTTGATGGCTACTGGTTATGTTGCGAACTTTCTTAGTGTTCAAACTATCTCAGGTTCAGTATCTGGCGCGGCGAACTTCGTATCTTCTATAATATAAAAATGAATCACAAAATGTGTTGGTAAGCGCATAACTCAACAACGCCTGAACCAATTTTGCCAATTCTTTTTTTAAAATGTTCGTTGAAGCCCAAGAATGGTTTTAACGGCGAGAAAAATCTGAATAATTGCCGGGAAAACCATAAAAGCAACCCTTTCCTTTTTCCCATACAAACGTTTTCTTCCTAAAATGTAGAGCCAATTTGAACTTTAACACCATACAATAAAGTTCAAGTGTTAATAGAGAGGTTCCGGGAAGGCAAAAAAATTGAGTGACGTTAGTATCGTATAAATATTGATGTCTATTTTCAATAAAAGTAGAGATCTTAACTATAATTCCAATAACGTGTTTATTATAATTTTTAATGAATTTTTTGTTTAATACCCGTGCGAAGCCGGGGCGGGCCGCTAGTCGCCAATAAAAGTTGTCTGAAGGAAATTTCTTTATATTTTCTCACCTTTTAAACCTTCCCTGAACTTCCACAAATATTTCAAGATCAAAATTAGCCAAATCGGTCCAGCCATTCTCGAGTTTTGGCGAGACTAACGAACAGCAATTGATTTTTATGTATGTACTAGCTGACCTGGCGAACTTCGTATCGCCAATAAAAGTTACCTTTTAAACCTTCCCTGAACTTCCACAAATATTTCAAGATCAAAATTAGCCAAATCGGTCCAGCCGTTCTCGAGTTTTAGCAAGACTAACGAACAGAAATTCATTTTTATATATAAGACTAGTGGCTCGCCCCGGCTTCGCACGGGTATTTACCAAAAAAAAAACATTAAAATTTATAATACACACATTATTGGAGTTTAGTATGTAAGGGTCCCTAATTTTATTGAAAATAGACATAATATTTATACGATACTAACGTCACTCAATTGTCTTGCCTTCCCGGAACCGGAACTTTAAGGTATGGTATTAAAGTTCAAATTGACTGTACATTTTAGTTAGAAAACGTGGGAAAAAGAAAAGTGCTGTTTTTCGGGTTTTCCCGGCAATTATTCGACTTTTTCTCGCCGTAAAAACCATTCTTGGACTTCAACGAACATTTTAACAAAGAATTGGTAACATTGGTCCAGGCGTTGTTGACTTATGCGCTTACCAACACATTTTGCGATTCATTTTTATATTATAGAAGATAAGAGATGGAAGTACGAATACTTACCGACTTAATTTACCTCATAATCATATCCCTAATGGGTATATTAACAATGTCCTGACGATGCGGACAAGCAATTGACCTTTCGTGATGGCCAATTAACTAATTGTTGTAATTAAGTGCCCTTTTATTTGACGGGGAAAGGTGCCTGTTGACGCTTGCATGACACATTGCACTAGTCATCGGCAAGGCCGGATTAACCCTATCAGGGCCCCTAGGCAATGCAATTCTCGGGCCCCTTTCCTCTACCCTTTTTTTTACTACTTTTAAATACATTTTTCAATCACAAAGCAATCCTAAAAAAAAAAAAATTAAATTAAAAAAAAAAAAATTAAAAAAAAAAAAACCTAAATTTAATTGTGAATATGTATGTTTATTTTTATTACACATTGTATTTCTTTTTATGTACTTCAAATACACCACCAACCGCATTTTATTTCATACAACTTCTGTCCATCCAAAGGTTGTCTGGTAGAAATCGCTCTAAGCGATAAGACCGCCCATTGTAACACTAGTTTTAAGATCTCTCCTTTTATGTTGTTTTATTTTTCTGTTGTTGTGGTGAAACAATAAAGCGTTATCTATCTATCTATCTATCTATCTATCCTATTTTTTATCCCGGAAAAAGGTTCCTTCGGGATAGCGGGAAGACGCGGGTGAAACCAGTACACAACAAAGTTATACGAAAAGAAAGATAATTTTGCTTATGACAACGATAGTTTTAGTTACGATAGTACTCGTTAATATTCATGTTCCCATATCCCAATGTGTACAACCAGACAAGAGAAATCTTATTAGTAAAGCTAATTAAAAAATATCGGACTATTAGATGACAAAAAAGCTTGGGATTTTAGTAAACTTGCTCCAATTCAATCAATTAGTGATAAGAATAAAATTGTCAATGTGATCGCGCCAAAAAAATTACCTGCCGGGCGTTTCTTGCCTGTTCTTTTGCCGGCGTAAGGAGGTTGGAACAGGCGTAGCTAGTTTTAAGTTGACGTTTTAAAGTGATCACAATGTATCTTAATCCTATTGAATAGAAATGATTGAATTTTGAATTTTACGTTTGTTAAATGATTTGCAAATGAAAAAATGAAGTATGTAGGTACGTCTATTCGGCTGTACACGGCATTCGTACATTGTTACTTGTTTCATGGCTCGCCATAACGAGAGAATGAGAGAGAAATATAAGTCAAAGTGCTAAGTCATTGATTTGAGTCATACCCTTAAGGCAATTTTTTTTCCATCAAAAGCGCCGCCTCTGCGCCCGCGCATGCCATAAGGCTTCCGGGCACATGTCAATCGCATCTGGTCGACTTATTATTATTATTATTATTATTATGAAAATACTAGTTGTGCCCCGCGGTTTCACCCGCGTCGACTGCAGTTTCTCACGACAAAAGTTCTCCCATGTCCTTCAGCGGGATTCGGATTCGAACAGACTCAATGCCTAGTTCAATCAATTAGCAATGAAAATAATGTTGGTAATGTGATCGCACCGAAAAAATTACCTGCCGGGCGTTTCTTGCCTGTTCTTTTGCCGGCGAAAGGAGGTTGGAACAGGCGTATCCAGTAAGTTTGAAGTTTTAAAGTGATCACAATGCACCCTACTAAATATCTACGATATCATTTATTATTTGGTTCGATTCCCGCTACAGGACAAATATTTGTGCATTGGAAAAAAAAAGCGCAAGTATTTGTTCTGTGTCTGGGTGTTGTGGATCCCCGATCCTCGTAGTTTCTGATACCCTAGATACAGGGAAACCTAGTTAGGGGTCAGAGCCTATGTATGTGATTGTGCGGGCATTATTATTATTATTATTATCTATTTTTGAGTTGTTGTTTTAGTAATTAGTGTACAAGGCTCTTTACTATACGGATTTTGATGCGGTTATCATTCCTGCACAGCACTGTACTGCGCTCGTCACCCTGAGAGTACTTCAGGTTCTACTAGCAAAACAAAAGTGGCAACTCCGCCATTTAAAATTCTTGCGACGGCACAAGGCAGCTCTTTCGCCAGAAGGCATGCGAAATTAACAAAAAAAATAACAACTTCAATTTTCGAACATCTGTCGAGAAGGCACGCGCCGGCGCGTGGCGTCGACCAATGAGAGAGCTCGCGGAGTGACATTTGAAATTGGAATGCTACAGGTACCCTAAGTTTTAAATTTTTCGCTTGAATTTGAAATGTTATGAGTTGCCGTTGCTGGGACTAAATAATCCCGTATGCGTCAAGAAAAGGTTTTTTTTTTGGTTAAAATGAAAACTATCGTTAATTTTATAGAGCTAAACTTGTAGTTCTTCGAAGAATGTGTATATACTATATACCATTACTATATAATAATGCCAACAAAAAAAAAAACAACTCTTAAATCGGTTTTGTATGCCTGTAAAATAAAAAACTTTTTTTTAGAGGGCAGTTTTCGATCATTGTTTCTCTGCTATGAAAGTTGTTAAAAATCGTGTTATCCTTCCGACAATTTGGTGTCAAAAACATGGTCTTTAATGTACATAAATATTAGCTCTGTATGTTTTGTAATTGCTGAGAAAAAAGGAGATCCTGGCAGGCAATATTGCCAATTCTTCATCTTAAAGACTAATCTCGGAATTCTGGTATTGATTTCAAACCAGCTCGGGATTTTAGTGAACTTGCTAACTAATTCAATATAACATCATCCAAATGATCCTAACGGCCGTTCCCAATAACCGATCTATTGCAGAAATTTGACATTACTTCTATGGAGCTGTGTCAATTTCCTATCTCTAGTAAGGCTAGCCGTGGATAGATAGGTTATTGAAACCGAAAATAATTGTAAATGTGATTGAATTGATTGATTGATTCACCAAATGATCCTAAGAGATTCCTCCCGAAGACACGTGTTTCCGGCAGAAAAGTACCAGGCGCTCATAGCTATGAAGAGCTCAGTTCGCTCGCAAGCGTGACTGGCGAGCGACTAGCCAAATAGCCCAAACAACGAATTCTCCCGAAGGACGTGGTTCCGCCAGAGAAGTACCAGGCACTCATAGCAAAGACGGGTGTCACGTGAGGTGCAGTGTGGGGGAGCGATTTCGGGACCCACAAAGTTTACCACCACCTACTTTGCCTAGAATCGTCCCGAAGACACGTGTTTCCGCCAGGAAAGTACCAGGCGCTCATAGCTAAATAGAGCTTACGTCAAACGAGCGCGAGTGACTCGAAAATCGAAACAGTTCCGACCACGGATTCGGAAAAGTTTCAGGGATTATTTTTTTAGACGAGATTTATAATTAAATCTGAATTTGGAAACTGATATTCAATTTGACAAAACAACTGTTCAATCACGGAAAAGTTTCCGCCACCTATTTGCTCTCGAAAAACGTTAACGTGAAGCGAAAGTGCCGTCGAATCCGACACGGAAACTTTCCGTGTGAATTAGAATCGCACTGCAGAAGGAATGCTCCCGAAGCACGTGGTTCCGCCAGAGAAGTACCAGGGGCCCATAACGATGAGGAGCTCTCTTTAATCATTTCATACGTTGACTTTGCGCGCGGTGGACTCCGGGACGGGAGTGGCCACTTAAACTACGCGAGACGTCGAAGACACGTGGTTCCGCTACAAATGTACCAGGCGCCCATATAAGCAGCTCACTTCAGGCAAGCGCGACGCTAACCATCAGGCGAGCGTCTCGAAAATTGCGCAGACAAAGGAATGCTCCCGAAGACACGTGGTTTCGTCTGGGAAGTACCAGGCGTTCATAACTAACAAGAGCTCTTCACATGTTCAGCTTGCGCGCGCATAAAGTCGGGAGACACGCAAGGTGGGGAATCCAAGACGGGAGATAGCACAGATATTGAATAACTAACTAACGGTACCAATAACCGATCTATCCACGGTTTGACATAAAGAACACTGGCCACTTTTCATACTGTCCTGGACCTGAACGCAATATATTTTGTCAATGTCACTTGACAGTGACAATCAATTTGCTAGTACATAGATTAAATAGATTAGTTTTTCTTCATATTTGGTAAATGATGTTGATTTTATTGACTTAATTTAAGTAGGGCCGACATCCAAAGCGTGAAACGGAATGAAAAAGTAAATGCGGAGTGCGTTCAAAACATCCAAGCATCGTGTAAGTTAAAAAAACTCCTATGAAACTCCGAAGTTATATAATCAATATCTTTTTTTTCTACATTTCTTTAAAATATCGTTTGTATAATCTTAATGGGCAATAAATTAAAATTTTTATCGTACATAAATCGTTTTCATACGACCTCGGGTCCGTTTTGGCCATTGTTCTTTGACATTACTTCTATGGAGCTTATGTCAAATTTCCATCTCCAGTAGGGAAAACCGTGGATAGATCGGTTATTGAAACGCGACGTAAATCCCTACTTCCCTACTAATATTATAAATGCGAAAGTAACTATGTCTGTCTGTCTGTCTCGCTTCCACGCCTAAACTACTGAACCGATTTAAACGAGATTTTGTACGGAGATGGTATGAACTCTGAGGAAGGACGCCGGAATATACACTTGGCAAGAGTAACAATTGCTACGGGCCCCGCGGCCCCGCATATATGAACCCACTCATCTCTGCCTGACCGTATTTTTTTAAGTGAAACTTATTAAGATGCGGTATATTGAATTTATGTTGGGAATAAGACGGCCAGACAGAGTAAGAAACACAACTATTAAGAAACATACAAGAACAAAAAATATTACAGTAACTATAAAAAAGCTCAAATGGAAATGGACGGGCCATACAATTAGAGGGAAAGAAAAATGGTCCGAAACAATAATGTTCTGGTACACGAGAGACCAGAAAAGGAAACGAGGGAGACCTGTCAGAAGATGGGTCGATGAAATAAAGGCTGTAGCGGGTGGGTCGTGGACCAGAACAGCACACAACAGGGAGGAATGGAAGCAGTTGGAGGAGGCTTTTGTCAAAAAATGGCATACAGACATGGATGTCGAGGCATAATTTTTATTTTTATTATTTCAAAATGTACAATGTCTGAATAAAAAGCTTATATTATTATTATTATATTGAATTTACTTGATGTCACAAAAACGTGAAACGATGCAACTTTTCCTACTAAGACAATCCACGTCAGACTAACCCATTGTAGATCAAGGTCTCTTTGAAAGAATTTGCTACGGGCCCCGCGCTTGCTTAATCCGGCACTGGGACATAGGATACTTTTTATCGCGATAAACTGTAGCCCACACGGCTGAAACGGATCTATTTAGGATACCTGTGATCACTGTAAAACGTCAAACTGCCTGCTCTAACCTCACATACAACCAGAAAGCGCTCCACACTTTTTTAAATTAACCATTTATACCTATATACGGAACTAATAATACAAGTCAATTTTTTATATTTTTCAGTGCGTTTTCAAAGTGTTTTTTTTAGTTCTTTTCATTTAAGACACAAAGCATCTTAAGTGAACTTGTTCAAATTCAATGAGTTATTAGAAATAAATGTAGATGTGATCCCCAAGATGCTCTTAATCCTAGCGGAATTATGATTGGGTGTCCAATATTGACAATGGTCCATTTAACACACACACTAGTAGAATAAAATTGGCTTCAAAGTTAAGGGATCCTCAAAGACACGTGTTTCCGCCAGAAAAGTACCAGGCATTCATAAATATAAAGAGCACACTTCAGACGGGCGATTCGGAAATTGTCCAGACAAAGGAATGATCCAAGACACGTGGTCCCGCCAGAAAAGTACCAGGCGACCATAGCTTCGAAGAGCTAACTGCAATTCACTTCACTCACTTGCGCGCGCATAAAGTCGGGTGTCACATGATGTGTGGTGTGGGGAGCAAGGGAGACACCAAAGATGTAGGATTGAAATAGATAACCCGAGTTTACCCAATTTTAGTGTTTTCATAAGTTTTAGCAAAGCTTAATCTTACAGTCGCTACAGAAAAGAATAGTACATTACTGCAGCGGCGAGCAATAGAGGCATTGATGGACGAACGTGTAAATGTACATACGGAAGTCCATCAATGCCTAGCTGCGGTAACACATTTTCTATTACGGCTCCTGCCGCCTTTTGAATTTCAGATATATGGATTTTTCATACAACTTTTGCCGGCCGCTGCTCGTATGTATTTGGGCATGCAGCAAGTTCGATTTATCTCGACGAAGGTTGTCAAAATAATAAATTTCCAAGGATGTTTGAGAAAATGTCATTATCACAACCTTATTACCAACGACCAGGAACAGGGTGGGTTGGTCATATAAGCCGCAGAACCGACAACTGTTGGGGTAGACGTGTTCTTGAGTGGAGACCGCGACTTGGCAAACGTAGTGTGGGACGTCCTGCGACAAGGTGGAGCGACGACTTGCGCCGAGTGGCTGGCAGTAGTTGGATGAGAAGAGCCGAAGACCGGGCTCAGTGGCGTACCTTGGGAGAGGCCTATGTCCAGCAGTGGACAAAAACGGGCTGATGATGATGATGATGATGACCAGGAACAAAGAAAAAATCGCTAGAAAAACCCACTACTAGGCTTTTGAGGTACGAACAATATGGCAAGCTTTGTTTTCATACAAATAGATAAAACTTGCGGTATCTAGTTTAAATCTATATCCGTGGAAGAGGCGCAAGTTTACAACTTATAGGTATCTCTTCTGTGTGTGCGTAGTACCTCTTCATATTGTGACGTAGGCGAGGCCCGTATCCATAGCAACGAAATGGCGTCTCTTTCTATCTCTTTCTGTTTTGACGTTCTTTTTCTGTCACGTCATGTCTGTCAGGCAAAATTCGTTAATTTTGGATGTAGGCGGTAATCTCCTAAACTACTGAACCGATTCCGATAATTCTTTCACTAATAGCAAGCTACATTATCCCCGAGTGTCACAGGTTATGTTTCATTCTGATAAAGTAGAGTTCTCATTAAGAAATCGCGATATTTGTAAAAAATGTCGCAGATTTATGAGACGACGCGACGGGCAGTTTTATCAGTACCCCTTGTACAAGTTTTGAAAACGATAAAAGTTTTCGTAAACGTCGACGTTTACCACCGCCGACTTGTCAAGTGGCAACTCGATCTGCTTAAATTCAAAAAGTAACTCATATAACATTGCTGGAATATGATTATAACGATTTAAAATAACTCGTATTAACGATTTCAGTTCCTCCAAGTCTCGGTAAGATTCGCAGAAAAAAATATGTATGGATGGAAACGAAAACTTTTATAGTTTTTGTAAACTATCAGAACCTGTACTAGGGGTACAGCTTACGCTAGCTAAATGGTTTGATTAGACTTGATGTATGAAAGAAATGTAGGCTTCCAGTAGATCTATAAAAAAGTCTGCAACATTAAATACAGAAGTCTAGTTTTATTTATAGATATAACGGTTTTGAAAATACTTACGGGTTGTCAAAATATTTATTTATTTTTTTTTTTTTTATATTTTTTAATTTTTTTTTAATATTTATTTATATCAGCGCGAAGCCAGAGCGTGTCACTAGTCTTATATATAAAAATCAATTGCTGTTCGTTAGTCTCGCTAAAACTCGAGAACGGCTGGACCGATTTGGCTAATTTTGATCTTGACATATTTGTGGCAGTTCAGGGAAGGTTTAAAAGGTGACTTTTATTGGTGATACGAAGTTCGCAGGGTCAGCTAGTCTTATATATAAAATCAATTGTTGCTTAGTCTCGCAAATACTCGAGAACGACTGGACCGATTTGGATAATTTTGATCTTGAAATATTTGTGGTTGTTCAGGGAAGGTTTAAAAGGTGACTTTTACAAACAGAAAACAACTAACTTCTTCAAATCAAATCAATAGATTTTAATTAAATAGGACATATTGTGTTCACTTTAAACGTCAAAGTTCCAACCTCCTTACGCCGGCAGAAGAACAGACAAGAAACACCCGGCAGGTAATTTTTAAAACTGCATAATGATATTTTGACTTTTAATTTCAGAAGTTGGTTGGTTTTTTTAGTGGATTTTGCCAGATTGCCACCAACTTCCGAAACTAACTTTATTAACGTTATTTTTCATTTTTCCGTTTTGTACTAAGTCGGGTCGTCTTGATACTACGGAATGCCTGGGGCAGTCTGGGCAACAAGGTAGGCCCCCTTTACTGAGTGAAGCAAGTGATTCGGCCCGTGAAGTACCAGGCGGTCATAACAACGAAGGAGCTCACCCTACTGTCTCACACCTCACCCCAATGAAAGCACCGCGAAAACTACCAGGATCCCAGTAGCCGTACTCAATGTGCAAACCAACGGCTTCATCCCTACAATGGCAATGGCAGAAACACGTGGCTTGGTCTGTGAAGTACCAGGCATTCATAACAATGAAGGAGCTCACTCTACTGTTCCACACACACCTCACCCCAATGTGAGAAGCATGAAAAGTACCAGGATCCCAGTTATCTTGCACTCAATGGGCATGTCCCTGAGTTTCAAGGTTGGCCCCATTCCTAGAATGGCTGGCGATGAGACAAACACGTGGCTCGGCCTCTGAAGTACCAGGCGATCATAACCATAACGGAGCTCACTCTTAGTAACCATAACCTATTCTGTAACACTCAATTCCCCTGTACAAATTGTACATTAGTACAACCATAGTAAAGGAGTAGCAGTTCAGCTTCATATAAATCGGCTGTCACCGGTTTGAATGTGTGCGTGAGTAGCGGCACCGTGTACGCACGCACTTTTCACGCACACAATCACATAAACGAAAGGAGGCGGCCGGGGCCGCGGCCATGCACTCAGTACGGAACGCGCCGCCTATGCGTCACCGCAAGAGTAGACAAATAACTCGTCGAGCGGCCTTAGCTAACCTACTGTTCTTTATATACTGTGGCACAACGCAATGCGCCTGTCCCTCCTGTGTTGCAAAGGTTGGCCGTCCGAGAGAAACACGTGGCTCAGCCTGTGAAGTACCAGGCGGTCATAACCATAAAGGAGCTTACCTTTAGTAACTATAACGTTCTCTGTGCTTTTGTGTTCCATTGAAGTAGAATATGTATAACAACTACTAGGGCGCCCTCACCTCACCCCAATGTGAGAAACGTGAAAAGTACTAGATTCTCAGTTATCTTGCACTCAGTGGTCATGTCCTGAGTTTCAAGGTTGGCCCCATTCCTAGAATGGCAATGAGACAAACACGTGGCTCGGCCTCTGAAGTACCAGGCGATCATAACCATGAAGGAGCTCACCTTTAGTAACTATAACGTTCTCTGTGCTAGTGTTCCATTGAAGCAGAATAACTAAGAATAACTACTAGGGCGCCCTCACCCCACCCCAATGAATGAAACACAAAAGATACCAGGTTCTTAGCTGCTTTGTACCTATGTTTGTACTCAATGTGGATCCTGGGTTTCAAGGACAGCCCCGTCCCTACAATGAGACAAACACGTGGCTCGATCTGTGAAGTACCAGGCGGTCATAACAATGAAGGAGCTCACCCTACTATCCCACATCTCACCCCAATGAATGAAACACAAAGGATACCTACCAGGTTCTCAGCTGCTTTGTACTCAATGTGGATCCTGGGTTTCAAGGACAGCCCCGTCCCTACAATGAGACAAACACGTGGCTCGATCTGTGAAGTACCAGGCGTTCAAAACAATAAAGGAGCTCAGTCTCAGTAACTATATAACCTATTCTGTGATACACAGAAAGTAAAGGCAATGCACATTGCACACCCCCTGGGCTGGCCCCGTCCGAGAGAAACACGTGGCTCGGCCTGTGAAGTACCAGGCGGTCATAACGGTGAAGGAGCTCACTACTATACTGATACAACTATTGTACAGAAAGGAAATAAACGTACCAGGATTGCCCATGTCCAACTCCAATGAGAGAAACACGAATAGTACCAGGCTCTCAGTACTATAAAGAAGGTACTACCTGATTAAAAGCTAGCTATTCATCTCGGAAAAATGCCGGTTCCTACTCTCCATGCGGGTAAAACCGCAGGGCACAGCTATAGTACACGATAGAACTAACGTAAGGATGTCCCCGTTTTGACAGATCTGACTCGATTCACAAAAATACCAGGCACTCATAACTGTGCAGGTGGTAGCACAGGGAAGGTTGGCAGAGCAACAAGTTGTGTTATGTTAGTTTTCATTCAACAAACAGAAAGGATTGACACTAAGATACCAGGCGGGCAGAAGAACATAAGAGTCGCATGCGGAAACGCAACAAGTTGGCGCGCGAACTAAGAAACGTTTCGGATATGTGATCAATTTCAAAATTGTTTACTTTCAGGTAACGATAAAAAAAATTTAGACTCAAATATTATTTTTACGCTCGAAATTCATAATCGATCCTGATCCGATTTTCGCAGTTTTTGATCGATATTTCAATCAATATGTCAAGCTTTACCCCCTTAAATTACATATAATGACATGACATATCAACCCAAAACCACGAAAATCGGATCAGAATCGATTACACTTTTGGGCGTAAGAGTGCGATTTTTCACTGTGAACATTTTTTTTTTCAGTGCACAAGTATAATTTTTTTTCTATACGTCCGTGACATATATTTTTCAAGGCCAGAGTCCCAGCGGTGGGAACGTAATAGGCAGATGCTGATGATGATGAATCACAGGGAAAAATGGTAGGTGCTCGACGATGGGTTTGTCAGGCGAGTACTAGAAATCACCAAGCTATGATTTCATCACGATATTTTCCATCCCCAAAAAAACTCATCCACCATTATTCAACTCTAGGTTTCCAACCCTCCCCTCGATAACCTCCCCAATCCATGACGTATGTGGAAGAAAGACAGAGCTACTTGAAGCTACACCCGTTTCATGCGTGACGTCATTGATACGCCACGGGTCACGTTGTCAGTTCCCTCAAAGTACCAGGCGATCATAACTATGTGGGAGATGCGCATAAACCCGTGAACTGCTGCGTGAGGAAAGAGACAGAGCGACGAGTTGTTCGATGATGGAAAGAGACACCGCAAGACAGTTGCCCCCTCACGCTAGGGTTACCATAACCAGATTTTTAAAAGTCCTGACATTTTTCTATCCTGGGGATCTAGCTAAGATGCAATTTCCTGCTGAAGCGAGCAAAATAAGGTTATTTGGTGACCAAATTGAATCGAGTAGATGCACCGGAAGCTAAATCTGCGAATAAAAATAGTTTTTTAGCGTTTTTAGTCTGTGGTGAGCGTTTATAACAAAAAATATAAACGTCAAAGTCAGAATAATAGTGACTTGACGTTGAAATATGACATTTCCACATTTTTTTTGTTTTCTATTAGCGTTATCGCTTATATCAATGCATCTCATTTATCTCATCTCATTACCCGGGAGCACCTATAAAATATTAGTACTTTTCTCAAATAATGCGCGGATATTAAGACTAAGTAGTACCTGGGCAGAGATTTTTTCTATCGATTTTGGCAGTAACATGTTTTCTATTACGGCTCTTGCTCTTGTCTCTTGAATTTCAGGTGGTGTTAAAGTAACTTTTTCACACTTCACTCATTGTCTTCACTTGAACAAATTTTGTCAAACAACAATTATTCGGATTTTAAATAAAACCTTTGATAAGTTACCTCCTTGGTTGGCATGTTTCGGAGCAAAAATGGTTCAATTTTCTAAATAATACTACAGTTAAGAGTTTACTATGTAATTTATTTGGCCGCTAAACACGACAGATATGGATTTTCATACAACTTTTGCCGGCCGCTGCTAGCATATATTTGTGCAGTGCAGCAAGTTCAATTTATCTCGAAGAAGGTTGTCAAAATAATACTCTCGATTTCCAAGCATGTTTAAGAAAATAAACATTGCAATGCAATACATGTATATACATAAAATCAATTGCTATTCGTTACTCTGGCTTAAACTCAAAAATGGCTTGACATAATAATATTTGAATAGTGTTTTTTTGTTGTGGTTGTGTGAAATTGTCAGGACAAGGTCCGTATGAAGGAATTTTTTTTGGAAAATTAACCGAAAAATAAAAAAAATCGGGAACATCAAAGACTTTTGTATGAACTCAAGAGCCACCTTATTTTTGCCTACCCGTGCGAAGCCGGGGCAGTTCACTAGTTACTATTATTTTATTTATTATTACTACTTACAGGGAAGCGTTCGAGCACAAGTCACCTGATGTTAAGTGACGACCTGATCGAAGACGCCACGCTACACCTGGACTGGGAACTGGCTCTCAAGTGAGGCTGCCGGAACACACCGATAGGTGCACGGCGACAGATTCATAACTTGAGGCTGGTAGCTAGCCAGGCGAGCACTAGAAAATGCCCTACCACCAAGCTATGGTTTCATCGCGATGTTTTCCTTCACCGAAAGCTCAAGCTCATTGTAGGTTCCGAACCCACGTCCTACGGATCGCAAGCCGACGTCACTATCACTGAGTCATTATCGCTTCGAAATAAATAAATAAAATCGGGGAAGCCAGAAAAATGTCAGCCCTAACTCGACCTGTGCTATTATTCTTTATTGTATACCATGCCCATTCAACTCACCCCACATTTCGTATGAATACTCAACGCTTCTCTGATTGGTTGGTTCCTGTCTTCGAGTGCTCAAACTTCCTGTGCAGCTCTGATCGCCTGGTACTTTTTGAACCGAAACACGTGTCCTGTCCTTGCGTACATTACCTTCTTTTAACCGACTTCAAATAAGGAGGTTTCTCATTTCGACCGTTTTTTTTTGTGTGTTCTCGGATAACTTTTTTTTTTTATTAGCAATAGGCAAGCATTTGACCCCAGTCTCACCTGATGGTAAGTGATGACGAGGTCGATGATGGAGAATGCTTACCTAGAAGATACCTACCTACTTTGTCGTTTATGAACCGATTGTGATGATTCTTTTTTTGTTGGAAAGAAGACATCCCAAAGGTGGTACAGTCAGCGACAAAAGTAGCTGATCGTTCTCGATTTTCCAAATGTGTTTCTAATCAGTTATTAATATTGTTTTTTTTTTACATTTTACATGGTATCATTTTGATCACATCATAACACACCCGATTTTAGGTGATGATGAGCTCAAAAATTGGTGTCTAAGATGATGAGGATAATAGAAAAGAGTGTGATTGTTCAGCTACTTTTGTCGTTGACTGTGGTGAGGTGCACTACTGGTTGCTCCAATTCAATCAATTAGTAATAAGAATAAAATTGTCAATGTGATCGCGCCAAAAAAATTACCTGCCGGGCGTTTCTTGCCTGTTCTTTTGCCGGCGTAAGGAGGTTGGAACAGGCGTAGCTAGTTTTAAGTTGACGTTTTAAAGTGATCACAATGTATCCTATTGAATAAACATATTTTTGATTTGATTTTGATTTTGATTTTGGTTGTCCATGGTGAGGACACCATGTCGTCCGTCATGGACAACCAGTAGTGGGATTATAATTCCCTCGGAAAGATTCCGTGTCGGATTCGACGTCACTTTCGCTTCACGGAAACCTTTTCCGAGAGCAAAAAAAGGTGCCGGAAACTTTTGCTGCTTGTCAAATTAAATGTCAGTTGCCGAATTCAGATTCGCGTTTAAAAAATTCTCAAGGAAACTTCCGAATCCGTGGTCGGAAAAGTTTCCGAGTGATTAAGAATCGCACTGCAGGATCTGAAAATGGCACCCCAGGAAAATCGCGAGGAAGCTAATGTCATTTTTTTTTTGTTAAAAATTATATTAGGCCCCCACGGTAACAGTCTAAATCCACATTACTCAACGCTTCTCTGATTGGTTGTCTCCCATCTTCACTTGTTACTTCCAATGCAGTTATGATCGCCTGGTACTTTGTGAACCGAAACACGTGTCTTTTGTCCTTGGCCTCTTCAACCCCCGACAAAAACAGAGGTGTGTTACAAGTTTAACTGTGTACGAAGCGATGATGGCTCAGTGGTGGTGACGTTGGCTTGCGATCTGTAGGCCGTGGGTTTGAATACTGCAATGAGCTTGAGATTTCGGTGAAGGAAAACATCGTGATGAAACCATAGCTTGGTGGTAGGGCATGCTCTAGTGCTCGCCTGGTTAGCTCCCATGCATCTGTCGCCGTGCACCTATCGGTGTGTTCCGGCAGCCTCACTTGAGAGCCAGTTCCCAGTCCAGGTGTAGCGTGGCGCCACCTTCGACCGCATCGTCACTTAACATCAGGTGACTTGCCAAACGAATCCCTTTCAACGTATCTGTCACTGGTGCTACTTTCATACTTCCTCTACTACGAACGCCCGAAATCTATAATCGATCCTGATCCGTGATCCGCGGTTTTGGATCGATATGTCATTTACTAAAATAGTACTAACTAGTACTAACTAGGGCTTGACATATAACTACTAAACTGACATATTATGACATGACATATCGATCCGAAACCGCGGATAACGGATCAGGATCGATTCTTGGTTTCGGGCGTTACACCCGAAACAAATATCTTTCGCTTTTCAATACACAAATGCGTCCCGTAGCGGGAATCGAACCCACGACTTTTTTGCAGTCGCCCATTGCGCCATACGGGTCGAATTACTTCGTGACTTCATAAACTGTCCCATTCATTACAAAACCAACCCTAAGTCTTAAGCTTTAATGGCGAGATTTAACCACTTAGTTTTCAGTACCTTTAAAACCATTGTCCTTTTATATGGCCAGCTGACAATCAGCTGTTCAGTATAAAAAAACCTCATACCTGTATACAAAAATAACTGAGCATGGCAATTTTAACTTCAGCTGTCTCTCAGCCTCAGAACGTACAGTAAACTCTCAGCGCCCCAGTCGCTTAAAACGCAAAAAACTCAGCACTCACTAATCACATCGTGATGATACAAAGATCAAAACGTAGCTAGATAAACAAGCTATCTATATGCGAAAGCTGTATTGAAATCCGTTCAGCAGTTATTTAGTTATCAGCTGTCAAATGGAGAGATTTGTTTTTCTGTTGTTTTTGGTAAACAGGCTTATTGGTTGCAATTTTTGTTTAAAAATATTTTTTGAGTTTGCTGCGTTGTTGCTAACCGACCATTATCGATTATAGACACGAGTTAAATAATGAAACTCATATCTAAATTATTAAGGAAGTAAAATTAAATCATAAACATTTATTTAAAACCAGCTGTTCCCCGGGGTTTCACCCGCGTGGACCAATGTTTCAGTCATTATCAACCTTTCACGTCCCCAATGCTGGGACTCTGGCCTTCTCTCAGAGAGAGACTACAGGCCGTAATCTCCCACGCTGGCCCAGTGCGGGTTGGTAGATGTCGCATGCCCTTGAATGTTGCAGTTCTTGGACATGCCGGTTTCCTCACGATGTTTTCCTTCACCGTTTTGAGCGATGGCAAATCCGCACGTAACTTATTAAGTCATAGGTGCGGGGCCGAGAGGATTCGAACTCGGTGTCGGCGTCTTGTAAGTCTCACGCCTAACCGCTCGGCCACCATCGCTCTGCTTTTGCTACCCTACAATACGTCTTGTTCTACCAATTTTGTTATACTTATTTTTCTTTTTCTGATCTTATCGTTAATTTCACAAACCAATAACTGTTTTAGGCCGGTTGTATAACTTTAATAAGCTATTCGTAATTTTTATACAAAATATATTGCTGTCAGGTCCAAGGCAGTATGAAAAGTGGGCGATGTTCTTTCATCAAGATCGGTTAAGCGGTTTAGTCGTGAGAAGGTAACAAACAAACAACACTAACTCTGTTTGTCTGTTTGTTTGTTTGTTTGTTACCTACAAACAAACAAACAAACAGACAAACAGAGTTAGTGTTGCAGGCGAAATAATAAGCCTATCTTATAATATAAAAATGAATCGCAAAATGTGTTGGTAAGCGCATAACTCAACAACGCCTGGACCAATTTTGCCAATTCTTTTTTTTAAATGTTCGTTGAAGTCCAATAATGGTTTTTACGGTGAGAAAAATCGAATAATTGCCGGGAAAACACTAAAATTAGCCCTTTTCTTTTCCCCATACAAACGATTCGTAATAATACTTAAGTCAATTTGAACTTTAATACCATACCATAAAGTTCAAGTGTTAGTGGAGAGGTTCCGGGAAGGCAAAACAATTGAGTGACGTTAATATTGTATAAATATTGATGTCTGTTTTCAATAAAATTAGGGATCCTTACTAAAACTCCAATAATGTGTGTATTATAATTTTTGCGTTTTTGCTAAATACCCGTGCAAAGCCGGGGCGGGCCGCTAGTTTTACATAAAATAGTTGTTTTATTTTGATAAGACAAAATTTTTAGTTGCGTACAAGACTGCATGAAAATGGATAATACAAAAAAAGTAGTGAGAGGACAATGAACTGATTACAGATAACAAAAAATAAAAAAAAAGACAAAAAGACTTATAGACTTAAAATTAAGAGTGAACGATTTAGTGAGGTGATGCGAGTAACTCGACTAATTTGTTTACAATAGTGCTGTGAATGTCTTGAACGCTTAGTTACTTTTGGATTTATGATATTAGTATAGATTCAGATTTCAGACAGATTACCTATAACAAGATTTTTCTCGTCTAGAAATCGATATTTCATGATCTTATTTATAGAAAACCCTTTTTCATCGGCCCGTTCGGATATACCGGTCCCGGCTTGCACCATAGATATTTCTATGAAAGAATCAAAGAGAAATCAGTCCGTGAAAAATCAAAGGAGGTCATTTCTCACGCAAAAAAAAAAACCAAATCAAAAACTATCTTTGCATCAGCTGATTTCAAAGGCAAGTCTTAAATCAGCTGATGAAAAGAAAGTAGTCAATCAGCTGATTTGAAAAAAATACAGGTACCTTAAAACCTCTTTGCATAACTGAATCTAAGAAAAAAAGTCTTAGTTAAAAACTTTTTGACACTTGTCAGTTAGACGATTCTCGACTCAGCTGTAAACAAAATAATGTTCGATTTAAAAATAAACGCTAACATGGAGTTTCAACAAAAAAGTCTCTATGCAAAACTCTAAAGTTAGCAAATAAAAATGCAAATTTGAATTCTATTCAAAAGTGCGTAGGGTTGGAGTCCATTCAGCAATCTGTTTCCATTGTACAATTTGGCGGAATGCACGTGTGCCATTGCGTTGCAAAGCGAAAAATAAATAATGACAGTTGCATCACAGGCTACAGCTGATCGTCAGCTGGTCGAATATGGAAAAAAAACGGGCCGGTCCTAGGTACTAATATTATAAACGTGAAAGTTTGTGAGAATCGATGGATGGATGTTTGTTACTCTTTCACGCAAAAAACACTGAACGGTTCTGAATGAAATTTGGAATAGAGATAGCTCATACACTTTTGCCGGGGCAACGGGCACGCGTTGGAACTCTTCCGCAGCCCCGACGGCGATGAACTTGCAATGGGTCCCACCTCAGTAGGGTGTTTACCACCCCGGACTTCACGAGGGCGCGCTGATGTGCGCGCGCCACCTCGGGACCTATGACGTTAGCGGCGACGAACCTCCCCAGGTCCGACGCCTAGGCCCCAGTTAGGGAGGACGAGGGAGGGCGAAGATGAATGCTCTCCTTCGCCGCCCCGTCTTTCTCCTGCGCAGTGGAAGAGTGGAGGTAATCTCCCTCTCCCTCTCCACGTTCTCCTTCTGCGACATGATACGTTCGCAGAAGGAGATCGCCTCCTCCCACGACCTTTCGCTGTCCAGCATTGATTGGATCAATGCCGGTAGCGAGAGGTCATCCCCCACAACTGTGACGAGGTCGCGGCGCTCGCTGTCCCAAAGATAGCTCATTTATTTATTTATTTATTTATAAAAACAAATTAAATATGGCTTATAAACATCATAAAATTCTTACAAACTATGCTTAGATTGTCAGCAAACAAGTCGTCAATATTTTATGTTGGCACTCGCGTGTGAACGCATTAAGGAGGGCCAGCGCCCGCAGCGTAGGTGCATTGTTGCAGTGGTGGGTCCGCGGCACCGGGCAAGCGAACAACTGATGCCGTCGACGCCCCGTTCGCAGATAATTGTCAGGGACATATAATTTCATACTAGCCAGGATAATCTGCTCATACCCTAGATTAACACATAGGCTACTTTTTATCTCGGAAAAAGGTTCCTGCGGGATAACGGGAAGACGCGGGTGAAACCGCGGGGCGCAACTAGTAAGGTATATTTAATATTTATTTATTTAATAATCAGCACGGATACACCACTTACACTAATTATAATAATATATCAAAATAAAATAGGGTCAAATAATTATCAGAATCACAATCAAATTAAATTAGATTAAAATACAATAGAATAGAATAGAAACATTATTAGAATAGAAAACAATGGAAAAATAGAACAATTGTAGCATAAAGATTATTAACATATAAAGACACCACTATCACGCATTCGCCTCACAGTACTTCAAGCATTCAGACAAAATTACCTTCCATTCATCAGCAAACATATCACAATCAGGGTTGGCGTCCAGGAGGGCATTCAGTGCAGTGAGGGTTCGCGGTATGGGGGATCTTGGATCTCTATATATCAGTACAAAATTAAGTTCAATAGTTAATTAGTTAGTTAGTTTAGTTAGTTAGTTCCGCTTTATAGGACAAATTTGACTTTCCCGTTCGATCTCTAGACACGGTTATTGCAAAAACCGCAAATAACAAGTTTTCCATATTAAATTCCCTTATTTTTCAAACACGTTTACGGTTCTCAGATTTTTTTTTTACATTGAAAACTGAAGAAAAAGATAATTTATTTCTAAATAACTTGAAAACGTTTTTAATTGACAAACGCTACTACAGCATAAATGACTTCCTCAACAACGACTTCTCGAAATGACTAAAATGGATCGGTCCGCTCCTACATTGCTATACCCTATTCGGGTTCATATGTTCGCTAACCTTAACCTCTAAGATCTCATGTATACTAACATATGAATGCATAGCGATGATGGCTCAATGGTAGTGACGTCGGCTTGCGATCCGTAGAACGTGGGTTCCCATCCTACAATGAGCTTGAGCTTTTGGTGAAGGAAAATATCGCGATGAAACCATAGCTTGGTGGTAGGGTAGTTTCTAGTACTCTCTATCTGTCGCCGTGGACCTACCAGTGTGTTCCGGCAGCCTCACTTGAGAGCCAGTTCCCAGTCCAGGTGTAGCGTGGCGCCACCTTCGACCACATCGTCACTTAACATCAAGTGACTTGTGGACACTACCCCGTAAGTAGTAAAATAATATCCTTAACAAATAAGCTTGCTAACTGGTTTCGAAGGAACAACACTTCCTTGCTACACAACTTGTGACTTGTGCATGTTATTTATTTACTTTATTTCATTTATTTAGGTAATCTAACAGCGCTCCAATTGTTCTGTACAAATAACTTTGTTACAAGATAAGACCGAAACAGGATAACTTATAAAACTGGTGACTAGTTCTATTTATTTTTATGTAATACTAGTTGCAGCCCGCGGTTTATCTTTTTCCGGGATAAAAAGTAGCCTATGCGTTAATCCAGGGTATAAGCTATCTCCATTCCAAATTTCATTTAGATCCATTCAGTCTGGTCTGCTTTGGTTGTGATCCGGCAACTCATTAATATTCATGTTCCCATATCCCAACATGTACAACCAAACAAGAGAAATCTTATTAGTAAAGCTAATTAAAAAATATCCAAACATTAGATGACAAAAAAAAGCTTGGGATTTTAGTGAACTTGGTCCAACTCAATCAATTGGTAATAAGAATAAAATTGTCAATGTTATAGTGCCAAAAAAATTACCTGCCGGGCGTTTCTTGCCTGTTCTTTTGCCGGCGTAAGGAGGTGGGAACAGGCGTAGCTAGTTTTAAGTTTGACGTTTTAAAGTGATCACAATGTATCCTATTGAATAAAGTAAAATAAAATAACAATAATATGATTTAGATATGACTATCTGTTCATCAGCGGTTTCACCCGAGTGGTCTACAGTTTATAGCGATAACAAGTAGTCTATGTCCTTTATCAGGCTTTAGACTATCTCTGTACCAAATGTATTTGAAATCGGTTCAGTAGTTTAGACGTGAAAGACAGACAGTTACTTTTGCATTTATAATATTAGTATGTAGGGATTAATTTGATTCAATTAATTTAATTGGTTTTTTTTTCCATTAATTTTTGGACATTGCTAACGTTCAACGCAGCATGATATAGGCACATTAGCCTCAAGCTGCGCTTACTAAATACATAAATAAATTCACCAAAGCTAGTTAAAACTGCTTTTTTGTAACCATACCTGTTTAAACATTTTTAAGGTAAGGTTATATCCAAAAAGGTTAGAATGAGGAACTAACAAACCCTAATCAATTAGAACCTTATTAGAACGCGTTATAGAGTACTTACCGGGCATCGCACTGCCTGTCTGCCCCATTTCGACTGATTTCACTTGCTAACACCACTCACGAATTCTATTGTTTATATAATGTTTTACACACACATATTGTGGGTTAAATTAGAGATAGAGCACTGGCACAGTCGTAATAGTTCATAGATTTACCGATCTCGACCTCTGACCTCAACTATTCTATGTTTACAATTAGAATTTAGCGTTTAATCTTCACTACGATTAACACATTAAGATTTCTTGTTGGAATCTCGTTAGTTAAGAGCTAAGTTGGTCTTGTAGTAATTGTTTAGGTAGGGCACGGATATTGCACGCAGGGAGTAGTCATTGATAAGGATATTTCTAATGTATTTACATTAATTTAGGGTTTGTGATTAATTAAAATCGTGCCACAGTAGAACCCTTCGTTTGACAGTTGGTTTGGTTGTTTAGTTTTTTTTTATTCTAACAAAACATCAATGGGCAATCGGCATTTGAGTAGGCTAAGATCATAATGAATATACCGCTTCAGCTGTCAAACTTGACATTTGATAATTTTGCTATTTTATGTTAAATTAAATTAAATTAAAATTAAATATCGGGGACAATTGCACACAAATTGACCTAGCCCCAAATTAAGCTCGAAACTTGTGTTATGGGTACTAGACAACGATATACATACATGTTCCGGTAGTGTTTCGAAATCTGGATGAAATCTATTATTTTTACAAAAATGTATTAAATATATAAATGCCAGTAGATTCAAGCGCTTAGATCGAATGATTAAATTGTTTATTTTTTTTTGAGTGGTTTTAGACCTGACAGTGACACTTCAAAGTATGTGTCAAGTTCACATTCACATGACACATTCACAGTTTCAGTTTGATTTGAAAACTTGAAAATTGAATTTAGGTTTTTGTGTTGTTATTGTGAATTTTCCATAAAAAATGCCTATTATCAGTACAAACGACAAGAAAAATGCTTTGCTAGCACTTAAGAATAAGATTCTCCAGGATATTAAGTATTACGACAAAAGAATCGAGGATTTTTGCGCCACTGCTTCCTCAAACGACTATTTTGAAGAAGATAGCAGGTTTCTATTTATTTATTTATTTGGTAATAGGCGAGCAGCCTGAGACTGATGTGCCTATATCATGCTGTGTTGAATTATAATGTCCAAAAGTGCAGAGAAAAATCAATTCTGTAGCATTTACTTTAAAATATCTAGTTTCTACAATGCCAACCTGCGTTATGCCAATCTTAATAAATAATAAATAAATAAATAAATATCGGGGACAATTGCACACAAATTGACCTAGCCCCAAGTTAAGCTCGAAACTTGTGTTATGGGTACTAGACAACGATATACATACTTATATAGAGAAATAAATACTTATATAGATAGAATTGCACACATATAATTGCCCTTACCGGGATTCGAACCCGGGACCGCTAGCTTCGCAGGCAGGGACACTACCAACTCGGCTACCGCGTCGTCGTCGTAATGAAAGGGGATGTTGGATTTAGGACTTGGATCAAGCTAACTCCATGCCAAATTTCACTCAAATCCGTTACGCCGTTTGAGCGTGAAGTATTAACAAAAATACACATCATCATCATCATCATCATCAGCCGGAAGAAGTCCACTGCTGAACATAGGCCTCCCCCTTAGAACGCCACCATGAACGGCTACTAGCCATTTGCAAAATATAGTATGTGTGATGAGCACGAATAATTGTACCTGAGTCTTGGATATTTCTATCTATATAAGTATTTATTTCTCTACACAAGTATGTATATCGTTGTCTAATACCCGTAACACAAGTTTCGAGCTTAATTTGGGGCTAGGTCAATTTGTGTGCAATTGTCCCAGATATTATTATTATCTCTTCATTTATTTCTTTTCTTAAAGCAAAAGTTTTTTACATTAATTTTATAAAATAATATTAAACAAAATTACTATAAAAAACTTAAACCTAGAGTGCCGCCGGTAGCGGGGCAGGACTCAAGCTACCGGTGGTTAGGGCTGCAGAGTGAGGAACCTCCTGACGATACGCGCCGTGTCAAGGAGTACTGCCTTCTGCATGCGACCCTTGATCCAACCGTCCAGCGAGAGCCTCTTAAGATGTTGGTCGAGACTCTTCGCTATGAGGCCGTTCACTGAAACGACTATCGGGACGATGATCGTTGAGTCAACATCCCACATAGCGGTCACCTCGTGAGCCAAGTCAAGATATTTACTTAACTTGTCTTTTTCTGCTTTCACGAGGTTCTCATCATGTGGGATGGTGATTATTATTATTATTATTTATTTATTTATTTGGTAACAGGCGAGCAGCCTGAGGCTGATGTGCCTATATCATGCTGTGTTGAATTATAGCAATGTCCAAAAGTGCAGAGAGAAGTCAATTCTGTAGCAAGGAAGCATTGTTCGTTCGCAACCACTTGTCCAGTCTGTTTTTGTCTGTGTTATCCAACTATTTTTGTTAAAACTTTCAGCTCTGACTCGGATGATGACTACCCCATTCCAATCAACACCGGTCCGTTGATGCCCCAACTCAAAAAGGAGCAGTTAACGCTGCGGACGTGTTACCAAGCTACACAGGAGCTTACGAGTCTGCAGGTAAAACTCTTCGGTCAGCATCAGATGCGGTGTAAATTGAGCCTTACAGACTTGGCCCTATTTCAATTTTCAATTTCAATTTTTTATTGCATTCATATGTTAGTATACATGAGATCTTAGAGGTTAAGATTACCTGATGTTAAGTGACGATGTGGTTGAAGATGGCGTCACGCTACACCTGGACTGGGAACTGGCTCTCATGTGAGGCTGCCGGAACACACCGATAGGTGCACGGCGACAGATTCTTAACAAGAGGGTAGTAGCTAGCCAGACGAGTACTAGAAAATACCCTACCACCAAGCTATGGTTTCATCACGATGTTTTCCTTCACCGAAAGCTCAAGCTCATTGTAGGATTCGAACCCACGTCCTACGGATCGCAAGCCGACGTCACTACCACTGAGCCATCATCGCTATGCATTCACATGTTAGTATACATGAGATCTTAGAGGTTAAGGTTAGTGAACATATGGACCAGAATAGGGTATAGCAATGTAGGAGCGCACCGATCCATTTTAGTCATTTCGAGAAGTCGTCGTTGAGGAAGGCATTTATGCTGTAGTAGCATTTGTCAATTAAAAACGTTTTCAAGTTATTTAGAAATAAATTATCTTTTTCTTCAGTTTTCAATTTGTCAAGTAGTTTATTGTATATTTTTGTTGACACTGGTGTCGATTCGGTTTTGCATTCTCTAAAACTAAACTAAATTTGACAGGTCTAATAATATTGCTGTCTTTTCCTAACCACTGAAGTAAAAAAAGGACAGCATTACTCTTAGACCTGTCAAACTTAGTTTAGTTTTAGAGAATGCAAAACCGAATCGACACCATTATGTTTGGTCCGGAGCTGTGTATTTTTAATTTTGATGGTGACTTGGCCCTCACTGGCTATTGGCTGCCAGTGAGGGCCAACACTGTAAGGCTCAATTTACACCGCCGCGGAATAGTGTGGAATGGAATAGTCAATATCGTCTTAATCCAGGTTATAAGCTATTTCCATTCCAAATTTCACTCAAATCCGTTTAGTAGTTTTTGCGTGAAAGTGTAACAAACATTCACACAAACTTTCGCATATATATAATGTTTGATAGGATTTTAATTTTTCTTCATCAACAGGTGCTGCAATCCAGTTTCAATGTAATGGTGGAAGATCCAGTATTAGAAAGGTTAGAAAGATTTTTTATTTTTTTACTATTTACAGGGTAGCGTTTGACCTCACGTCACCTGATGTTAAGTGACGATGTGGTCGAGGATGGCGCCACGCTACACCTGGACTGGGAACTGGCTCTCAAGTGAGGCTGCCGGAACACACCGATAGGTGCACGGCGACAGATTCTTAACAAGAGGGTGGTAGCTAGCCAGGCGAGCACTAGAACATGCCCTACCACCAAGCTATGGTGTCATCACGATGTTTTGCTTCACCGAAAGCTCAAGCTCAATGTGGATTCGAACCCACGTCCTACGGATCGCAAGCCGACGTCACTACCACTGAGCCATCATCGCTATAAACTTCATCTTACTTTATACACGTCTATCATCATCATCATCATCATCAGCAACAGCAGCCTGTATCAGCCCACTGCTGGACACAGGCCACTGAGCATGGCTCCGGCTCTTCTCCCCCAGCTCCTGGCAGCCACTCGGCGCAAATCGTCGCTCGCCTACGACCCCCGAAATTAATAATCGATCCTGATCCGTTATCCGCGGTTTTGGATCGATTTGTCATGTCATAATATGTCATAGCAATAGGGCTTGACAGATTATTACTACTTACATGACATATCGATCCTAAACCGAGGATAACGGATCGGGATCGATTATTAATTTCGGCCGATAGATAGTCAGTAGTACTGAAAACTTACTTAGCCCTAGTACTAAAATGACATTATGACATGATATATCGATCCAAAACCGCGGATAACGGATCGGGATCGATTATTAATTTCGAACGTTAGAGAATGCAAAACCGAATCGACACCAATGTACGTATAATCTGTTTTCAGAGAGACTCCAGTGACGGAGCCAGGGTTATGGCGGGAGGTGACCGCCGAGTGCCGGGTGGGCCTGGTGCCTTTCTCCATCATGTTCTACGTACATCAACCGGTGAGTGACGTCATCATCATCATCATCATCATCACCACACACGTTTTGTGTAAATCAAGTACAATAAAAACAAAATTTATAAAACCCCCGATGTTTTGGACCGATTTCCATCAAACATAGCTAAAAATGCCTTGCATCATTTTGGAAATGAGGTGGTACTCTCACACTGCTGGACCTATATTAACCAAACATAGCTAAGAACCACCGCAAGGAAACTGACTTTCAAATGAAATAAATCGCATCGAAATCGGTCCATCCGTTTGACAGCTACAATGCCACTGACAGACTCAAACTTATAACACCCCTCTTTTTGGGTCGGGGGTTAAAAAGGCAAGTATGATGAGATTATGTGACCCAGCTAAAACCAAATCAATAGTTATTTATTCAATAGGATACATTTTGATCACTTTAAAACGTCAAACTTAAAACTAGCTACGCCTGTTCCAACCTCCTTACGCCGGCAAAAGAACAGGCGAGAAACGCCCGGCAGGTAATTTTTATGGCGCGATCACATTGACAATTTTAATCTTATTACTAACTGAATGAATTGGAGCAAGTTCACCACAATCCCTAGCTTTTTGTCATCTAAATAGTCGGATATTTTATAATAAGCTTTACTAATAAGATTTCTCTTGGTTGGTTGTGCACATTGAGATATGGAAACAATTTCCAGTGTCGACAGTTCGCGCCGACGTCGTACCGCGGGTTGAAAGTGTTGCCAGTCAAGAACTCCCACGAAGCAGAGCTGGCTAAATCCGTGCTGCAGGCGGTGCGCCGCCCCAGTGATGCTGTCGAGGTGTCTATTTCGTTATATTAAAATATTTAAAAAAACCAACAAAGTGCGAGTTGGTCTCGCGCACGAAGGGTTCCGTACTATCCCTTATCCCTTACTTATTATAAATGCGAAAGTAACTCGTAACGTTTTTGTACTATCACCAGGTGTTAAGAAGTTATGCAAGTGCCTACCGCTCGCGGCGGACCAGTCTGGCCAGGCTGGCGGACAAATATGCACATAACCTTTTTATGGAACCTTTGGTAAGTATATTTACGGCCGTTCCCGATCGTTCATTCCCGATGATCACCCCCAGCGTGTCCCCCACTGGGGGACAGTGACACGTTTAAAACAAAAGTCGTTATTGTCCCCCAGTGGGGGACAGTAGAACTACCTTATTAATTACTACCTGTTCCCCGCGGTTTCACCCGCGTGGGCTACAGCTTTATGCATGCAAAGTCTCAGCCCGATCGGTTTAAAGTTGACAAAGTTTCATACTAAGTTTCATCCCCTATTTTATCCCCTTGGGGGTAGAATTAATCAAAATCCTTTCTTAGCGGATGCCTACGTCATAACATCTATCTGCATGCCAAATTTCAGCCCGATCTGTCCAGTGGTTTGGGCTGTGCGTCGATAGATCACTATGCCAGTCAGTCAGTCGCCTTTGAGTTATATACTCGTATATTTAGATTGAATAAATGAAACCGCTATAACAGTCTTCCTGCACGAGATACAGAGTTACGCCCATACAAAAAAAAAAACATAACACTGATCGAGATCTTTTAAATGGTACCTATAGGTAAGAAAATGTTAAAATAGTTGGGACGGAACCGCCCATTGTCCCTTGACTGAATGACTGACATTCAGTCAAATTCTGCTGCAGTCAAATTATGCTACAAAATCAACCTTTGAGTTATAAATATTTAGATTCCCATTTTTCATCACTGGTGGACAGTGAGACAACTCTTTTAAAACATTCCCTTTCGCAACCACTGGTGGACAACGACACAATAAAAAAAAATAAAAAAAAATATTTTGGCGCCGGCGGGTTTTTTTTCCTTTCGTAATGTATAATTAATTAAAACTTTTTAATTGTTGACAGGAGGAGGGCGGTTATCTTTTAAAATGCGCCAATCTGCTCGAAGTTTCGTGGCGCTTGGAAAATAAATGGGCACCAATGGCGGGTTTCACTCACAGGTTGAAGTTTGACTTGGAATATATGGGTAAATATACAACTTTACCGTTATATATACAAACTAGCTGTTCCCCGCGGTTTCACCCGCGTGGGCTACAGCTTTATGCATGCAAAGTCTCAGCCCGATCGGTTTAAAATTGACAAAGTTTCATGCAATCTTTCATCCCCTATTTTATCCCCTTGGGGGTAGAATTAATCAAAATCCTTTCTTAGCGGATGCCTACGTCATAACATCTACCTGCATGCCAAATTTCAGCCCGATCCGTCCAGTGGTTTGGGCTGTGCGTTGATAGATCACTATGTCAGTCATCTTTGAGTTATATAAATTTAGATTAGATATATGTACAGTCAGCTACAAAACTAGCTGATCGTTCTCGATTTTCCAAATGTGTTTCAAATCAGTAATTATTATTGTTTTTTTTTACTTTTTACATGGTATCATTTTGACCACAACATAACACACCCGATTTTAGGTGATGATGAGGTCAAAAATTGGTGTCTAAGATGATGAGGATAATAGAAAAAAGTGTGATTGTTCAGCGACTTTTGTCGTTGACTGTACCTATGTCCTATAAGACAAAAGTGATAAGCGATGGTGGCCTATGACTTAATAAGTTATGTGCGGATTTGCCATCGCTCAAAACGGTGAAGGAAAACATCGTGAGGAAACCGGCATGTCCAAGAACTGCAACATTCAAGGGCATGCGACATCTACCAACCCGCCGGCCCAGTGGCCCGCGTGGGAGATTACGGCGCGTACTCTCTCTCTGAGAGAAGCCCAGAGTCCCAGCCGTGGGAACGTGATAGGCTGATGATGATGACAGTAATATAAATACGAAAGTTTCATGTAAGATGAAATGTTTATACGTGTGTTCCGACAGCCTCACTTGAGAGCCAGTTCCCAGTGCAGGTGTAGCGTGGCGCCACCTTCGACCACATCGTCACTTAACATCAGGTGACTTGCAGTCAAACGCTACCTTGTCACTGATTGAAAACATGTTTGTTAAATAGTAATATTGTTACTGATTTCAGATGAAAGTTACATAAAGATAATAACGCAAGCGCACAAGAGGCTCTGCGATCCGTCGATCGAAACTGACGAGCGCACACTACTGCTCGCCACGATCATAACTACTTGCCTCGAAGCGCAGGGCCCTACTCAAGAGCTCTACGAGAGCATGGAGTCTGACCCTGAATCTGTTAAAAGATTAGAAAAGAGACGAACCACTCTCGACCAAGAGATAGAAGGACCTGTTGTTAAGAAAAAGAGAGAGATAGACGATGAGACGACAGAGAAAGCTAATGGCGATGAGATCATGGCGCCTCCTAAGTTGCTGCCAAAGAAAGGTAAACATAAAGGTAAGGAAAATAAGGATGAGAATCGTAAGTCTGTGAAGAGATCTAACGTTGATGATAGCAATACAAATGTTAAGAAAGCGAAAACTGATACAAACGCCACTAAAGATGTAAGACAAAGTGCTGAAACTCAAAATGAAACCAATAATAAGAAAAGTCAAGCTAAAAGTGATAATGAAAATCAAAATGCAGCTAAAACTGTTGGAAGTGAGAATAACAATGCTAAAGCTGGTACCAGTCAAAAGAATGTTGGACAAAAGCCAGCTAAAAACACTGAGAATTCCAAGAAACAAACTAAAAATAAAAGTCCTCCTAAGATGAATGATGATGCCATAACTAAAGATAAAGATGATGATGATGATGATGATGATGAGGAAATATTTAACAGTAAACAAGATAAGCCCAGAAATACTAACGAAGCACAAGATAAAACTAAAAAGAAGGCACCAACTAAAGAATCGGAATCTCAAAAAGTGGTCAGTAAGCTCAAAAATGTTGCCGGTCCAAAAAACGATCCAAAATCTAAAGAATCGGTGACTAAAATAGGAGTTGGTAACGATGAAGTTATTGCCAGTTCCATTAAAAACGATGTAAAAGCTAAAGGGCCAGAAGTGTCTAAAACTGGTAACAGTAAAAAAAGTGTCAATCCAAAAAACAATCCAGAAAATGACAAAAATAATGCTATTTCCAAAAACTCTGAAACTCAGGAACTGAAACAAAAATATAAACCGAAATCTAGCAACAGTCGAAACCAAAACGAAGCTGTGAAAGACGTCAAAGACAAAAAGACAAAGACAGTCATTGAAAACGCTAAAACTATTAATAATACCGATTCCACCAAAAATATTAATAAAAAATCCAATGAAGTTCACAAAGAGATGACCAAAAAAAATGCCGAGAAGAACGCAATTGCTAACAAAGACTTGAATACTAAAACAGCAGGCAACAATAAAGAACCAAAGAACAGTGTTAATAACAAACCGGCAAATACGAACGCAAAGAAAACGGCTGTACCTAAAAATGATGAAATTAATGCCCAAAAACAATCCGTGAAAAACATTGCATCACAAAACACAAACCCGCTGAAGGCGAAAGCTATTGCGAATCTAAAGAATAATGACCGAGACAAAGTGAACGCAAAAGAAATCACCACAGATAAAACAAAAGATGCTCTACAACCTAAGAAAAACAACGCTTTAGCGAAAAATCCAACAGAAAAACAACCAACTTCAAATAAAGGAAATAGAATAGAAAATGAAGCGCAAAATAAAAATGTTGCCAACAAAAATAAAGAACACATAGCAGATCGGTCAGTAACAAGAAATCAAGCCAATAACGACGAAAAAAGCGATTCAAAGCCTAAAAATGTACAGAACAAAATCGTTATCAAAAATCTCTCACACAAAAATTCTACCGCACAAAATACGCTGCGAAAAAGATCTATTGCTGGCAACACTGACAGCGCTGTGGGCAGCAACACCGCGAAGTATTTAAAGACTGGCAACATCGTTAAAAATGGCAGCGCTTCCAAAATATCGAGAATTCCGCAGAAGAAATTTTCTCCCATAACTGAAATTGCTTTGAAGAAAAATCCTTTACGCATAAGTCCGAGTAAGTTTATACAAATCTCTCTATTGCTTGAGAAAGTTAGCGTCACGTTTGCCCATGACTGTACCCCGACAGGTTTTGACAGTTTACTAATTCCCGATCCGATCGATCCGATCCGTTCTTATTTCCTTCCATACATATTTCTTCCTGAGTCTTGGATATTTCTATCTATATAAGTATTTATTTCTCTATATAAGTATGTATATCGTTGTCTAGTACCCATAACACAAGTTTCGAGCTTAATTTGGGGCTAGCTCAATTTGTGTGCAATGGTCCCCGATATTTTTGGAACGAAGTTCCTTATCGCGCGTTACGAAAGAGGGCTAGACGGAAAAAATTAAGACCAAAAGTTGTAACCACACTCTAATTATTATTTTTTTATTTTTTTGATTCGTTTTTCTCTTGTATTAATCGAAGGGAACTTTGTTCCATCCGGGTGTCCCTTGACACCTCTCAAGTTAATTTATTTATTGATTTTTTACAGGAAAAATGTCATCAACGTTCAAGAGTGCTTCGGGCACAAATATAAAACAAAAACCTTTGCAGAAAACTTTAACAAATATACCAAGTAAGTAAATAATTGCAATAATAAATTAAAAGTACTAATTAGAGCCTTACAAGACGCCGACACCGAGTTCGAATCCTCTCGGCCCCGCACCTATGACTTAATAAGTTATGTGCAGATCTACCATCGCTCAAAACGGTGAAGGAAAACATCGTGAGGAAACCGGCATGTCCAAGAACCGCAACATTCAAGGGCATGCGACATCTACCAACCCACACTGGGCCCGCGTGGTAGATTACGGCCCATACTCCCTCTCTGAGAGAAGGCCAGAGTCCCAGCAGTGGGAACGTGATGATGATGAGATATATACCTAGACAAAATTTTATTTTACAGGATTAATGAAAAAACCAGAGACGAAGCAGTAAACCGAAATTATTCAAATGAATTAACAATCTGTCGCCGTGCACCTATCGGTGTGTTCCGGCAGCCTCACTTGAGAGCCAGTTCCCAGTCCAGGTGTAGCGTGGCGCCATCTTCGACCACATCGTCACTTAACATCTGGTGACTTGTGGTCAAACGCTAATATCTTCAATGTCATTTACAGTTTTTTTTAATGAATTAATATATTTTTAAGGTAATTTTTGATAAATAAAACGAAATATTTTGTAAAATGTATTTTATTTCTTAGTGATTTAATAAAGATACAATCAATTGTCACTAATAATAATTATTAGATATCGATAAAAAAATATTAATATATTGATTCTTACATAGCTAACCTGCTGCCCATAGCTTTTCCCGCGATTATACGCATTTATAAAACTTGGACAAAAAACATTTTAACCATTACGCCATAGCATATTAGGCTGTCACTTCGCCTAGCTACATGAAAATCGGTCTAGTAGTTAGTAAAATTATTAAATAATTCTTGATAAATTATACTGAAAATAAGTTACAACATTATTGTAATCGTTCATAATACTAATTAGTACATACCAGCTTATTATGCAAATTATATAACTTAAATCAAATTAATTACGTCAAAAATTTTAATTACAATATAAAATTAATTCAACCGATGAATATACACATAATTATATAATTAAAAACAGTAAGTGACAGGGCGAGCAGGGTACTCGATTGATAGTGAGCGCAAAAATCTAGCGATCAGTTTTTAACAGCTGTAGGCTCAGCTTCTTTGTATTCCGGATATAGGATTGTGCGGGACAACCGCGGGGGCGCAGTCGTATAATAAAGGATTCAATGAAATCCATGACGTCATGTTACTTCGAAAATTGTCCTTAAAATCTAGTGTTATTACATCATTATGAATTGTCCTTAAAAATCTAGTTATACAAAAAGGTCCTTAAAACCTAGGTTTGATATGAAATATGATGTCCTAAAAATGTAGGCATGTCCTTAAAATCTATACTTATTAATATTATGGAATGTCCTTAGAATCTAGTTTAGATTTTCCTTAAATCTAGGTTTGTAAAGGCATGTCCTTAAAATCTATTTTTGTAAGGGAATGTCCTTAGAATCTAGACAGTTTTGTTATTTCACTTGATACCCCTAAAATGCAATGTCGAAGGGATAATTTTTGTGGGTGTCGCCCATTCTGAAACAAAAATGTTTAATTCAGTTAATTTAGTATAGATTTTACCATTTTTTTGACCTTTGAGGCACAGGATTTAATAGGCATTAGTTAGCTGAGCTAATCCAGGATAGATATCTCCATCCCAAAGGACAATGGGCGGTTTCGTCCCAAGTGTTGTAACATTTTCTTACCTTTAGGTACCATTTGAAAGATCTCGATCAGTGTAATGTTTTTTTTGTATGGGCGTAACTCTGTATCTCGTGCAGGGAGACTGTTATAGCGGTTTCATTTATTCAATCTAAATATACGAGTATAAAACTCAAAGGCGACTAACTGACTGGCATAGTGATCTATCGACGCACAGCCCAAACCACTGGACGGGACGGATCGAGCTGAAATTTGGCATGCAGGTAGACGTTATGATGTAGGCATCCGCTAAGAAAGGATTTTGATTAATTCTACCCCCAAGGGGATAAAATGGGGGATGAAAGTTTGTATGAAACTTTGTCAATTTTAAACCGATCGGGCTGAGACTTTGCATGCATAAAGCTGTAGCCCACGCGGGTGAAACCGCGGGGAACAGCTAGTTAATCATAAAAAAGCTTAAATGAACATGTTTATACTAGACGCAACCTGTTACAAGGGTTGGGACGCAACTCGTACAATAATGCCCATTGTCCTTTCATCAAAATCGGTTTAGTAGTTACGGTGATACGTGGTAACAAACATGCACACACACACAAACTTTCGCATTTATAATATTAGTAGGATATCGGTGTTCTAAGAAATAACAGAGTTCAGAACATAAAGGTCAATATCTATAGGTATTTTAGAGCTGTGGCAGGAACATTTCTGGAAGAAACTTTGCAGAGCATTTCAAGGATGAAAAAAATAAAATGCGAAAGTAACTCTGTCTGTCTTTCACGCTTAAACTGCTGAACCGATTTAAATGATCCTACAATGAGCGTGAGCTTTCGGTGAAGGAAAACATCGTGATGAAACCGTAGCTTGGTGGTAGGGCATGCTCTAGTGCTCGCCTGCTAGCTACCAGCCTCGAGTTAAGAATCTGTCGCCGTGCACCTATCGGTGTGTTCCGGCAGCCTCACTTGAGAGCCAGTTCCCAGTCCAGGTGTAGCGTGGCACCACCTTCGACCACATCGTCACTTAACATCAGGTGACTTGTGATCAAACGCTAACCTGTAAATTGTAAAGAAAAAAAATGAAATTTGGTACAGAGATAGTGTAAAACCTTAGAAAGCACATAGGTTACTTTTTATCGCGATAAACTGTAGCCCTCGTTGGGAACAGCTTGTTTTATTCCGTTTTCTTAGTATTTGTCGTTATAGCGGCAACAGAAATGCATCAGCTGTGAAAATTTCAACTGTCTAACTATCAAGGTTCATGAGATACAGCCTGGTGACAGACGGACAGCCAGGGCCGGATTTAAATTTGTGCCGCCCTGGGGCACTGAAGAAAATGCCGCCCTATGACTTAAATTTTATTTTAATAGTTTTGATATCTTATTTTTTAAGAATTAGAATAACTAACTTTAATTTTTTCAAACCTTTATGGAAATAAATTAATTGAACTATTTGAATAGTTTTTACTTAAATTTCCTATAATTATTATAATATACAAAATTTTAATGTGATACATAATACTTGAATTATATTTCTTGAAAGATAAAATGTTTATTTAAAAGAATTAGTTAATTATATATTGTATAGAAAATTTTATCTCACTTTCCAAATTTTGCCGCCCTAGAAAATTTGCCGCCCTGGGCCTAGCCCCGACTGCCCCTAGTATAAATCCACCACTGCGGACAGCGGATTCTTAGTAACAGGGTCCCGTTTCACCCTTAGGGTACGTGCTAAAAAATGAAAGATACATACCCTTTGAAAGTGAAGGTTCTCTTGTTACGATTGAGCGCGTGCAAAGCGTCGATTTGCGCTGACGTCAGACGGACGTTCAGAGCCTGCAGGTTGTTCCACAAGTGGGCGGCTGATGAAGACTTCACTACCACGCCGCGGCCGTTCTGGAGCTGGTAGCTGGGAATTGAAAAAAAATTTTGAGTATCGACCAAAAAAACATTTTTCAGAGTTCGTTATCTCCAAAGAAAACACTGAACCTATATAGGATCACTTTGTTCTCCGTCAGTCTGTTTATATTAAAAACTATTTGCGTCCCGCGGTTTCACCCGCGTCTTCCCGTTATCCCGCAGGAACCTTTTTCCGGGATAAAAAGTAAAAGAAAGTAGGATAGGCTACTTTTTATCCCGGAAAAAGATTTCTGCGGGATGGATGGATGTTTGTTACTCTTTGACGCCAAAACTACTGAACGGATCTGAATTAAATCTGGAATGGAGATACATAATTTGTATGAAATTAAACTATTTCTTAAATAAATAAATAAATATAAATATAAATAATATAAATAAATAAAAAATGATTTGTCGATTGCATTGTTTGTATCGCTTACCCTTAACGGGTCCGACAACGGTAACCAGACCGATTGTATAATGCACTGTATCAGCTATATTACCTGATAAGCAGTTCAGCAGGACTCATTCCCAGCCCCGAAGCCATGACCTTCACTAGAGGGTCGTCAATAACAGCTGGGAGACCACTCTTCAGCTCGGCTGGGGTTCCTTTGGAGCCCAGGACTCCGAAGCAGCTGAGAGTCACATGGCGCTCGCTGCAGAACAGCTCCAAGCGTTGCTGGGTTAGGTACGGATGGCATTCCACCTGGAATGAGGATTTATTTGCTCACTACAGGTCTTCATCATCATCAGCCTGTATCAGTCCACTGCTGGATATAGGCATTTGAGCACGATCTTCGGTTCCTCCCCCAACTCCTGGCAGCCACTCGGTGCAAGTCGTCGCTCCACCTTAGTCGCAGGGCGTCCTACACTACGTCTGCAAGTCGTCGCTCCACCTAGTCGCATCGCGTCCTACACTACGTCTGCAAGTCGTCGCTCCACCTAGTCGCAGGGCGCCCTACACTACGTGTGCAAGTCGTCGCTCCACCTAGTCGTAGGGCGTCCTACACTACGTCTGCAAGTCGTCGCTCCACCTAGTCGCAGGGCGTCCTACACTACGTCTGCAAGTCGTCGCTCCACCTAGTCGCAGGGCGTCCTACACTACGTCTGCAAGTCGTCGCTCCACCTAGTCGCAGCGCGTCCTACACTACGTCTGCAAGTCGTCGCTCCACCTAGTCGCAGCGCGTCCTACACTACGTCTGCAAGTCGTCGCTCCACCTAGTCGCAGGGCGTCCTACACTACGTCTGCAAGTCGTCGCTCCACCTAGTCGCAGGGCGTCCTACACTACGTCTGCAAGTCGTCGCTCCACCTAGTCGCAGCGCGTCCTACACTACGTCTGCAAGTCGTCGCTCCACCTAGTCGCAGGGCGTCCTACACTACGTCTGCAAGTCGTGAAATGAAATTTGCTATGGAGACAGTTTTAATCCTGTTGAAGGACATTGGATACCGCGAAGGAACAGATAGTAAAAAATAACTCTGACCTGGTTCACAACTGGCTTGACGCGTCCTTTGTCCACCACGCGTTGTAGCTGTACTGAATTGAAATTGCTGACTCCGATAGCCCGAGCTAGACCCTGTAAGAGAGAAAAAAGGATTTCCTGATATATCCATTCCCAACTAATATCCTAAAATTCAATATTTTCGATTCTAAGTTTAGCACCTTCAGCCTTCATCTTCAGACCACGGACGAAATTAATAATCGATCCTGATTCGTTATCCGCAGTTTTGGATCGATAAGTCAAGTTTTACTACTAAAATATAACATATCGATCCAAAACCGCGGATAACGGATCAGCAGTCCGATTCTAATTCACACGGAAACTCTCCCGACCACGGATTCGAAAAATTTCATTCAGATTTTTGACTTTGGAAACTGATATTTAATTTGACAAACCAGCTGCTCAATCACGGAAAAGTTTCCGCCGTCTATTTGCTCTTGGAAAACGTTTTCGTCTAGCAAAAGTGACGTCGAATCCGACACGGAAACTTTCCGAGTTAATCGTACTGCTGGACTGGGAACTGGCTCTCAAGTGAGGCTGCCGGAACACACCGATAGGTGCACGGCGACGGATTCTTATCTGTAGGACTAGGATAATTATATTTGTAGAAAGAAGAAGAACCAACCTTAGTCACCAGCTGTTCCATGCCGTACCACGCCTCCAGGTAGTCATTCTCGGAGTACTGGATCACGGTAGCTATCTTGGGGATCACCTCTCCACCCTCCTGTGAACATTAATATTGTATTTTCGTCTCACATCAAGGTTATAATATCCTATTCTACTCCTAACTCTTTCACGCAAAAAAAAATAAACAAAAAAAAAAAAAAAAAAAAAAAAAAAAATTTCTTCTGATCCCATGCGAGTCAAGACGAAAAAACAGATATGTTTTATACTGGTAGTCCGCATGGGATTTTAGACATGGGAGTCAAGTGGTAGGAGCGGCAAAAACTACTGAATGTATTTTGATGAAATTTGGAATGGAGATAGCTTATACCCTGGATTAACACATGGGCTACTTTTTATCCTGGAAAAAGATTCCTGCTGGATAACGGGAAGACGCGGGTGAAACCGCGGGGTGCAGCTAGTAAAAAATAATAAAAAAAATACAAACGAAAACAATACATAGTTATGGTTATTTATTTAATAGGATACATTATGATCAGTTTAAAACGTCAAACTTAAAACTAGCTACGCCTGCTCCAACCTACTTACGCCGGCAAAAGAACAGGCAAGAAACGCCCGGCAGGTAATTTTTTTGGCGCGATCACGTTGGCAATTTTATTCTTATGACTAATTGATTGAATTGGAGCAAGTTCACTACAATCCCAAGCCTTTTTTGTCATCTAAATAGTCCGATATTTTATAATAAGCTTTACTAAGAAGATTTATCTTGGTTGGTTGTGCACATTGGGATATGAACATGAATATTAATGAGTTGCGGGATCACAACCAAAGCCGACCAGACCCCACAAGCAGCACCCGTTCACGAGTTGACGCATGTGCCAGCCATCGCTCTCCTCGACCATATCAGAAGAGGGATAAGATAAAAATTCGTTATATCGTACGCCTATCCTACCTTGAAGGACATTGGGTTGTGGATGAGGTAAAGATCGAAGTACTCCAAGCCCATGGCCTGTAGGGACGCCCTGCAGGCTGTCTCCACCAGGTCTCTGCGGTGGTAGGTACTCCAAAGCTTCGAGATTATGAAGAGGTCCTCCCTGTAAAGAAAGATAATAGACAATATTTCTATTTGTACAAAAAAACAATAGGTCTGTGGTGGTCAACGACAATAGTAAATTCAAAATTCATTAATTTTTATTCAATACATTACATTGTGATCACTTTAAAACGTCAAACTTAAAACTAGCTACGCCTGTTCCAACCTCCTTACGCCGGCAAAAGAACAGGCAAGAAACGCCCGGCGTAAAGATTAGGAATAAGAATCATTTATTTGCAACTAATTATACAAAATACAAAACAAAACAATATCCTGATTATACTGACCCGTTATCCGCGGTTTTGGATCGAAATGACATTTCAGTAGGAAAGCTTGACATACGCGGATAGGTACGCGGATCGCAAGTCGACGTCACTACCACTGAGCCATCATCGCTTCAGTGTTAGTCATTTTAACCCCCGACGCAAAAAGAGGGGTGTTATAATTGTGCCGTCGATGTCTGTCTAAATCATCGTAGCTCTCAAACGGATGGACCGATTTCGATGCGGTTTTTTTTCATTTGAAAGCCAGTTTCCTTGCGGTGGTTCTTAGCTATGTTTGATTAATATCGGTCCAGCAGTGTAAGACTATCAGCTCTTTTCCAAAATGATGTAAGGCATTTCTTAGCTATGTTTGATGGAAATCGGTCCAAGAAGTCAGGGTTTTTTAATTTTTTTGTTTTTTGTCCTAACTAATTAATCCTTACCGTTTAACAGTGCCATCAGCAATCTTAGCTCCAATAGCTTCTCCTACCACCTTCTCGTTGCCATAAATGAAGGCAGTGTCTATGGCGCGGTATCCAAGATCTATGGCGGCTGATATGACGTGGGAAATCAGACGGGGGTCCAGCTGGAAGGAATAATAATAATAATAATAATAAATGTATTTATTTTTCTCAACAAAACAGGCAACATAGATGACATAATGGACATACAATTGTAGGTTTTTTTTTTTTACTAATTACAGGGTAGCGTTTGACCACAAGTCACCTGATGTTAAGTGACGATGTGGTCGAAGATGGCGCCACGCTACACCTGGACTGGGAACTGGCTCTCAAGTGAGGCTGCCGGAACACACCGATAGGTGCACGGCGACAGATTCTTAACAAGAGGGTGGTAGCTAGCCAGGCGAGTACTAGAAAATACCCTTCCACCAAGCTATGGTTTCATCACGAACGAGGTTATCAAGGTAAACCTGCTTTGCAGAGACTGGTGCCTGAAGTAGGTTTTTAAAAAAAACCTGTATTACAGGTCACCAGGACCCCACTCCGCGGAAGTACTTGGCAACACTTTCAAGTAAAGTATGAGAGACATAGCCTTAAGTTAGGTGAAAAAACAAAGGTAATAAAAAGTAAAAAATAAAAATATGATATTAAGAATGATAAGATACAAAGATATTTTTATTCTCAAAAAGAAACCAGAGCTACAATTACTAACAGGAAATCACTTAAAAATACATTGTATTCCCGGTATATCGCAGGAACCTTTTCCGGGATAAAAAGTAGCCCATGGCGAAAAAGGTTCCCCGCAAGACCCTTATAACGGGAAGACGCGGGTGAAACCGCATGGTGCAACTAGTAATATTATAAATGTGAATGTTTACGTATCACCGTAATTACTAAACCAATTTTAATTAAATTTGTAATGGAGATAGCTTATTACCTGGATTAACACTTAGGATTTATATAATAAAATAAAATAAAATGAAGTGAAGTGAAGTGAAGTGAAGAAATAAAATAAAACAAAAATAAACTTTAAAAATAACTTACCAAAGCCGTCCCCACAGCTAAAACCGGCATAACCATTCCATTGCTCAGCTCAACTCCTGGCATATTACCAATCGATCCATACTTCAACTTAGCCTTACTTAGCAGCTCAATCTTCTCCCGAATTTCTTCTTCATCACTCTTCTCTTCTTCTACAGCATTCTTCTCGGTTCTTGCCGTGACAGTTCTCTCTGTTTGTTTATGTTCTGTGGTGAATTCCGTGGTATAGTCTGTGGTAAGTTTTCTTATTGCTTCTGTGGTCGTTTGGACGTTTTCCGTCTTCTTCACGGACAAGGTTTGTCTGTGGAATTGGGCGGGAGTGTCGCCCCTCGAGGGGGTCAGTTTACCCTGAAATATAAGAATTAGATTAGCTTTTAAAACGGGAATTTTAACTATGAGTTAGAAATATTAGGTGTATATAATTATGCAGTCTATTGATAAAATGTGTTTTAAAAAACCGGCCAAGAGCTAGTCGGAGTCGCTCATGAAGGGTTCCGAACCATTATTCCGGCAAAAAAATTACGTTTGCTGTAGGGGAGGTCCTTTAAATATTTATTTTATTCTGGTTTTTTAGTATTTTTTGTTATAAATTTCAAACATAAAAAACCGACTTCAGATTCCCCTCGATTTCTCTGGGATGCCATCATCAGATCCTGGTTTCCTTATCATGGTACCACCCTTATCTCCTATCTCCTTTCCAACAAAAAAATAATCATCAAAATCGATTCATAAACGACGAAGTTATCCGCGTACACATATAAAAAAATTAACGTTCCAATTGAGAAACCTCCTCCTTACGGTATCCGCTCGCGAGCTATGCAGTCCACGCGGTTAAAACCATAAGGCACAGCTTATAATGTTAAAAATGCAAAAATAACTGTCAAAAACCTTTTCACGCATAAACCGCTGTACAGAACTTGATGTACTTTAGTATGGATATAGTTTGAACACTTGGGAAGGACATAGGATACTTTTTATCGCGATAAATATGAGGTTGAACTTTCGGTGAAGGACAACATCGTGATGAAACCATAGCTTAGTGGTAGGGCATTTTTTATAGCCCTCGCCTGGTTAGCTACCACTCTCTTGTTAAGAATCTGTCGCCGTGCACCTATCGGTGTGTTCCGGCAGCCTCACTTGAGAGCCAGTTCCCAGTCCAGGTGTAGCGTGACGCCATCTTTGACCATATCATCGTAAGTTCAGGTGACTTGTAGTCAAAGCGAGATTTTATTGAACTAAAAATCTATCACCAAGCACCTTTCGGTGTGTTCCGGCAACCTCACTTGAGAGCCAGTTCCCATTCCAGGTGTAGCGTGACGCCATCTTCGACCACATCATCACTTATGTAAGTTCAGGTGACTTGTAGTCAAAGCGAGATTTTATTGAACTCAAATCAAATGATCATTTTAAACGTCAAACGCATGTTCCACCCTCCTTATGTTGCAAAAGAACAGGCAAGAAACACCGGCAGTTAATTTTATGGCCACGATCACATTGACAATTTTATTTCTATTACTAACTGATTGAATTGGAGCAAGTTCACTACAATCCCGAGTTTACTAACTAAGCAAGTACTCACCCAAATTAAGACGCAGATACAGATTATGTTTAACTTCATTTTGGTATTAAATCAATTACCTAATTAGATAATTAACTAAGTACAAAGGTTTCTGTAGTCAAGAGAATTTTATCAGGAAATAAGGCCGGTCTACGCTCGGGCGGTGATCAAAAACTACTGTGCGTTAAATTAAAGTGATTGCTAGGAATATTAGTGACGGAAAGTGAGGGTAGAACTAAAAAAACAGATGTAAAAATCTTTAAGAGGACGACTCTAAAATGAAACAGATGATTGGAGATAATTACTTAAAACCCTTTTAAGACGGGAGGTTATGTTTTTCGAGTGTATCCTACTAATATTGTAAACGCGAAAGTTTGTATGTATTGTTGCTGTTTCACACAAAAACAACTGAACGGATTTGAGTGTTTGGAATGGAGATAGCTTATACCCTGGATTAACGCATAGGCTACTTTTTATCCCGGAAAAGATTCCTGCGGGATAACGGGAAGACGCGGGTGAAACCGCGGGGCGCAAATAGTCTAATTTAAATTACATAAAATATGCCCAACGTTCATTTCGATACGACAGTTAGAAGTAGGTTAAAATTTATTTCTCAGATTTGATAACATTGTAAAGTTACAAGTGAAACTTTAACGCCGTAAATTAATAATCGATCCTGATCCGTTATCCGCGGTTTTGGATCGATATGTCATGTATGTAATTTTAGTAGTAATATGTCATATTATGACTTGACATATCAATCCAAAACCGCGGATAACGGATCAGGATCGATTATTAATTTCGTGCGATAGAAGTGCTTTAAAAACTTACCTCGAACAGGGCGATCTTTTCCGAAACCGATCTCTTTCTCGGCATTTCCTTCTTGTTTATAACTTCTCTTCTATCCAACTCGATCCTATCCACAGATTTCATCCTCAAAATGATGTTATTAACTCTCCCTTTCACAGCATCTCCCAAATCGCTCTCCGCTAAAGATTTAGCCCTTCTCATATCATCCTCTTGCCTTAATTTAAGTTTATGGAAATCAGTTTTCTTTGAAAACACATCGTCTAGGCTTTTGTAATCGTTAATCGATTGAAAATCGTCGTAAGTTTCATTGGTGTAAGCTTCATTGTATGAAGTTTCAGTAACCGTAGTTGTATTATTAATCGATTTTATTTCTGCTACTCTAACAGGCGTCTCGATCACAGTTGAAGAATATTCAACCTTACTGACAGTTCTTTTCGGCACACTTTTGCTAACATCTTTCTTAGATTCAAAACTTCTTAGCAATTCACTGACAGGCTTGAATCCAGGAATAATTAAAGGAGCTTGCAATTCTTTTGTCATATTTAGTTTTGTTGCATTTCCATCTCTAGGTGGTACATCTTTGAGTTCAAAATTGTCTAAACCTTTGCTTGGTGATACATCATTGTTAATTGTTGAGTCTTTGCTCGGCTTTAGTGTATTTTTTGCTATATTTACTGTGTATTCAGAGTCTACTTTCGCTTGAGAATAATCTATCTCAACGCTTCTACTTTCCAAAGTTTTAGATTCAATTTGAACCTTATTTTCAACAGCATAATGTACAGAATCAGGACTTTCAACAGTCACTCGCTCAGTTTTTCCAGTGCTTGCAAATTTATTGTCCAGATTCATTGGAATTTCATCTTTATTAACTTCGTTGTTTAGATCTATGTCTGTTTGGAAAGGTTTAAAAACTTCGTCGACTATAAGAGGAGTGTGGACATGGGTATGATCTTTCTGTGAGTCTTTTAATAACAAGCTTGGTAGTTTAATTTCATTTCTTGGTGCTTTCGGTTTAATTTGATCATCAGGTTCTTTCCGCTGAAAAATTAAACTATAATTATCAAATGTTACTTTATTAATTACTAAAAAGACTTAACCACTATATCATTTATTTAATGAAAGAGAACTATGTGTTCGAGAATACATAATAACATCAGCAGCTAAGCGTGGTCATACATAAAAGAAGAAATACATGTCTTTCGATTTAAAAATATCTTCCTTTATTTTTTGTCAGATAAAAATGATATAAATTTTGTGCCATCACGTTGGTTGTCATAGGATATCAATCGTTATCGTTTTGTTTTTATTTCTTTGTTATTTTTAGTTTGAAGTAATAAATTATCGTTAGACTATGTTGGATGCTTGGATTATTCATCCAAAACATCAAAAATGATAGATTATTTATTTCCTGTTTATAAAACATATGAATAGATTACATGTTTTTTGAATACTTACTTCGAACATAGCAATTTTTGACAATACAGATTTCTTTTTCTTGAGCTCGTTGATGGATTCCGTCTCATTAGCTTCTGTTTCAATCAATTCTTTTGAATATATCTTGTTTATTAAACTTCCCACTTTGCCTACTAATTGCGCATCAACTTCTTCACTGGTTACTTTTTCTTTCACTAGTTCTTGAACATGTTTTGTTTTTAGTATTTCTGATTTTTCATGTATATCGTTACTACTATTTTCTGAATATGTGGCATTTATGCTGATATCTTTAGTTTTAGTAACATTTTCAGAGTTATTATTAGCAGTTATGGTTTTATTCTCTCTAAATTCTTTATTAGTTTGAGAAACGTCGTTTTTGATCCATATATCATCACTTTTAGTTGTATAAGAGAGCACCCTTTTAACTTCAACTGTCTTAGCAGTCTCGTTATTCTTAGAAAACTCATGAATGTATGAATTCACAACTGGTGTTCCTACTTTAATGGAATCCTTTACAATATTCTCTTCTTTAACGAATTGTTGCTTGTTTTCTTTTATGTCATTGCTTTCGCTTGTTGTTACTTCTTTGACAGTTGTAGTTTCAATCAAACTTGACGATGCAACGCTTTCTTTCTCAGTTGATGAAGAAGTCGATTCACTTTTCGTAAACTGTTTGGTAATTTCTGTTTTGGAATTTGGAGAAGTTATTAATTCGTGTATAGTTTCTTTTTCGGTTTTGGATTCAGCGGTTGGAGCTACTTTTTCACTTGATTTATCTTGTCCAACGTTTTCCTTTTCATTTGACGAAGTAGTTGAAACGCTTTTAGTAATGTGTCTAGTTATTTCTGTTTTAGAATTTGGCGAAGTTATGATTTCATGCTTTTCTGTTATGCTGTTTGTTGGTGTTTGTTTTTCATTTGGTACATTAGTCTCAACACCAAGATCGGCTTGAGCTTTCCTAAGTTCTTTATCAAGTTCATCTTCAAAGCTCTCACATTTGTTAAGGCTGTGTCTTAATCTTAATTTATCTCTAGCAGCAATAATTTTGCTTGTCCTTTCAGCTTGAGCACTCAATTCAATATCCTGTTGACTTTTACGTTTAAAGAATGGTATTTTTGATCTCCTTACTACTTCTACATCTATAGGTTCAGATTTGTGTTCGTCGTAATCGTGTATGATTTCTTCAAACTTACTTTCTAATCTCTCTGGGTCTTCTACTTTGGGATTTAGTAAGCTGTCATCAAAAACTACTTCTGTAGGTGTGTTCACGACTATTTCATCGTAGATTTTGTCAAATTCATCTTCTGGTTCGGTTGTTTCGGTCCTTGTTTCGATTTTGGCGGCTGTAGTTTCAGCTGATTCTTTTTTGATTACTGTTTTAGCAATTGTGTGCTCAGAACATTCTTTTTTGATTACAGTTTTGGTGATTGAAGGCTCGGAAGATTCCTTCTTTGTTTCGGTTTTGGTGGTTGTAGTTTCTTTTTTTACTGTTGCCGGTGAGTGTTTGTGCTCCTTCAACGGTTTTGGTATGGACGACCTTCGAACGGGAATGTGTGACTGAAATAGTTAACAACCATTGTCAGTAACGTTATTTATTCTTCTACTATGACCAGAACTTCTTGGTTTTCTTTTCCTCATCTATATAACATTCTAAAAAGGCTTTTTACGATTTAAATGAATATTGAATCAAAATTGTGTGACTATGTTTATCGTAATTTCTCGTATTGTATGTTAGAATATTAAATCATTAGAATTTAATTGTCTTACCATTAAATTTTGTACAATTATCTTTAATATTTATTTAAAAATACTTTTGTATGTAATTAATTCTGACATGTCAAATATTTTAACATTAAGTTGATTATTCTTGATTATTATTATTATTCTTTACCTCATGTTCTTTCTGTTCTTTGGACCCTCGTCTCTCAGCCTTCACCTTCTCCACCGTCTGCCTGAACCTGGAGACAGGTATCTTCGTTCTGGTATTTTTGTCTTCCGTGTGTTTATCTGTAAGGAGATTTTGTCACTTGAGAGCCAGTTCACAGTTCAGGTGTAGCTTGGTACCGTCTTCAACCACATCGTCACTTAACACCACAGGAGACTTGTGGTCTTCTAATCTCTTCACGCACTGTCACTGGAAACATTGCTTAGTTCCGCACCTTCCATCACCACCGGTTCTCCGTGAATGCCGTTCCTTTTGCCGCTGATCACACGACGTCGGCGGGTGATCACCTTGTCATCTTCTATGACTTCCGAATGTATTTCTGTGTAGGAGCTAGTGACGCGCTCGCCATTCTCGGGTTCATCCTGCAATTAATCATTATTATCATTAACATCACATCATCATGTGCGGAAGACACCTTATTGTTTAGAAACTTGCTGATTTTATGTTTTAGTTCCTTTTTATGATTTTGGATTACGGATTGGTTTGTTTTTCAGCGGTTTCACCCTCCTCTTCCTGTTATCCCGCAGAACCTTGGTACGGGATAAAAAGTAGCCTATGTGTTAATCCAGGGTATATAAGCTATCTCAATTCCAAATTTAATTCAAATCTGTTCAGTAGTCGTCGCGTGGAAGAGTAACAAACATCCATCCATCCATACTCACAAACTTTCACGTTTACAATATTAGTTAGTAGGATAGGATATGAACACCTACAATAAACCTGAGCTTTCAGTGAAGGAAAGCATCGTGATGAAACCATAGCTTGGTGGTAGGGCATGCTCTAGTGCTCGCCTGACTAGCTTCCAGCCTCGAGTTAAGAATCTGTCGCCGTGCACCTATCGGTGTGTCCCGGCAGCCTCACTTGAGAGCCAGTTCCCAGTCCAGGTGTAGCGTGGCGCCACCTTCGACCACACCGTCACTTGAGACTTGTGGTTAAAAGCTACACTGTAAAATCTCAAGCTTTTTGTAGAATTGGAACCCGTGATCTACGGGTTTCTAGTTTATCGTTACTACCACTGAGCCATCATTGCTTCATTTTATCTTTTTCTATGGTTTTTTTAGTATGTTCCAAGGCCTATTTCTACTAACAATGTAGTCTATTTTCTTATAATTTCTCATCTCTAATCTATATAATAATATATATAACTCAAAGGTGACTGACTGACATAGTGATCTATCAACGCACAGCCCAAACCACTGGACGGATCGGGCTGAAATTTGGTATGCAGGTAGATGTAGGCACTCGCTAAGAAAAGATTTTGATTAATTCTACCCCCAAGGGGATAAAATAGGGGATGAAAGTTTATATGAAACTTTGTCAATTTTAAACCGATCGGGCTGAGACTTTGCATGCATAAAGCTGTAGCCCACGCGGGTGAAACCGCGGGGAACAGCTGGTAATATTATGAAGATGGAAAATTTGTTTGTTTGAATGTAGGGGGTAATCTCCAAAACTACTGAACCGATTCCGAAAATTCTTTCACTAATAGAAAGCTACATTATCCCCGAGTGTCACAGGCATGTTTTATTCAAATAAAGTAGAGTTTTCATTAAGAAATCACGATATTTGTAAAACAAGCTTGAGAGTGAGACAGCTGGCTGCTTCATCAGCTCACGCTGGCTAAACGGTTTGATTGGAGCTGATGTAAATGAAAGAATACATTTCTTCCAGTAGGTCTACAAAATAAGTCCCAGCATTAATTATCTAGCTTTAGAGAAAACATCGCGGCCATCGCTAGTCTTAAAAATAGAAATGAAACGAATATAAACCATCAAGTTTTTAATCAATTTCCTTTCAATACTTGTACTCAAATTTCTGAATCTGCGTCACTACAGATTTACCCGGCGCCGTCTGTTTTTTGAACAAATACTGGTAGTTGACGGAAATATCTTCAGTCACGGTCACTTTCTGAAGCTTCAGATCGCCTTTCGTCAATGCAACCTCATTTTTTGTAACCACGATCACGGGTTCTAACGAAAAATCGTCACTTGTAGCCAACTCTAAGTTTTCGTTACTTACTTTGGACGACTCGCCGTCTTTTGACGGACTTTCGCCGTTGTTAGACGGACTTTCGCCGTCGTTCATTTTGTTGGTCTCAAATTGACCTTCTCGTATTTTCTGAGCGCCTGGTACTTCAGCGTCTACGTTGGCCGGGTTTTGGTAATCAAATTTGATTTTGACAGGCTCCGCCATTTTGAATCTGCAAGGTTTTAAATGTTTTTGGTACACTAAAGAAAACACTTCATCCTCTATTTCGTTCCCACTGCTGGGACTCTGGCCTTCTCTCAGAGAGAGCACGGGCTGTAATCTCCCACGCGGCCCCAGTGCGGGTTGGTAGATGTCGCATGCCCTTGAATGTTGCCGTTTTTGGACATGTCGGTTTCCTCACGATGTTTTCCTTCACCGTTTTAAACTTTATAAATCGATCAATTTGGCTGATTTGTTTTCTGTTGTGTTTCTCACTGTCGAGAACCACTTTGTATCAAAGATTTTTTTGGACATTTTAACGGAAAATTGGATAATTCGAGAAAAACTGCATAAGTGTTTATATTTACGCGTTTTTCTTAATGTACCTAAGACTTGCCTTAGCCTTCCCGTGATGCGATGCCGGGGTGGATCGCTAGTGAATTAATTAATTAGTAAATAATATAATATTATAATTACTTACATATCTGTTTCTGGTAGAAGGAACTTCAGTAATCTGCTATGTTCCATCAATAATCATTATTATTATATTATCATAATGATAATGATAAGCGGCTTCATTACGTGTGCTGTTTCTATTGCTATCAATTTTTATAAGGCTAAAAAAATTACAAAGTGTGACATAGATATTTTTTTTATCAGAAATAGGTAAGCACTTGACTACAGTCTCATCTGATGGTAGGTGATGACGAGGTTGATGATGGAGCATGGAGCGTAGTTAAATTCAACCGATTAGTAATAAGAATAAAGTGGTAAATAAAAAAAGTAAAAAATCACATACCAGGCGTTTCTCGCCTGTTCTTTTGTCGGCGTAAGGAGGTTAGTATAGGCGTAGCTAGTTTTAAGTTTCACTAGCTACCATACCTACTCAAGTTAAGAATCTGTCGCCGTGCACCTATCGGTGTGTTCCGACAGCCTCACTTGAGAGCCAGTTCCCAGTCCAGGTGTAGCGTGGCGTCACCTTAGACCACATCGTCTTTTAACATCACGTGACTTGTGGTCAAACGCTACACCGAAAATAGTAAATCAACAGTTTGGTACTTTTTAACCCTTAAGCATAATTTTTTTAACCACCGACGAAGTTTGACGTGTCTCTCTGTTTGTCTGTCTGTCTGTCTGTCAGTGGCACCGTAACTCGCGAACGGTTGAAGCGATTTATATTTTGTTTTTTTTTTGTATGAAAGGTGAGTTACGGGCGACTGTTTTTAGCTATTTTTGATGAAAATCGGTCCGAGATGTCTGATTTTTTTAAATTTTTGTTTGTTTTATGATATTAATAATGTAAGTTTGTAGGTTAGAAATAAATGTAAGTTCAAATATGCCAATGACATTTGATTATATTGCTAATGATGAATTATTTTTATGGAATTAATAAAAGCTTACCATGATCCCAATAAGTAATAAAAACTGATATCACTGCTTGTAATTATTCACTCATATAATAAACTATATACCTATATCCAATAGAAATCGTGACACGTATTATGCACGTTATAAATACCACACTTAAATAGCACTTCATAAAGTTTTAATCGGTTTAATTTATCGAAATATTAAACGTTTAAATAACCTTTTACTCAAAAATTACTATTTTATTTAATTATTTTGACGTGACAACGTCTTATAATTCGATAGAGCCGGCTGCACGCACGAAAAAACATGACTCATGCGGCGTTACCTCGCTCGGCGGCGTTACCTCGCTCTGCGGCGTTACCTCGCTCTGAGGCGTTCCATGTAAGGCTTGAAGTGCAAGCGAGAGCGCGGAACGAGCGACAAAGAAGCACAATTGGCCAATCGACGTTGTCACGTTCAACTATCGTCAGTAAACCGACTTTACAGACAACCAATTTTTACTCAAAAATTACTATTTTATTTAATTATTATTGTTTTTTAATGCTATTAAAACACTAAACACTGCTTCTAAATTAACTTAAATCATTTTTATTATCAAAATTAATTAACTAAACTCTAAAAAAACTGCTACAAAGTTTGTCTGTAAGGTAAGGTTTGGTCAAATGGACACTAAATAATTTAGCTGTATTCCTTTATCGTGAACGACTGTATAGATAATGGTGATAATTATTGATTGCGGTTGATAAAATATGTGTCGTTTGATAAAAAAAATGTACCGTTGTATTTGTGTATAGCTAGCGTACCTTGGTTTCGTAAAATTAATGTTTTTTTTACCCGAATTCGATGGCCGGTAACTCGTGAACGGGCGCTGCTTGTGGGGTCTGGTCTTTGTTTGTGATCTCGTAACTCGTTAATATCCATGTTTCCGTATCCCAATGTGCACAACCAACCAAGAGAAATCTTATTATAAAATATCGGACCATTAGATGACAAAAAAGCTTGGGATTTTAGTGAACTTGCTTATTCAATCAATTAGTAATAAGAATAAAATTGTCAATGTGATCGCGCCAAAAAAATGACCTGCCGGGCGTTTCTTGCCTGTTCTTTTGCCGGCGTAAGGAGGTTGGAAGAGGCGTAGCTAGTTTTAAGTTTGACGTTTTAAAGTGATCACAATGTATCCTATTGAATAAATAAAAATTGACTTTTGACTTTTTGATACATGAAGCAACAAAGCGCCCGAAGCAAGTACAACAAAAATGATTTCATTTCATCTCTATAATCTGTCATGCTTATTCTTGTCCCTTGCATTATTAATTTTTGTTAATCAGAGGAATTCTCCTTCTGTCCCGTAACTAAACATGATAGAACTTTTTTGGCGGCAAACGAATTGTCAACGTGAAATTTTTTTTTTTTTTTTTTTTTTTTTTGTTTTGTTATGGCGTCACACGATTAGTGTATTTGCCAGTGTCAAGTGTAAAAGATTTCAAACTCAGAGAGTTGAATCAAGTTAAAATGATGTTGGTGATGATGATGATGAGATGATGGGATGAGGATAGCGTTTAAGTAAAGTAGTGGCGCTTTACTTAAACTTAACACGGACTTTTTTGGAGCAACTTGAAAAGTCACTTTCACAACTTTATTTCAATTTCCCACACTCGTACACGTTAACGAATACATAATGGTTAATAATCCACCAATATTACACATTATCACTCGAAGAAACACAAGTTTTGGAAATAAAAACAAAATTTTCACGTTGACAACTCAATTGCCGCCAAAAAAGTCCAATTTTGTTTTTATTTCCATCTAAACAAAACTTGTGTTTTTTTTTTGTTATGGCGTCACACGATTAGTGTATTTGCCAGTGTCAAGTATAAAATATTTCATACTCAGGGAGTTGAATCAAGTTTAAATGATGATGATGAGATGATGGGATGAAGATAGTGTTTAAGTAAAGTAGTGGCGCTTTACTTAAATTTTACACGGACTTTTTTGGAGCAACTCGAAAAGTCGCTTTCACAACTTTATTTCAATTTCCCACACTCGTACACATTAACGAACACATAATGGTTAATAATCCACCAATATTACACATTATCACTCGAAGAAACACAAGTTTTGGAAATAAAAACAAAATTTTCACGTTGACAATTCGATTGCCGCCAAAAAAGTCAACCATGGTTTTAGAATTATTCTTATTCTTTAGCTGTCAGAATAGAGAAAATGGAATACCATAGACAAGAAAAATGAAACAAATAATTTAGTTCATATACCCACATTTTATTAAAACAACATCTCGACAAATCGTTACACAATAAATAATACTGAGATAATATATTATATTCTATAACGAAATATATATTATGTCATAATATATTTATATTAGGCTTTTTGGACTCTGCTGAAAGCTCTCTGTGAAAAGAGTTATAACTTTAACGAAATAATATTACATTAAACGCAAATGAAACATCATTGAAACGAATGAACAATTTGGTTATTAAATGTTACATAAATAAATTTATTGATTATTAAGAAATAATCATAGATTTTCATATAATAAAGCTAACAACAATTAAATGAGAGTTGGAATTTAAATAATGTATGGAATAATAATAATCTAGTATTATAGAAGTAATTGAATAACGAAATAATTATTTAATAGTATAAATGATTATTATCATATTATATTAGATTATTGAAAACAATTATTAATTTTAACATTTGCTTTATAAAACAAAATAATTTAGGCATCATAATTTAGGCATAGGCATATTTGTTAAAATTATAAAACCATTAATTATATAATTAATGGATCAATAGCGGTTTATTTCACAGCAAACTTATAATACTAACATTGTGGAATTTGGTATCGCAATATGCAGTTTTATTGCCATTTTATTTTAAATCATAACCAGACAAGATATGAAGAATAATGGACGTAACACTAACTTTTTTTGGTTAAAGAATAAAAGGCGGGGAGAAGATTGCGAATTATTAAGTTTCAAGAAATGTTAAATCAAACCAATTATTAATATACCTACTTTGATTATGATATTGTATAATTATATAATACTCTATTATAACATTTAGAATACGAAAGCATACGTCATACGCTTAAATTCTGTAAACACTACAACTCTAAAAGCATAAAAGTATTATTACTAAATACTATCACATATTTATTATTTCAGATATTATTAGCGTTATATTTCAGCGATATTATAATCAACTACTTAATAACGATAAAATAAGTAAAATGTAAAGTACTTTAAGACATTTGTATAATGCTTTATTATACAAAGATTCATCAATTTATTACTGGAATACACTTTATCAGCATTTCGCTTCTTTCCTTAACATTAAATCCAATAACTTTTCATTACCTACATAGTATAGTTTAATAAATATAAGTTGTATAATTATTGTTGATTATATATTGATATTAAATTTTACTTTTCTATAATAAGAATATGATAATGAACAGCGGTTTCGATATACGTATTTCAAACAACAACCTAGATAATAATATATATGAATAATGTATATAAATATAATACAATACAAATATACTATGTATATCGGGTATAGTATAGAAAATTGGTGTATTATTTGTCGTTGTTTTTTTTTCAATACATTATACAAAATATAGTGGTGTGTGTGACTTTAGGGTTATTGCGCTTACCTTTAAGTTATTTTTTTATATATAGAGTAATGAAATTAAATGAAATGGTTTATTTCACATAAAATAGAGTGCATGTTGGTCTTAAATATTAAAATATAGAACTACTATTTTGCCATATGCTGGCGTGTGAAAATTCAATAAAATTATTAATATGTAAGTAATAATAAAAATAAAAAACAAATACAAAATTAAGAAAATAAAAATATAATTGATAACAACAATACAATAGTCAATTAAGGTAAGATAAGTACAATAGAATTATGAAATTGCGAAGTGAAATTTAAATGAAGTCAATAATGTAATTTTTATATATTACATGTTTGTCATTATTTTAAAAAGTCATTCACACAGTAAAACGTTTTGTCCAGTAACCACAATGAAATGTTATGTTATTTTCAGCGCAATTAAGTCCCGTTTATATTATACCTACCACGAACTATTTATTTGTCCAAATCTCGAGAAATTAAAAGTTACTGTGAAAATTAAAAACAATGATATTATATTAAAAATATTTCATTCATTATACAAAGTTAGTTGTAGAAACAACAGATACGGTTATTATGCGAAAAACTTAATATAATGATTATAAGACTTAAAATTATACAGGTACATTACCTTGAGGACCCATTCCAGCTATTGTGTATTTAAAAACGTTATATTGATATGTTTATTACAAAACAAGTAAATATTTATCAATTATGAATGACAATTATACTCTATAATAATTATTATACGAGAAAAAATGTGAATACATATATTATATAAAATATAAATATGTAATGGAGCTACATATTTAATAACATGGTGTGTTATTATCATGTCATTTATAAAGTTCTAGTACTGGAAGAGAATGTGATTATATATGTTTGCGTTACATTATTATTAATATACTGATTAATAATAATAGAAGATTATTACACTAATAACTAAATAGTAAAAAAAACGTTTTATGAAATAAAAAGATTAGCAATAACTGGATTTAAAAAATGAAAATCAACTAAGTTCAGTGTGAAATCTGTGATGCTATATAAAAAAAAATGACATTTAGTTTGAAGAATTACGCGGATATAGTTTTCAACAATTAAACAAGGAAGCTATTCAAGCAGCCATACAAGAATAGATCCGTTTTGGTGTTTTCTCGCAGTTAAAAATCAATTAATATTAAGCAGTAAATACTTTTAAAACATTTTTTTTTTAACTTTTTTAATACTAAGTTGAATATTTTGTAAAGGTGAAATGTTTCTAAAGACTTTTTTGGCGGCAATCGAATTGTCAACGTGAAAATGTTGTTTTTATTTCCAAAACTTGTGTTTCTTCGAATGATAATGTGTAATATTGGTAGATTATTAACCATTATGTGTTCGTTAATGTGTACGAGTGTGGGAAATTAAAATAAGTTGTGAAAGTGACTTTTCTAATTGCTCCAAAAAAGTCCGTGTAAAGTTTAAGTAAAGCGCCACTACTTTACTTAAACACTATCCTCATCCCTTCATCTCATCATCGTCATCATCATCATTTAAACTTGATTCAACTCTCTGAGTTTGAAATATTTATACTTGACACTGGCAAATACACTAATAGTGTGAAGCCATAACAAAGAAAAAAAAATGTTTTTAAGACAGTAAAGTCACTTTAAATTCATTACATAATACAATTTAATTATGTCCATGCATTTATCATCAGACATAAGAAGTGCTTTAAGTAAAGTAATACATTTGCAAAAAAATCATAACAACAGATTTGTAACTAAATTTTGTCCCAGTTAATTTAAAACGGAATGTTTAGAAACAGTGTAAGGTTATTTTTGAAGTTAAAGTACAGTCAGCAAGAAAAGTAGCTGATCATACTAGATTTCCTAAATGTGTTTTAGATCAGTATGGCGTGGGTTTTTTTTTACACATTTTGTAAGGTAGCGCTCTGACCACAACTTATCACACCTAATTTTAAGTGATGATGTGGTCAAAGGTTGATTTTTAAGATGATGTCGGTAGTTGAAAATATTTTTTTTTGTCGAGCGACTTTTGTCGTTGACTGTACTATTATAAACGGAAAGTATTTGCAAACACCCTTGCAGAAAACATATATCCAACGTAAATCCTATTGAATTATTATTGGATAATAAAATACCTTTAAATATGTTATATCTACTCCAAAATTACTAATAACTACAACTACTCAAAGAGCTAAAAGATGATTATTAATATAATTATTAATATTATTACATTAAAATGTTAATAACCAGCTACGTTTACATCATTTTAACATGTTATTATAATTAATTTTAATTAAAAAAATAAAATAAAGGTCTATCGCAAACCACGACATGAAATGAGGCCACAGTTCAATTATTTTTGGGAAAAAATATATGATTTTTAAATTAGTTACAATCAAAAATGAATAGTAAATTTAATTATAAAATTATAACAGTACAAAACAAATAATAAACAGTAGAAACAATATATGATTTTAATGTTAAGAAAAACGATGACTGATAAAGCAATCATACAAAGGCCTTCAAATAGACTTAGACCTACATTTTTTTTTTACTATTTACAGGGTAGCGTTTGACCACAAGTCACCTGATGTAAAGTGACGATGTGGTCGAAGATGGCGCCACGCTACACCTGGACTGGGAACTTGCTCTCAAGTGAGGCTGCCGGAACACACCGATAGGTGCACGGGCGACATTATAAGAGACATCCGATTAGTCCTTTAACAATTAAGCTTTAACTCTTCTACATCTAAGTATTATTAAAATGCATGCAACTATTCATATTCTATTATCTACCCATCATTCATAATTGATAATATTCACAGAAGTATACGAAAAGCTATAAATGTATCTATAATCATGACTATTTATTTTTATACGTGAAAGTGATTAGGGAATTGTCTCAAATATTTTGTTTTTTCAATCATTCACATTGTTTTCTTTCTGAGTAACATTTGATTCCTATTAAATAATAATGATATTTACACAAAGTGACAGTAAAAATTATTAATAATACATTTTCTAATAGAAATGTCTCGTAAATTTGTTTTTGCGATCATTTACATTGTTTTTTTCGCGTAACTTTTCATTCCTATTAAATAATAATGATATTTATACAAAGTTTCAGTAAAAATTATTAATAATCATAATATTTTTTTTGTCAGGAATGCTAAGTATGACTTCTAAATCTTTAAAGGAAGATCTGTCAATCGCTAATGTTATTGCGCATTTTATTTAAGAAGAACACAAAGGTTTTCTCAAATAAATTCTACTCTTTTGGTCCATCACCCGAAAACAATTTTAAAAACGTTTTCTTTTTCATTAAAAAGTGACTTTGTAACAAGTGAACATATGCAACAAAATTAATAATTATTGTCTAATAATACAATCGCCGAAATATACAAAAAAAGTTTATTGTCCTAATGTATTATTAATAATATGTTTTATTACGATAAAAAATATATTGTCAAAGTCACATTTGCAAAATTATGTATCACATAAATTTATTACCGCAAAAGCAATTTTTGTGTAAACATTTATATCTAACTCGTGTATATTTGTACAACAAAAGTAAATAATAATAATAATATATAATAATGCGACATTATTTATCTCTACGATTATTATCATAATATTACACAAAGAAGTAGGTATATTAATGAATATTATTGTTATATTTGAATATAATTTTTTTAGTAAGATAATATGTTTTTTAAAATCTAAACACACCCTGACTAAATGGCCATTTATTCTGCAAGTATATTAATATAGGTACATCTACGAAGAAAGCTATAGCATAGAAAACATGCTGAAAACACTATTATTGTATATCTTTGGTCAGAAAAGTAGATTTCAGGATATAAAATACAGTTTGATAATATTAATATGATAGAAGAAGTTGTAGAAGATTATTTCTAAAAGATATGTGCAGAGAAAATAGCTTTTTCTGGACATCACTACAGTATACATATATTGATAGTATAAATAAATATGTATACATACATTTGGTCACACTAAGTTACAATAAAATATGTATATTAATATACATTATATATTTTTTTATAGTTTTGGCACGTACTTACTAAGCGAACTTCATTATATTAGGCATTATATGTTACCACTTCCAAATCCCACGAGATTTAAAAGGTAAAGACAATGGCGGATTTTCAAGATGGCGTCGTCATTTTGGCGGGAATTTATTCCTCTTCCTCGTTTTGGTAGCTCACGTAGCGAACTGATGATTTCTCGCTGATTATCAGGCTCTGGAAATATAGGAAAGTAGGGAATTGTATGTATTGTGTCATCGTTTTCCTAAATAAAAGTGTAACAAAGGAGCTTAACGTTAGGACTGGCAAGTAAATAAACTGTACAGTCAGCGAAAAGACTGGCTCAGTGGTAGTGACGTCGGCTTGCGATCCACAGGTCGTGAGTTCGAACCCTACAGTGAGCATGAGTTTTCGGTGAAGGAAAATTTCGTGGCGAAACCACAGCTTGGTGGTAGGGCATTTTCTAGTGCTCGCCTGGCCAGCTACCAGCCTCTGTCGCCGTGCACCTACCGGTGTCTTCCGGCAGCCTCACTTGAGAGCCAGTTCCCAGTCCAGGTGTAGCGTGGCGCCACCTTTGACCACATCGTCACTCAACATCAGATGTTAAGCGACAACGATCGAGTCTCACCTGCTTCTCATTGGTGGCCGGTGGCGACCGCAGCAACAGCAAGAACGGTGCGTACGCGAAGTTCAGAACAGCTATGATGACCAGCATCCACTCGAAGCCGATGCTGTTCATCAGCATGCCGGAGAACGCAGGACCTGGAGACGGGAGGAACGGACGTGAAGTTCATGTTGAACGGTTAACGCAAATATCATAAAACGAGTTATGACCAAATTCAATCAATCTTCTAAATATATATATATAACTCAAAGGTGACTGACAGACTGACATAGTGATCTATCAACGCACAGCCCAAACCACTGGACGGATCGGGCTGAAATTTGGCATGCAGGTAGATGTTATGACGTAGGCATCCGCTAAGAAAGGATTTTAATTAATTCTACCCCCAAGGGGGAAAAAATAGGGGATGAAAGTTTGTATGAAACTTTGTCAATTTTAAACCGATCGGGCTGAGACTTTGCATGCATAAAGCTGTAGCCCACGCGGGTGAAACCGCGGGGAACAGCTAGTTAGTAATAATATTAAAATTGTAAATGTGATCACGCCGAAAAAATTACCTGCCGGGCGTTTCTTGCCTGTTATCTTGCCGGCGTAAGGAGGTTGGAATAGGCGTAGCTAGTTTGACGTTTTTTTTTTGTGATCATTGTAAAACGTCAAACTTTTGATTTGAAGGGTTTTCTTACCAACGGCATATCCAAGACAGAAGGCGGTGTCCCCGATGGCGTACACCGAGCCGTAGACGGCGGCGTGTCGTATGTCTACAAGGAAGCCCAGCTCCGGCATCATGGAGGAGTCCACCATGCCGATGGCGAAGCCCAGGCCTGCGTTGGGAATGATCAGGTGTTCCAGCTTACGGGCCATCGGGATCTGGGAACGGAATACGTTATTTAACAGATTTCAATCATATTTAACAAAAAAAACCGACTTCAGGTTCCGGTCGGTTATAAAGGAAGAGGTTCTCAATCCGACTGTATAATTTTTTTTACACTCGAAATTAATAATCGATCCTGATCCGTTATCTGCGGTTTTGGATCGATATGTCATGTCATAATATGTCATTTTAGTAGTAATATGTAAAGCCCTAGTACTAAAATTACATATGATGACATGACATATCGATCCAAAACCGCGGATAACGGATCAGGATCGACTATTAAATTCGGGCGTTAATGTACGTTACATCAGAACTTTTGACTGAACCGAACCGATTTTGATTGAAGGTCTAGTTCTGACAATCCAAGAGAAAACCTTTAAAGTCGGTTTTTTTTGTTACGACCACGTCGTCACATTTTAAACGTTCCGAACTTTAAAAGGAAAAAAACGGAACAAATTATAGATTCACTTTGTTGTCCGTCTATCTGTCTGCCAAGATTCTTTCCTCCAAATGGGAGAGTATACTGACCAGAATGAGACAGAAGCCAATGATGATCAGCCCAGAGCACGCAGCCAGCCAGCGCCCCATCTTGTGGCCGAGAGGACCAAACAGATTCGTGCCTGAAAAAAGAACCATCATCATCCCACGTTTCCACTGCTGAGACTCTGGCCGTCTCTCAGAGGATACGAGCCGTAATCTACCACGCGGGCGCTGGGTTGGTACCTAGATGTCGCATGCCCTTGAATGTTGCGGTTCTTGGACATGCCAGTTTCCTCACGATGTTTTCCTTCACCGATACTGAGAGATGGGAAATCCGCAGATCGCCTTCGAGTTAAGAATTTGTCGCTGAGCACCTTTCGGTGTTCCAGCAGCTTCGCTTGAGAGTTGCCTAGGTGTAGCGTGGCGCCACCTTCGGCCACATCGTCACTTAAAATCTGGTAATTTTGTGAAACGCGACACTGTAAAGTATAACACCTACATAGTTAGGTTGATTAAAATTAAGATCTAATACCTTTAAACTATCAATTCTTGTTGTACCTACATATATACTAGGTGCGCCCCGCGTCTTCCCGATATCCCGCAGGAACCTTTCTCCGGGATACAAAGTAGCCTATGTGTTAATCCAGGGTATAAGCACAGTATATAGAGAACAGTAGGTTAGCTAAGGCCGCTCGACGAGTTAACTGCCTACTCTTGCGGTGACGCATAGGCGGCGCGTTCCGTACTGAGTGCATGGCCGCGGCCCCGGCCGCCTCCTTTCGTTTATGTGTGCGTGTGCGTGAAAAGTGCGTGCGTACACGGTGCCGCTACTCACGCACACATTCAAACCGGCGACGGCCGATTTATATGAAGCTGAACTACTACTCCTTTACTATGGTATAAGCTATTCCAAATTTCATTCAGATCCGTTCATTAGTTTTTGCGTGAAAGAGTAACAAACATCCATTCATCCATACTCACAAACTTTCACGTTTATAATATTAGTAGGAAGTAGGTTTTGGTGACATACCGATCAGGTAGCAGATGCTAGCCGGCAAGAAAGCGACACCTTGCTGCCAACGGTGGGCCTCCATGGTGTCGGCCATCCACAGTGGCAGACTGGGCTCCAGCATTGCAATCCCCACGTTCGCGAAGGTAATGGCACCTGAGAATAATCGGGGCTTAAAAATCCTTAACTTTACATCATCATCCAGTCTTTACGTTCCCACTGCTGGGACTCTGGCCTTCTCTCAGAGAGAAAGAGTATTTCTTTTTTACCATTTACAGGGTAGCGTTTGACCACAAGTCACCTGATGTTAAGTGACGATGTGGTCGAAGGTGGCGCCACGCTACACCTGGACTGGGAACTGGCTCTCAAGTGAGGCTGCCGCAATACACCGATAGGTGCACGGCGACAGATTCTTAACTTGAGGGTGGTAGCTAGCCAGGCGAGCACTACAAAATGCCCTACCACCAAGCTATGGTTTCATCACGATGTTTTCCTTTATCAAAAGCTCAAGCTCATTGTAACATTCGAACCCACGTCCTACGGATCGCAAGTCGACGTCACTACCACTGAGCCATCATCGCTATGTATGTAATGTATGTATGGGCCGTAATCTCCCACGCGGGCCCCAGTGCGGGTTGGTAGATGTCGCATGCCCTTGAATGTTGCAGTTCTTGGACATGCCGGTTTCCTCGCGATGTTTTCCTTCACCGTTTTGAGCGATGGTAAATCCGCACATAACTTATCAAGTCATAGGTGTATTTAAGTCATAAGTGTGGAAATAAATACAGCAATACCCCGACTTACGCTACCCCGTTTTACGCGAATTCGGAGATACGCGGTTTTTGTAATTTTTTTGGCGCGATCACATTGACAATTTTATTCTTATTACTAATTGATTGAATTGGAGCAAGTTCACTAAAATCCCAAGCTTTTTTTTAAATTAGCTTTACTAATAAGATTTCTCTTGTTTGGTTTTACACATTGGGATATGGGAACATAAATATTAACGAGTTGCGGGATCACAACCAAAGCAGACCAGACCCCACAAGCAGCACCCGTACACGAGTTGACGCATGTGCCAGCCATCGCTCTCAAACGATATGGCATGTCATAATAATATGTCATTATAAAAGTAGGTAACCTGTCAAACCCTAGTACTAAAATGACAAAATATTATGACATGACATATCGATCCAAAACCGCGGATAACAGATCGGATCGATTTATTAATTTCGGGCTTACACGGTTATTGCTCGACCCGCCTACCGCGTAAGTCCGTGGTATTACTGTAGTCAGTTTCAAAACCTAATTCTAATGTAATACTAAAGTTTCCTTACCGGCAGCAATCAGGATGTAAGGGTCGGTGACCAGTGCCTTCAGAGAAGGCGGCTCCGTCTCCTGACGAACTACTCCTGGCTGGAGAATCATCAGCTGCAGCACTGGAAGAAGAAATTTTACTATCAAACTCCAAACTTTAAACTTCAAAATAACATTAATAAAAAAATTACAATTTGACATTAATATCCTGAAGGTATTAACAAATCTTTATTATTGTGATTATTAGAAGTTACTTTACGTTACTAAGATTTAATTGATTTATTTGATATAAATATGTAAAATAATAAATAACAATAATATTTATTTTCACATTTGAAATTGATATTTTTTCTTAATGAAAATAAAAATAATTATACCATAAAAATGAAATAAACAAAAATAATAATAATAAACTAATAACTAAAATACATTATTAAAAGAGTCCCTTTAGGTAAGGTTCCGAAGATACTGGCAGCGTTCCCCCTTTGGATGGCTAGACTAATTCTTTGTCCGAGGTAGCTGCCAGCTCTTCGGTCTCTTGTGATGTCGACTAACCTTTTTGTTATTTCCCTTAGGACCCCACGGACCAAGGGTCTCGACACCGAATGGGACAAAATCATATTAATTAATTTTTAATTTTCTTAATTAATTTTTCACTGGACATTCCAGAATTTTATTTTTATATATTTAAACTTCTACCACTAGGTACCACTTCTCGAGAATTTTACATCTTGCATGTAAAATATGTAATAATATGTAATGTCGAGAAAAATATACTTCAGGATCTTAATATTTATCTTTAAAACAACCAACTTACATCCATCTCCAAGGGCCAGCGCGGACAGCATCAAAAACGGCGCAGTCTTCCCTACAAACTCGTACATGAGGCCCCCGAAGGGCGGCCCTATCAGGACTCCCAGCGCTAACCCTCCGAGGGCTATACCCATCGCGTTGCCACGTTCCTGTAAAGAGGATAAAATCATTTAGTTATAATATTTGGTACAAGTTGAATATAATATTCTTTAACTCTTGGGGAGCTATAGACGTACGACCACTATTTTGAACTGACGCATGTCGACTGCGACGTTCCATCGGTAGAATAAAATCGGTGCCCTCGAAAAAAATTACGCTTTAAATACTACACGTATTAGGATTCGTAAAAGAATAATAAATAAAATAAAATAAATATCGGGGACATCTGCACACAAATTGACCTAGCCCCAAATTAAGTTCGAAACTTGTGTTATGGGTACTAGACAACGATATAGATACTGCATACAAAAGTTTTATTCGAATGTCATCATAAAATTTATTACTTCAAACTAAAAATAACAAAGAAATAAAAACAAATAAATCTAAACTAATAACTAAAATACATTATTAAAAGAAGTCCCTATATATATATATAGATACTTATATATAGAGAAATAAATACTTATATAGATAGAAATATCCAAGACTCAGGAACAAATATTCGTGCTCATCACACATATATTTGCCCTTACAGGGATTCGAACCCGGGACCGCTAGCTTTGGTGGCAGGGACACTACCAACTCGGCTACCGCGTCGTCAAAAAGGAAAAGAAGGATGTAAGTTTGTTAAAACCACTCAAAAGTACCAAGTAAAAGGTTGTGACTGTGATATATTCCATTTTATAAACCCACCTACATGTTGTAATACTAGCTTCATCTGCTCTTTCAATCCGCACAAACGGGGTAACCTAAATTAGGAATAATTTTTCGATCATCATAAACGCTGTAACTGACATGCAATTCAAATATTCGATTGATAAAACGTTTTAACTGTACCCTGCAAATAAATGAGTAGATTTAGTGCGTTTTACAGCATTTTACTGTCTGAAAATATGCGTTTGTCACAAAAAATTCAACGCTTTACAAAAACTTCCGATGCTCCTATCGCAACGAGAGTCGTCACATTCGACGCAGTATTTTTTTTCTGATTCCAAATATGTAATACATTTTTTTTGAGGTTATGTCAATTACAGCAGTATCGCTTTCCACCGTCGATATGCTTGATTTAAGCATCATCATAATCACTTCATAAACGACGAAGTTATCCGCGAACGTATATAAAAAAATATATAAAAGTACGGTGCACGAAACCTCTTTCCTTTTTGATGTCGAATAAAAATAACCACATCAAACCTTGTCGTCAGGATATCTTTCAGCCAGCATCCCCATTCCGGAAACAGAAGAACAGGAAGATCCGATGCCCTGGAGCGCTCTTGCTATGAAAAGAACGCTGTAAGACCGGCCGAAGGCGAAGACTGGAACGGAAAATTGGTATTCTCAAAATTGCTGAGGGAAAAAGAAGATTTTCTTTACTACTTATAGGGTAGCGTTTGAGCACAAGCCACCTGATGATAAGTGACGATGTGGTCGAAGGTGGCGCCACGCTACACCTGGACTGGGAACTGGCGCTCAAGTGAGGCTGCCGGAACACACCGATAGGTGCACGGCGACAGATTCTTAACTTGAGGGTGGCTAGACAGGCGAGCACTAGAAAATGCCCTACCACCAAGCTATGTAGCTATGCTATGTACTTAGTAGTATTGCAACAGTAGTTTCATGACAACATTAAAAAAGGGAAAGAAATTTTTAACGGAAGCTAATATATAAATTATCATTTTCCTAGCTATGAAAGGGCAATATATCGATATTTACTCGATAACTAATTGATACTGTTCAATAATGTCGATACAACGAGTATCGATATGATTTCTTTTACTTTCTCATCCCTATCCAGACTTAGTTATAGAGGTAATAGAAAATAACCTCGGACAAAGAATTAGTCTAGCCATCCAAAGGGGGAACGCTGCCAGTATCTTCGGTACCTTGCCTAAAGGGCCTTCTTTTAATAATGTATTTTAGTTATTAGTTTAGGTTTATTTGTTTTTATTTCTTTGTTATGGTATTTTATTTTTAGTTTGAAAATAACTTACTCAAAGTCGATAGAAACATTAGGATGAATCCGGTAAACATGGGCACGCTGTATCCGATCCTGAAACATAGAATGTACTTTACCGAAACGAGTTTTTAGAATTGTAAGTTTTTTTCTTTTAAATCGATCTTAAAAAAACAAAGGATCGATCCCGTGAATCGATGTCAAACACTCAAAAATCTCAAATACTTTTGTTACGGTAAGAGTGCAAACTATATTTACATATCATCATCATCAGCCTTTTACGTTCCCACTGCTGGGACTCTGGCCTTCTCTCAGAGAGTACGCGCCGTAATCTCCCAGTGCGGGTTGGTAGATGTCGCATGCCCTCGAATGTTGCGGTTCTTGGACATGCCGGTTTCCTCGCGATGTTTTCCTTCGCCGTTTTGAGCGATGGTAAATCAGCACATAACTTAGTCGGGTAGGCGCGGGGCCGAGAGGATTCAAGCTCGGTGTCGGCGCGTTGTAAATCGCACGCGCTTTCGTTTGGCCACCATCGCTCGCGTTTTTACATAACATTTACAATTACATAGTTTAACGCACTTCATCATCAGCCGGAAGAAGTCCACTGCTCAACATAGGCCTCCCCTTTGAACCGCCATAAACGACTCTTACAATGTGTAAGAGTCGTTTATTCTTAAGAACTCAATTGTTTGTTTATTTAAATACTGACCTCATGGTGGGCGGAGTCATGTGTAAGGAAAATATTGTCAATTTATCCTTGGTGGGCGGTATGTTTAAGACATAATGTATACAACAAGGTAAAGAGCGCCCTCTATCCTCTATCACCTATTCTAATTTAGTTCCTAAAAATGCAACTAGATGGCGCTAGTAAATTAGCTTGAAAATCCTACATCGCGGTGACGATATTCTCCGGACACTGCCCTACATTCTCGAATGTTTTTACTTAAGAGGCGTTCATATTGATGTAAATCATTTCGCTCAATAAAACCCAACCATTTAATTACGGTGGTATGTATTATTTTTTGGGAACCAAGTCAACCAAGGCGAACATTGGTTGAAACTTGAACCCCGCTCCCCCTAGTGGGACGCCTACCTACAGAACGTGTTCCGGTTCGTGGTCGCCACTCGAGAACCTTTCTTCCCCATCGATTCTCGGTTCGTCGAGCGTTGGTAACGCACTTAAATATGTGAAATATGACGATTTTTACTCAATTCAAGGTACAATTGCAATTGCCCCCTTCCCCGTGGCCACGCCGGTCCATGATGGTGAATACTCACTTATGCGTCAAAGGTCCTACGAAGGGGTTGGCCAAGAGTTGTACGAGCGCCTTGCTAGCAAACATGACCCCGACTGCGACGGTCTCGTGAATCAACTCCTGATGTCGGGCTTCCTTTTGTGCCGTTATGTTTACTACGGCAAAGACAATTTTTTTTAATAATAATAAAAGTTACAAGTAAGTTTCAAAGTTAAAGACAAAAAAATATATTTACGAGTAGTAGGATGCAACATGACGTGATTAGTTTAAAACGTCAAACTTAAAAGTAGGAACGCCTGTTCCAGTCTCCTTACCGGCAAAAGAACGGTCAAGAAACGTTTGTTACCTGTACCCCTAGTAGTACTAAGTTTTGAAAACGATAAAAGTTTTCGTAAACGTCGACGTTTACCACCGCCGACTTGTCAAAGTGGCAACTCGATCTGCTTAAATTCAAAAAGTAACTCAATAACATTGTTGGAATATGATTATAACGATTTAAAATAACCCGTACTAACGATTTCAGTTCCTCCAAGTCTCGGTAAGATTCGCTGAAAAAAATATGTATGGATGGAAACGAAAACTTTTATAGTTTTTGTAAACTATCAAAACCTGTACTAGGGGTAGGGGTACTGAACAGCTAAACAGATGTTGATGAAATATGGTATAGAAAGAGTTTGAACTTTGAAAGAGAACATAGAATACTTATTATCGCGATAAACTGTAGTCTTGCGAGTGAACCCGTGGGAAACAGCTAGTAATATAAAATTATAAACGCGAAAGTTACTCTGTTTGTTTGTTACCTCTTCACACCTAAACCACTGAACAGATCTTGATGAAATTTGCTACAGGGATAGTTTAAGCTCTGGGGAAGGACATGGAATACTTATTATTACGATAAACTGTAATTTACGCGGGTAAAACCGCGGGGAACCGCTAGTATAATTATCATGTCGATTAGAAGTAAAAAATTGTTAGTTTGGTTTTAGTTTTATTATCAAACTAGCTGTTCCCCGCGGTTTCACCCGCGTGGGCTACAGCTTTATACATGCAAAATCTCAGCCCGATCGGTTTAAAATTGACAACTTTCATCCCCTATTTTACCTCCTTGGGGGTAGAATTAATCAAAATCCTTTCCTAGCAGATGCTTACGTCATAACATCTACCTGCATGCCAAATTTCAGCCCGATCCGTCCAGTGGTTTGGGCTGTGCGTTGATAGATCACTATGTCAGTCAGTCACCTTTGAGTTTTATATATTCAGATAAAATTTTATCTATACGTATTACGTACCATGTGTCGCGTTGTCAACAACGATGGTGGTGATGTTTTTCTCCAGACAGGGGCAGTACGGTGTTGGGGCGGGGGTTGTAGTGGGCACCTCTTCGAGGGACATCGACAGGGGCGCATCAGGGTGGCGAATGTCGTACAGGAACTCGGGGATGATTGGTACTGGGGGCAAGAAATTGTATATTAGTTTTTAACACTGTATTCATCATAAGGCGTCCTCGTCGTTCCACCTAGTCGCAGCGCGTCCTACACTACGTCTGCAAGTCGTCGCTCCACCTAGTCGCAGGGCGTCCTACACTACGTCTGCAAGTCGTCGCTCCACCTAGTCGCAGCGCGTCCTACACTACGTCTGCAAGTCGTCGTTCCACCTAGTCGCAGCGCGTCCTACACTACGTCTGCAAGTCGTCGCTCCACCTAGTCGCAGGGCGTCCTACACTACGTCTGCAAGTCGTCGATCCACCTAGTCACAGGGCGCCCTACACTACGTCTGCAAGTCGTCGCTCCACCTATTAGAAAACCTTTCATTGCATTATGTAGGTATTTCATTTCGGAAATGTTTTTAATATCAACCCACCCTCCTAACTCACCGTGACAAAGCTGACGCGTACAAATTATTCAACATTATCTAATCAGCTATATCTACACGGTCGAGTGAATTCATACGGGCGGGAGTTCATGTACCTACCTAGCATTACACCTTCGTGTTTATACCTATCCACGAGAATGTTATACCGTTTTTGATCCCGTGGTAGATCACGGCCCATAATCTCTCTGATGCTTTGGCCACATTAAGGTCGACGTCAAAGGTCAAGTCAATGCTTATCATCGCGATAAATATTGCGTTAATTATACACGACTTTCTTTTATATATATATATATATAATATATATAGATAGTAGAATTCGAACCCACGACCTGTGGATGTCCTGCCAAACCCGAGCGTGTGGCCACCCCAGGCACAACACTAGTTGTAATGACCTGTCATTCGCAACGCGCGCTCATCTCAAGAGCTCTCCACTCGGTATGGCGTCGGAATCGAATTTTAATTACGCTTTTATTTGCCAAATGCAAGAGATTGAAAGTCAATATACATTTATTTAGTACGATACAACATATGAACACTTTAAAACGTCAAACTTAACGCCTGTTCCAACCTCCTTCCGCCGGCAAAAAATAGTAAAGAAACGCCCAGCAGGTTATTTTTTGGCGCGATCATAATTTCAATTTTTTTTGTCATTAGGTACTAATTGATTGAATCGGAGGAAGTTCACTACAATCCCTAACATTTTTGTCATCTAAATAGTCCGATATTTTAAATAAATAAATAATACACTTTACTAATAAGATTTCTCTTGTTTGGTTGTGCACATTGGGATATGGAAACATGAACATTAACGAGTTGCGGGATTACAACCAAAGCAGACCGGATTATTTGTTTGTTTGTTTTCAATAATATGCTCCGAAACTAGTGGACCGATTTGAAAAATTCTTTCACTGTTGGGAAAAGCTACACTATCTCCCTATGACATGTAATGATTATATATATTTTCAAAAAATAAATTGTATCTTGGTATTAATCCCTAACAAAATAAATTACTTCATATTCAAGACTGTTTCAATACCTTAATATGACTTTTAGATTTATTCAATTCGGACATTTCATTCGAAATATATCACGAGTTTAAAAGTGCAAGTATTGTAACACAAGCAAATTTGGCGGAAATATAGTGTAAAACGTTGCCCGAGACTAACCTTTTTCACAGTTACATGCGTCAACTCGTGAACGGGTGCTGCTTGTGGGGTCTGGTCTGCTTTGGTTGTGATCCCGCAACTCATTAATATTCATGTTCCCATATCCCAATGTGTACAACCAAACAAGAGAAATCTTATTAGTAAAGCTAATTAAAAAATATTGGACCATTAGATGGCAAAAAAAAGCTTGGGATTTTAGTGAACTTGCTCCAATTCAATCAATTAGTAATAAGAATAAAATTGTCAATGTGATCGCGCCAAAAACATTACCTGCCGGGCGTTTCTTGCCTGTTCTTTTGCCGGCGTAAGGAGGTTGGAACAGGCGTAGCTAGTTTTAAGTTTGACGTTTTAAAGTGATCACAATGTATCCTATTGAATAAATAAATAAATTGAATTGAAAATTGAATTGAATTGAATTGTTAACCATTACCATAGTTTTGAAATGTCAAAGTAGTTCCGCGGTACGAAATTTAACGTCTTTTGTTTTGTTTTGCTCAAACTACGTACCTTTTCGTTCATTCAATGTAGCCATAATGGAAATGGCTAGTCGATGGACCACGTGATAGTTCGGCGGTACCAAGTGTGTCAAATTATAAGAGTTTACGATAAATTTTATGGTATATTGTGATCCGCGGTAAGCCCGTAGACCAAACCGCGAGTGAACATCGCTAATATCTATTAATACTATGTCGATTGCTCGCGAGAGTACCAACTTTAGACCGTGGTCGCTAAATTTTGTCGTTATGATATATGTCACATGCGATATATATATGACTCGATATTTATCATAAATTACTGATTTATCGCACGAAGTGAGAATTGGGCCAAATCTAAATTGCATCCGTGCGAAGCCGGGGCCGGTCGCTAGTTATATGAATAATTAACATTTTTTTCTGTAGTGTAAAAGCTTTGTCGACCACAAAGCAGATTTAGATCGTGTCTGACTGGATGGTAAATACACTAAGGCAAGTCTATTTACCATCCGACTGAGGCAAGTATATTTACCATCCGACTGAGGCAAGTCTATTTACCATCCAGACACACTAGCCAGTTTGTGTCTGAAACCTTGTTACAACAGCCACAAAGGAATCCAATTATTCTGCAAGTAGGTAAGTTGCAAATAATACAGAAAAAAACCGCCTTCGCCTGCCTTCTTGTTTACTATTTTACTAGTTGTTCCCCGTGGTTTCACCCGCGTGGGCGTGGTTTATCGCGATAAAAAGTAGTCTGTGACGTGTAACTGGGAGTGTACACTGAATAAAAAAGTCCTTGTGTCCAAGAAAAGTAATATAATTGGCAAATGCGCAAAAACAGTTAAACAAAAGGAATGAAATACAAAAAGGTGAGGTTATAACTAATACCGCGGCGTGCGCTCTCGCTCGACTGTCCGGCGCAGCGCGACACGAGCGGGGGGGCACTGCGGGAGCGGGGTGCGCGGGCGGCAGTGGCGAAGCTCGGATGATCGCGCCTAGCAACATTACGAACTATCAAAAATGCTAGTTCCTACAAGTCTATTTTCTTTCTAAGGTGCTAGACTATCTCTGTACCAAATTTCATTTAAATCGGTTTAGTAGTTTGGGCATATATTTTTTAAGTTAAAATGTAAATTAAATTAGTTACATAGCACCAATAAAGGCTTCTCATTCATTTATTTATTTAATTATTAGTAGTTTAGGCGTGAAAGACAGACAGACATACAGACAGAGCTACTTTCGCATTTATAATATTGAATAGTAGGAATATATAAATATGTATTAAGCCCAAAATACATGTCAAGATAAAAAAAAAGCTCATTCCGTCTCATTTCCTAAAAAGAATAAGAATAAATATCGGGGGACCATTGCACACAAATTGACCTAGCCCCAAATTAAGCTCGAAACTTGTGTTATGAGTACTAGACAACGATATACATACTTATATACAGAAATAAATACTTATATAGATAGAAATATCCAAGACTCAGGTACAAATATTCGTGCTCATCACACATATATTTGCCCTTACCGGGATTCGGACCCGGGACCGTTAGCTTCGCAGGCAGGGACACTACCAACTCGGCTACCGCGTCGTCAAAAGGGCGCAATCAATCCCTAAAAGTGGCAACACTCCACATTAAACCTTAAGTACCTTTTTAGTCTGTGCCTCAAGTTAAAAATGACTCTCGTCAAATTCTTTCTGAAGTTTAAAGTTGAAGTACAAAATGGTGGAGGGTGGCAACTCATTATAGCTTTTAGTTGAACCGACGGAAGCGTGGCAATTTCCCAGCCGGCGAGATCAAAGTGAAATTCACTTAGCCGCCTCATCAAAGACGCCGCCCGGGGTAGGGATGGACGAGCGGTTATCGATATGAAAAATTTTGACGTAAAGGGAGATTTACTGCCAGCTGAAAAATGTGGTTTTTAAACCATGGGTTTACATGAATTTTTCACATTTGTCCCATGATAAAGCAAAGGCATACAACCAAACATGATTCAGCGGTGGAAGGCCAAAAATCCCTACTAATATTATTAATGCGAAAGTAACTCTGTCTGCCTGACTGTCTCTTTGTCTGTCCATCTTTCACGCCTAAACTGCTGAACACATTTAAATGAAATTTGGCACAGAAATAGTCTAAAACCTAAGAAAGGACATAGACTACTTTTTATCACGTTAAAGGAATATTTGTTCCTGAGTCTTGGATATTTCTATCTATGTAAGTATTTATTTCTCTATATAAGTATGTATATCGTTGTCTAGTACCCATAACACAAGTCTCGAGCTTAATTTGGGGCTACCTCAATTTGTGTGCAATGGTCTCCGATATTTATTTTACATTTAATGATTTAAGTTTATTAGTTCATAAGTGTGCTAACAGATGGCGGATCGAAAAGTCTAATACACGGAGAAAAAAGACCTTCCGAAATACCGTTTTCCTTATGAGTCAAAAGGGAAGGAATTGTTATTCAGAAGGAAAACTAATACAAAATAAGGTAGGAAACGGCATTGGAAGGTAAAGACTCAGAAGGAAATTCAGATTTTTTTCTCAGTGTAGTAATGCTGTATATATTACCTGACCTGTCAAACTTAGTTTAGTTTTAGAGAATGCAAAACCGAATCGACGCCAGTGGCGCAATAATTTAAATTTTTGAATATAAATTCATATCTTTTGACACCCGATCCTTTGTTTGATTTGGGCTCTTTTTTGGGAACTGTACACACACTGCTGCTTTCACCGTTGAATAATCATTTTATCGATACTTTTCATCGACTGCGCCCAGCACTGGCTTCGCTTTTGAAAATTATATTAGTCGCACTAGTGCTTGCGCTTGACTCCCCTTATTATGAAGTAGTCTCGTCTGAGTTTGAAATCGAGTATTATTGAATTTAAGAGACGCGGCGCGCGGCGGGCTCTTAATTTAATTTTGACACAGTTCTGAATGCAATTTATTGCAAGTAAACGGAAATATACAAAAGCTAGTGATTGGTCCCGGCCTTGTACTTGTATATATTGGCTTTGGAACGAAGTGTTACAGCAGGAGGTGTAGAAAAAGTAATTTTATTTCAGGTTTTAACGATAATGGTTTCAATTCGGTATTGCATCCTTTTTTTACTTCAATGGTTAGAAAAAGACAGCAATACTATTAGACCTGTCAAACTTAGTTTCGTTTTAGAGAATGCAAAACCGAATCGACACCATCGAATGTCACCTCTATACTTTATTAGTCTTCCCGTTATCCCGAAGGAACTTTTTCAGATAAAAACTATAAAAGCCTATGTGTTAATCCAGTGTATAAGCTATCTCCATTCCAAACTTCATCAAAATCGGTTTAGTAGTTACGGTGATATGTGGTATTACGTGGTAACAAACATTTACACTCACAAACTTTCGTATTTATAATGTTAATACGATCAAGCTTTACTATTCATTATAGCGATGATGGCTCAGTGGTAGTGACGTCGGCTTGCGATCCGTAGGACGTGGGTTCGAATCCTACAATGAGCTTGAGCTTTCGGTGAAGGAAAACATCGTGATGAAACCATAGCTTGGTGGTAGGGTATTTTCTAGTACTCGCCTGGCTAGCTACCACCCTCTTGTTAAGAAACTGTCGCCAAGCACCTATCGGTGTGTTCCGGCAGCCTCACTTAAGAGCCAGTTCCCAGTCCAGGTGTAGCGTGGCGCCATCTTAGACCACATCGTCACTTAACATCAGGTGACTTGTGGTCAAACGCTTCCCTGTAAATAGTAAAAATTAAATTAAAATTATTCCATGAAATATACCTTCGTAATCGAGATATCCTTTTCTTTTGCGTACCATCGGTTACATGACCTGTCTTTGTACAGTTTTCGATGATATGGCATTTTATATCATTTACAACTTTCGACAAAATGTAGGGAACCCCTTTGAAATGGGTCTAAAAATATATATTTCTGCCGGGTTCTTCACAAAGGAAATATACAAAAAAAATTACAAGGTCGGCAGTAGAAAGACTTGGAAAGATTTGGAAGGACAGAAGGATAACCAAGACTACAAAGGTTCGACTTATGAGAGCTCTTGTCTTTCCAATCTTTCTGTATGGGTCTGAAACCTGGACGCTCCGACTGCAGGATCGCCGGAAAGCAGACGCTCTTGAGATGTGGTGTTGGAGACGCCTCCTAAAGATCCCATGGACGGCGTTTCGAACTAATAACTCAATACTCAAGGAACTTCAAATCAAGGAGAGACTTTCGTCGACTGTGCAGATACGAATCTTGAAGTTCTTTGGGCACATTTCGAGAAAAGAGCTATCTATGGAGAGACTTGTCGTGCAGGGTCCGGTTAAAGGGAAGAGAGCCCGAGGCCGTTCTCCAACTCGCTGAACTGATCTAATCAAAAAGGCCACTGACGCATCCATGACCCAATGCTCTTGTGACGCCATTAATAGGCAAAAATGGCGTCACATTGCCATCAGAGGTGTCCAAGCCGAAGATAACGCATCACAGCAACCACGACCACTCTGACAAGAGTGTACGACTTAGATATTATATATCTTCACAAAGGCACCGTCCACTTAAATTGAGCGAATAACATTAAAATTCCGAGTATTATATCTACATTGTAATACCCTCTTTGATTCGCTGACAAAGGACTACCTTTGAGAGAAGAATTTTTAGCAATTTTGTGTTTTATTTATTTGGTTTATCAACAATTGTTACAATATTTCTTGCTTATTTAAAAAGATAAATACTACACAATGCTAAATGCACAACCTAAGATAAACACTGCATGCAAATATGAAACAGTAAAGGTAACATCTTAATTCTATATTACATACTTATATATTTAATACAAACAATAATGTGGGACGAAGACGAAGACAACGTTTTAATTTAGGATGTTCGTGAGCAAGTACTCACGAAATTTATGTTGGTTACTTGACAAAATATCGATAGGTCCATTACTGAACCAATCGTTAAAAGATTTGCACAATCTAGGAATTGGGGAGTTGCTACCATAAACAGTTGTACGAGAAGGTGGAACAAGTAATGAGATTGGCTGGCGTGGAATTCGACGAGGAACCCTAAAATTAAATCTTTGTAGCAGTTGCGAATGTTGAGAATTTTATATAAAAATATTAAGTCCAATAATTTTCTACGTTTCTCAAGTGAAGACATCTTGAAATGCCTTAGTTTTTCAGCGTACGATAACTTTTTTCTTGATATTTTGGCAGCGTAAGATAAGTGCCATAAGAATCTTTTTTGAACTCGTTCAATTCTGAGTATGTGGGTAGCATAATGAGGTCTCCATACGACAGGACAATATTCAAGCACGCTTCGAACTAAAGCATTAAACATGATGATTCTAGATTGTGATTTTTTGAAGACTTTGCTGTTTCTAATGATAAACCCTAACATATTAGATGCTCGTTTAACCAAATTCTCTATATGGGGTAAAAAAGTTAATTTTTTGTCTAATATTACACCGAGATCTCTAATACTATCGACTTCCTGAATAAGCTTCCCCCCGACATAATATTTTGATCTAATAATATTCACTTTCTGTGTAAATTTAATGAAAAATCATTTATCTTTATTTAATTCCATACCGTTATGGCAACACCATTGATGGACTCTATCTAAGTCACGTTGCAATATGGCAGTATCTAAGCAGTGGCAGTGTTCATTTTAATGTGTTTTTTTTATGTACTTACTTAGTTTTTTTTACTTCCGACAGGTTAGCTTTTGGCTACAAGTCACCTGACGTTAAGTGACGATGTGGTCGAAGGTGGCTCCACGCTACACCTGGACTGGGAACTGGCTCTCAAGTGAGGCTGCCGGAACACACCAATAGGTGCACGGTGACAAATGGTGGTAGCTAACCAGGCGAGCACTAGAAAATTTCCTACCAAGCTATGGTTTCATCACGATGTTTTCCTTCACCGAAAGCTCTAACTCATTGTAGGATTCGAAGCCACGACCTACGGATAGCAAGCCGAAGTCACTACCACTGAGCTGTCATCGCTTCCAAAGACAAAACCCCTGAGAGTAAAGATTTCCTTTAAATAAGTACGGTCCACAAAGAAATCTTCTGTCAGCAAATCAAAATGGCGGCTACCATAGACTAATGAATTGCAGATGAGCCACTTGGGAGATTGCGGATCCATACCTACACTTTTATAGTAGGTAGGTGCCTAACGTTCCGGGATACACCTAAGCGACCGTCGGGATTGCAAAACGGAGAGGACTGCCTGAAGAAGTTTTTTATTTAATTGTTGCAGTCGCTTAGGCTGCAAATTATCGCGATAAAAAGTATTGCATGCCCTTCCTTCCAGTTCAAACAATCCCAATACCAAATTTCAATTAGATTTGTTCAAAGATTTAGCCGTGAATTCAATTCAATAGTACTTTATTCAATACGTCAAACTTAAAACTAGCTACGCCAGTTCCAACCTCCTTACGCCGGCAAAAGAACAGGCAGGAAACGCCCGGCAGGTAATTTTTTTGGCGCGATCACAATGTGATGTCAATGACAATTTTATTAAATTTTATTTATTATTCTTATTCTATTTTAATGTAATCGCGCCAAAAAAATTACCTGCCAAGCGTTTCTTGCCTGTCGGCGTAAGGAGGTTGGAACAGGCGTAGCTAGTTTTAAGTTTGACGTTTTAAAGTGATCACAATGTATCCTATTGAATAAATATTTTTTGATTTTGAACGCGACTGAAACCCTGAATAACAGCGAGTTTAACGACCTTTTTTACACCACTCTCTAGTTCAAACTCTGCGTCAATCGTGCGGTGGACACTTTCGTATTGCAGTCGCTAAGATCGCTCAGGTGTGTCTAGAACATTTTCATACCTACCTTCTGTATACAGTGAGTGAAATATACCGTGAATTGTGATTTTTCCTCTCTAAGGTACTGGATACCGATGGAAAATATTTTACTTCAGGTAAAGACAGATCTTTGCCAGTTATTCACCCGGCAAGAAGTGTGCAAAATCAGCTGTTTAATCACGGAAAAGTTTCCGGAACCTATCTGCTTTCGGAAAAACGTTTCCGTGAAGCGAAAGTGACGTTGAATACGACACGGAAACTTTCCGTGTGAATTAGAATCGCACTGCTGGAGGTCCAGAGATTTTGCCAGGTGTCAAGGTACTCACCCACGGTGGTCAGCAGCATGTTGTCAAGCAGGAGTGCGATGGCGACGATCACCAGGACCAACTTCCTGGACTCCCGGCAGGCGGCTATCTTCGCCCGCCACCTCGCGCCGTAACCATCTGAAGCTGCGCCCATTGTGGTTGTGTTCTGCAAAGAGGAGGTGGTTACAGGCAGTTGGAAATTGATAATAGTAAAGCTTATTATGACGACGCGGTGGCCGAGTTGGTAGTGTCCCTGCCTGCAAAGCTAGCGGTCCCGGGTTCGAATCCCGGTAAGGGCAAATATATGTGTGATGAGCACGAATATTTGTGCCTGAGTCTTGGATATTTCTATCTATATAAGTATTTATTTCTCTATCTAAGTATGTATATCGTTATCTAGTACCCATAACACAAGTTTCGAACTTAATTTGGGGCTAGGTCAATTTGTGTGCAGATGTCCCCGATATTTAATATATTTTTATTTTATTATAAAATATCGGACTATTTAGATGACAAACAAGCTTGGGATTGTAGTTAATCTATCTATCTTTCTTTCTATGTATCTATTCTCCCTATTTCCCCTATTCTAACCATTTTCGGTAAACAACCAAAACAGTCATGCTCACGAAAGTGACTTTGCTTGCAGCGGCGTCGTGTGTCGGGTCGCCCTCTTCCCTCTCATATGGTCGAGGAGAGCGATGGCTGGCACATGTGTCAACTCGTGAACGGGTGCTGCTTGTGGGGTCTGGTCTGCTTTGGTTGTGATCCCGCAACTCATTAATATTCCCATATATATATAAAAATATATAAAAAATATCGGACTATTAGATGACAAAAAAGGCTTAGGATTTTAGTGAACTTGCTCCAATTCAATCAATTAGTAATAAGAATAAAATTGTCAATGTGATCGCGCCAAAAAAAATTACCTGCCGGGCGTTTCTTGCCTGTTCTTTTGCCGGCGTAAGGAGGTTGGAACAGGCGTAGCTAGTTTTAAATTGACGTTTTAAAGTGATCACAATGTATCCTATTGAATAAAAATTTCAAATTTGAATTTTGAATTTTACATTCCTCAGAGCCTCAAAAAGAAAGTCTTTCAGCAGTGTGTGTTGCCAGTGATGACTTATGGAACTGAGACGTGGTCTTTGACTGTTGGCCTGTTGAATAAGCTCAGAGTCACACAACGAGCCATGAAGAGAGCCATGCTTGGAGTTTCTTTGCGTGATACGTTCCGGAAGGAGGAAATTCGCCGGAGAACCAAGGTCAGAATTTGTAAGTTGAAGTGGCAATGGGCAGGCCACATCGCTCGACGAAGCGATAACCGTTGGGGAAGAAAGCTTCTCGCGTGGCGACCACGAACCGGAAAACGTTCTGTAGGTAGGCCTCCCACTAGGTGGAGCGACGACATTGTAAGAGTCGCAGGGAGCCGATGGATGCAAATGGCTAATAGCCGTTCGTGGTGGCGTTCAAGGGGGGAGGCCTATGTTCAGCAGTGGACTTCTTCCGGCTGATGCCAATTGCCAATTTTTTTTTTTTTTACTATTTACAGGGTAGCGTTTGACCACAAGTCACCTGATGTTAAGTGACGATGTGGTCGAAGATGGCGCCACGCTACACCTGGACTGGGAACTGGCTCTCAAGTGAGGCTGCCGGAACACACCGATAGGTGCTAAAAATGCCAATTCAATAGATTGAATTCGTTGGAACATTCAAGGGCATGCGACATCTACCAACCCGCGCTGGGCCCGCGTGGTAGATTACGGCTCGTACTCTCTCTGAGAGAAGCCCAGAGTCCCAGCAGTGGGAACGTGGAAGGCTGATGATGATTGATGACATGAATACGTTAAGGTAACTTACGTGTTAGCGTAAATGACTTGCGCACATGAACAAGTCCTTCTTTCAAGAACAATGGATCCACTTGTTTATTTGTACAGAGATAAGTAGTTTATTAAACAGAGAGTGACAAAATCTACTTTTTATCCCGGAAAATTCACGGTTTCAGTGAGAAAAGCTTATGTAAAAATTGTTAAACACACTGTATGTACATACTCAAATTAAACTAAGCATTTAAGCGAAGGATTCTATGCTCGAGTGGAAGAGATTAGGGATGAGCGATACGATATTGATATCGGTACTTTGGTATCGATAGTTCAATATTATCGACTACAAACACGTAAGTAAAGTAAATCAAAAAATCAAAATATATAAAGAAGCATAAAACATGTACCTACCTAACTACTATTAAACGTCAAAATTAACACTAGCTTCGCGTCCTTCAACCTTTTTACGCTGGCAAAAGAACAGGAAAGAAACACCCGATAAGTAATTTTTGATCGAAAATAAAAATTATTTTATATAGCTTGTAAGCTCTATTATCTGTAAAATCGAGTTGCGAGTGACTTGTGTGAAAATGGTAATGTCATCGTAAGCAAAAAACGTGCGAGGAAGCGGGTAGATAGATACGTCTGCCCGTTATAACATCAACAAACCTACCCGCAGAAACTTTTAGTATTCTCGTGATCATGGCGCTTGCAACAGTGCCGAAATATCGAGAACTCAAACAAAAACAAATACATGGTAATTATCCCGTTATAAAACCTAATTCTAAAACTTGCAAACAAACTAACATCTTAGAATTGTGTCGATTCGGTTTTGCATTCTCTAAAACTAAACTAAGTTTGACAGGTCTAACAGTATTGCTGTCTTTTTCTAACCACTGATGTAAAAAAAGGACAGCATTACTATTAGACCTGTCGAACTTAGTTAAGTTTAAGAGAATGCAAAACCGAATCGACACCATTATCGATAGATTGCTTTCTTAAAATATCGATATTTTGGATGCCAATATCGACATTTCACTAATATCGATAAATATCGCTCATCTCTAGGCGAGCTGCGCACTAGAAATCTGAGATTGTGACAAAGAAACCTACACAAAAACCTAAGAATAGCATAATAACGAGTTCCGCCAATTTGATTCTCGGTTCAAGCGATGACAGCTCAATGATTGTGACGTCCCATTTAGTTGTATCGTGCAATGAGTTTAAGCTATCGTTGAAAGAAAACATCGTGATGAAACCATAGCTTGGTGGTAGGGAATTTTCTAGTGCCCACCTGGCTATAACTCTAGTTAAGAATCTGTCGCCGTGCACCTATCGGTATGTTCCGGCAGCCTCACTTGAGAGCCAGTTCCCAGTCCAGGTGTAGCGTGGCGCCACTTCGACCACATCGTCACTTAACATCAGGTGACTTGTATTCAAACGCTAAAAGGTTTGTTAAAAATGAGATCGCGACCGAAAAATTACCGGTCGGGCGTTTCTTGCCTGTTCTTTTGCCGGCGTAAGGAGGTTGGAACAGGCGTAGCTAGTTTTAAGTTTGACGTTTTAAAGTGATCACATGTTGTTCTAAAAATTTGATTTAATTAGATTGGAAAAGGTCCAGTTAATTTATTTAATGTACGGAAACGTAAAAAGCAAAGATATATAATCAAAATCAAAAATATGTTTATTCAATAGGGTACATTGTGATCACTTTAAAACGTCAATTTAAAACTAGCTACGCCTGTTCCAACCTCCTTACGCCGGCAAAAGAACAGGCAAGAAACGCCCGGCAGGTAATTTTTTTTGGCGCGATCACATTGACAATTTTATTCTTATTACTAATTGATTGAATTGGAGCAAGTCCACTAAAATCCCAAGCTTTTTTTTGTCATCTACTAGTACGATATTTTTTAATTAGCTTTACTAATAAGATTTCTCTTGTGTGGTTGTACACATTGGGATATGGGAACATGAATATTAACGAGTTGCGGGATCACAACCAAAGCAGACCAGACCCCACAAGCAGCTTCAAAATAAAAAGAAACTCCAAAATTAAAGTTAATACATACGACTCTCAAATTGAATCGTTGAAATTATTATTCTCTTAGCCAAATAGGGCGACGGAGGCGCCACCGGAATTGCCGCCATATTGTGTGGAAAAGCGTCGTTAGCGAGCTGCCTCATTTCCGGCCGCCATCTTTCATTGTTAAACGGTCCATTGTCATTTTGAATTAGACTTATTAGTGGTATTTTAAGCTTTAACTTGTCGTTTTATTTTTAATCACTCTGCATTTATTTATTATAGGAGATCCAAACCGAGCAACGGCCGAAATTAATAAAATCAATCCTGATCCGTTTTTGCGGTTTTGGATTGATATGACGTCATGTCATTATAATGTATATGTCATTTTAGGGGTAAAGCTTGAATATTGATTGACTTATCGATCCAAATTGCGCGTAAGCAAATATAAATTAGGTCTTAACTTCACAAAAACTGCCCACAGAATAAAATACACTTGAATTTTTCCCGAATTTCCCATATTTCCAGTGGGTTTTTCTCGTAAAAAATTTCAATACAAACCTTGCCCTGATAATTACGAATGTAACAATAGCAAAATCAGCTAAACCGGTTGAGTTCTTTTCAAATTATGATCTTTCTATAAAAAAATAAAAGATGTGAAAGTCTGTTTGTTAATTTATCTTATATCTTATTCTATCTTATTCTTTCACGCAGCAACGGAACAACGGATCGACGTAAATTTTGGCAAAAATATAGTTTATAGACCGGAGAGTGTCCTAAGCTTCTTTTTATCTCGGAAAAATGCTATATTCCTGTGAAAATACCCGCGCGGTTTAAGCCGATAATCTCTCAGACTCCACCGTGCTCGATCGAAAATCGCACTCCCGGGGGAAATCTTCTAAAGAGACGACCGTAAAATCATTTAAAACGAGGTTTTAATACAAAAAGAAAGTAAGAAATGCCTTGAGCTAGGCTTGGGTAAGAATTATCGATATTATTGCTTTAATTCAATCAATTAGTAATAAGAATAAAATTGCCAATGTGATCGCGCCAAAACATTACCTGCCGGGCGTTTCTTGCTTGTTCTTTCGTCGGCGTAAGGAGGTTGGAACAGGCGTAGCTAGTTTTAAGTTTGACGTTTTAAAGTGATCACAATGTATCCTATTGAATAAATAAACTATTGACAATTAATATAAATATATCGATATTCGATACTTATTTTAGAAATTTAGGTAAATTTTTAAATAATAAATTTGAATCGTAAAAAAGATAACGTATTTCTAAATCACTTGTAATTAAAAAATCACGATGTTAAATTAGTACAATTAGTTAGTTACAAGTGAAGCTAATAAAAGTGTTTTTAAAAGAAGTTTGACAAAATAGGGGCGTAGGGTAGTTTGAAAAACAGCGCTGCGCTCACATAATGATTGTTATGGAATGCAGCACATGCTGAAGCTGCCCTATTGCCCTATAATTAATTAGATAAGTAACTGGAACCTAGGATAAGTGGCAATTAATTGATATTTATGTTTTATTTATTTAAAATGGAATGGTTTGCTGCAGTATTCTAAGCATTTCTCACAAAATTAATAATCGATCCTGATCCGTTATCCGCTGTTTTGGATCGATATGTCATGTCATTATATGTCATTTTAATAGTAAGTCTTGACATATTACTACTAAAATGACATATTATGACATGACATATCGATCCAAAACAGCGGATAACGGATCAGGATCGATTATTATTAATTTCGTGCGTTAGGGATGAGCAAGTGAAAAAGTCGATAATGGTGTCGATTCGGTTTTGCATTCTCTAAAACTAAACTAAGTTTGACAGGTCTAAAAGCGATGCTGTCCTTTTTTTACTTCAGTGTTTAGAAAAAGACAGCAATACATTAGACCTGTCAAACTTAGTTTAGTTTTAGAGAATGCAAAACCGAATCGACACCAATATCGAATTAAATTTTATTTAATTTTACCGATAATTATCGAGTGAAAAATATATGACTCGAGTTGTATATTTTTTAGCGTCCGCCCTACTAACCGAAACGTACTTCTATCTAAACAATTCGCACCGCGCCGCCGCAGACCTAAAAAGAATTAACCTTCCCCCTAGTTTACAGACCGTGTGTTTGTACAGACAAGGAAATAAAAACTTTGTGAGCAACAGGTAAGCTCCAATTTCCTGTATACAAATAAGAGCGCTCGTAGCTGAGTTTGCCTAGTCGTTCTTAACCGATCAACTAGGTTAAGCAACTCGCTCTGCGGTCACTACTTGGATGGGTGACCGCTAACAACTGAGCGATTCCGAAAGTCAAATTCATCGCCTATCCTACTAATATTATGAACGTGAAAGTTTGTGAGTATGGATGGATGGATGTTTGTTACTCTTTCACACAAAAACTACAGAACGGATCTGAAGGAATTTGTGATGGAGATAGCTTATACCCTGGATTAACACATAGGCTACTTATTATCCCCGATAGAGGTTCCTGCGGGATAAAGAGAAGATGCGGGTGAAACCGCGAGGCGCAACTAGTATATCAGACATCATCATCATCATCAGCCTTACGTTCCCACTGCTGGGACTCTGGCCTTCTCTCAGAGAGTACGCGCCGTAATGTCCCACGCGGGCCCAGTGCGGGTTGGTAGATGTCGCATGCCCTTGAATGTTGCGGTTCTTGAACATGCTGGTTTTTTTCTACATATTTTGTAGGATATATTGTGATCACTTTAAAACGTCAAAGTTGTCGGTCCCAATCGTTGTTTTAGGATATCACGATATTTGTAAAACAAGTCTGAGAATGAGACGACTGGCTGCTTCATCAGCTCACGCTGGCTAAACGGTTTGATTGGAGCTGATGTAATGTATGAAAGAAATGTAGGCTTCCAGTAGGTCTACAAAAAAGTTCGTGACTAATATTTAACTTTTATAATAAAGTCTTTCTGGTCCGCGACCGTACTTCACCTATTTCATAGATTCTCCCGTCTTCGTTGGCCCCACCTCTCCGCGTTTCCCACTCGGTTTTGAGCAATCTTTCAATTATATTCGAATCGTAAAGACTTAAAGCTCCGCTATCCACAGCCCCTCCCCACAGAGGGGGGTACCTCACGTCAATCTACAAGTAACAAAAACGTTTAAAAAAACGTCGCAATAAAAAAAATCAAGGCAGTATTTTCAAGAAATAGCCTTAACGCCCTCTGGGTATTGTATGTTTTTTACATATTGGCGGTATTAAGAAGTCTTTGTTGTTTACAGATTTGGAGAAAATGGTTGGAACTTTAAAAAGGGGGCACTTTGCTCATGTGTTTTCAATATATCAGTACATTTTTTGCTAAATTTATTTTGAAGGTCCTCTGGTATGTATTATGTAGATTAACATATATTTTTTATAGATTTTTCGCTATAATTAATGCAGAGAAAAATTGCTAAAATCGGCCCCAATTTAATCAGCTTAATCTCAGAGTCTAAACACCAAATTTCTCTTTAGCAACGCTGTCTTGTTTCAAAATGCTCAATAAAAAGTTCTAAATGAAAATAAAAATATACTCACTCTATATAACAATCTTCCAAACACCCCTATGCTTCATTGTCTTAGTTAAATTACTTTTAAAGCTAACTAAAAAGACGTCTGGACTGCGCTGGGTTCGACTGCCGACTGAATATCACTGGAGCTAAAAGCTTGAGTGAGGAAGTGTCCGGAATTACTTGAACCGTGACTCGGGATTACGCTCCTCTTTTATGTTAGGCTTTATTTGGTATTGAACGGGGCGGGGGAGGTCTTGGCAATTTGGACAGCTGTTATCAGGCGTTCGTGTTGATGATGCGGGATTTTAAAACCTGTCTTTAAGAGTTATAGGTTGATTTTCGTTTGTGTGCAAAGATTTTCTTAAATGATGTTTTTGTGTATGGGAAATTGAGTCTTATGGTCATGGATTAAGGTGTTAAGTACTGTGTTCAGGAGTTGAAAGCCACAGGTCTTCAATAAGTTGCGCTGAAAGTGCGCGTTGGCGTGTTTTGGGAAAATATCGTAAGTGCGATTTTTGGAATTTTTCATTTTCAATTAAGTTTTAATGGTAACTTAAATTTTATTCTCGTTAATATTCATGTTTCCATATGTGCACAATCAAACAAGAGAAAACTTATTAGTAAAGCTTATTTTAAAATATCGGACTATTTAGATGACAAAAAAGCTTAGGGTTGTAGTGAACTTGCGTCAATTCAATCAATTAGCAATAAGAATAAAATTGTCAATATGATCGTGCCAAAAAAGTTACCTGCCGGGAGTTTCTTGCCTATTCTATTGCCGGCGTAAGGAGGTTGGAACAGGCGTAGCTAGTTTTAATTTTGACGTTTTATAGTGATCTAAATGTATCCTATTGAATAAAAATCTTTTGATTTGACTTGATGACAGATTTAAATTTAATAAGTTTATAAAATTATAACAAAAGACGTCATTTCCGTCTGTCCTGCGCTACCTCGTGCCAGTCCTCCACCTGGAGTGAGCGCAAATAATTCACGACTTCGTCTTTCATCACAAGTAAAAACAATAAACTAAAAATTAAAATAAGGTTAACTACACCTAAAAAAATTTGTTAAAATTTGTTTTTTGATTTGTAGATGTTTAGTTTTATATGTATAGGTAGTTTAGTTTATAGTATAATTTTCTATCCAAGTGTATATATTATTTTGTTATTATATAAGAAAAAAATACTTAATTTAACTTAACTAACCTATAAAATAAAACAAACAATTAGAACCACCAATAAAACTTAATAATTTAACTTACTTAAGTAACTTGTACGTCCGTATTCTCCCAGACCGTCGGAAGAGGTCCTTAAATGCTATTGCTGTCTCTCTCTTACACGTACAGGTTTCTATGTCTGTCTCTTTTCATACTTTTAAGTGGGATTCCATCCTTTTTGTATGAACACTAGATTTTTCGCGCGAATTTTCCTGTAAGCTAGCGATGATGGCTCGGTGGTAGTGACGTCGGCTTGCGATCCGTAGGACGTGGGTTCCAATCCTACAATGAGCTTGAGCTTTCGGTGAAGGAAAACATCGCGATGAAACCATAGCTTGGTGGTAGGGCATGCTCTAGTGCTCGCCTGCTAGCTACCAGCCTCGAGTTAAGGATCTGTCGCCGTGCACCTATCGGTGTGTTCCGGCAGCCTCACTTGAAAGCCAGTTCCCAGTCCAGGTGTAGCGTGGCGCCATCTTCGACCACATCGTCACTTAGCGAAAGTGTTTGTTGGTTTCTTGGTTGAGTTTGTCAGTTCTTTTAGTTTTTTAACCGACTTCAAAAAAGGAGGAGGTTCTACATTCTACTGTTATTTTAAATGTTTGTTACCTCAAAACATTCGACTGTTGACAGGATGTGTACAAAAAGTCTGCGACATTAAAAATCTAGTTTTTTTTGTGTTTTGAGTACTTCCGGTTGTCAAAACCTTTAGTAAGTAACACTGTCTAGACAATATACATAATTACATATTAATTTTTGGCAAAAAACTTAAATTGAATTTGATAATAAACATAAACAAAACAAATAGTAAACTTAAATAATAATTGTTTGCTTGTTCAAGCCGCTGAACCAATTTTGATGAAATTGTTATGGTGATTGATAGAAACTCCATTTGAACCCTGGGGAAGGATATGGTATACTTTTTATAACAATGAAATGTAGTAGGAACAGCTGGGACATAAAGATATTATGTTCCTGCATTAACAATAAAATGCTGTAGGTATCTAAACTAGTGTTGCCGAACTATCGATATTAAAACTATCGATAGTTTACAGTTTACGGAAGACCAGCGCTGATCAAACGAGCAGCACAACGCTGAGTTGAGGCCGGTTTTCAAAAATTCATTTTTTCTTGTTTCTACAATATAATGTACATCATTGTATAATAATATGTCTTACGTATTTTTTTTATAATTTGTTGCAGATAAATGATTCTTATTCTTAATCTCATCGATAGTATCGATACTATCGATAGCTTAAAACGAGGCAATACTATCGATAGTATTTCTGCTCGCGAAGTATATAGTATCGATACTGTCGATAGTATTGTTCCTCGTAAATAAAAAAAACTATCGATAGTTACGGCACTATCGATACTATTTATAGTAACGATAGTAATTTTTATTTTTTAATGGTTGCAAATATTTAGGTAATTGACGTTCGCCGTCTAACATTATTTAACAATAATTAAATCGATACTTGTCGTATTGCCTCGTTTTAAGCTATCGATAGTATCGATAGTGTTTCGATTGGTTGGCTATCGATAGATTGTCGATTAACTATCGATATTCGATCGGCAACACTAATCTTACCTACCTATTAAACATTTTATTGTCTTTCCATATGGTGAGAGGTTTTATACGATACCTAAGAATTACAAATATACAGATGCTAACAAAATCCCTACTGAAATTCAAGACTTGTCTATAGCAAAGTTTCAAGTCCATATAAAGAGAAATGTTATTAGTTAAGCTTATTTTATAACTAGCTGTTCCCCGCGGTTTCACCCGCGTGGGCTACAGCTTTATACATGCGCAGTCTCAGCCCGATCGGTTTAAAATTGACAAAATTTCATACAAACTTTCATCCCCTATTTTATCCCCTTGGGGGTAGAATTAATCAAAATCCTTTCTTAGCGGATGCCTACGTCATAACATCTACCTGCATGCCGAATTTCAGTCCGATCCGTCCAGTGGTTTGGGCTGTGCGTTGATAGATCATTATGTCAGTTAGTCAGTCACCTTTGAGTTAAATATATTATAATATTTTAATATATATTTTTTTTTTTTTACTTTTTATTTTTATTTTTTTATATTATTATATATTGTTTTTAAGAAATTAGACAGATTATTTTTTTATTGTAGTGAACTTTCTGCAATTCAATCAATCCCATCCTACTAATATTATAAACGTAAAAGTTTGTGAGTATGGATGGATGGATGTTTGTTACTCTTTCACGCAAAAACTACTGAACGGATCTGAATGAAATTTGGAATGGAGATAGCTTATACCCTGGATTACCGCATAGGCTACTTTTTATCCCGGAAAAAGGTTCCTGCGGGATAACGGGAAGACGCGGGTGAAACCGCTGGGCGCAACTAGTTTTTTTAATGATCTTCTTCTTCTATCTATATATATATATAAAAATCAATTGCTGTTCGTTAGTCTCGCTAAAACTCGAGAACGGCTGGACCGATTTGGATAATTTTGATCTTGAAATATTTGTGAAAGTTCAGGGAAGGTTTAAAAGGTGACTTTTATTGGCGATACGAAGTTCGCCGGGTCAGCTAGTTTAATTTTTTTTTTTTAATTTAAAAAAAAAATAAGAGAAAAAAAAAACCTCGTAGATTTTGCTACGTTGTAGAGATACCGTAGAGCTTTCGTAGCCTGAAGTTTTGTCGTAGAGGTTGCTACGAAGTCGCAGCGAAAAGGTCGAAACGTCATAACCTCGTAAGACTGTCAATCCAGAACGCAACCTTTGCGTCATGAGGAAAATTCTAGACCATAATCACTTACACCCAAAAAAAGTCTTTGATTACATGATGTTAAGTGACGATGTGGTCGAAGGTGGCGTCACGCTACACCTGGACTGGGAACTGGCTCTCAAGTGAGGCTGCCGGAACACACCGATAGGTGCACGGCGACAGATTCTTAACTCGAGGCTGGTAGCTAGCAGGCGAGCACTAGACCAAGCAAAAATTGTATCTATGTTATGGATATGATATTTCGGATCTGGATACGGTAATGGATATAGAAAAAAAATTATATCGGTTTCGGATATGTAATTATTTCGGATTACAAAATAGCTATTTTCTTACGGATCCCTATTTTACTTGGAAATATTATATAGCCTATGTCCGTCACAGATAGTGTAGCTTTCCAACAGTGAAAGAATTTTTAAAATCGGTTCAGTAGTTTTGGAGCATTCGATGCAAACAAACAAACAATCGAATTTTTCCTCATTATAATATTAGTATAGATTATCCGTTAGTTTCGTTTAGGATTACGGAGCTCCATAACATCCCTGAATATGATCTTTTTTTTTTATTCTTAATATTATTTAGAGGCTTTTACCATATGGTATGCCAGCCCCATCATATCCTAACCTAAAATATTACTACATTATAACTTATTTAAACATTGAATATACTAATTTAGCAGCGTCACTCGCAGGTGATGCCAAAATGTCCATAAACATCCCAGTGCCCAATCTATTAATATTATATTTATTTACTATTACATCTCTCTGGCTAGCACCCTTGACACACTCCACAAGTAGATGATGGACATCTTCTACAGTTCCATACAGGTCGAATATGATCTATTCTATGCCCTTTACCTACCCAAAAAAAGTTATAAACGTGAAGTGTTGACTTGACAGATAAGCTGATAAGATTGATTCTACAGCTACAGTGAGGGCACGCCCTTACCAGAGTGGCTCCCAGAGTGCAGATCTGTGTAGTGGTGACAGCCACAAAGGAGTGGAGACGACAAGTTATGAAAAGTTTATGAGTCACATGTTTATTAGCACTAGAGGATTCGATCCCGGTCGATTTTTCTAATCCCGGGATTTCGGGATTATCTACAGTTAATCTCGGGATCCCGGGATAATCCCGGGATTGTATTAGTAATGGAAAGTGGTACCAAAAATACAGTTTAACATATCAAAATCAATTTTTTGTTATATTTATACCTCGAAATTTAAGTTTTTAGTCTTCAAAAAGGGGGGTAGGTGAACCAAAATTATACTTTCTTCTTATAAAATAAACAAACTAGGCACTTCTGTGAAGATCTTAATAAACTTAAAAAAAAACAACTTCTCTTAGAGTTATTTAGATAAACTATAAAAAAAGACTATAATAGTAAATAGATCAGTGTCTATGGGAAGTTCCTTTTAACTTTAACTTTATAAATAACTTATTTAAACTACGAATTATCGATCCCGAAAATCCCGGGATCATTGGTTTTGATCCCGAAAATTTCGGAATTAAAATATGACCGGGATCGAATCCTCTAATTAGCACCTATCGGTGTGTTCCGGCAGCCTCACTTGAGAGCCAGTTCCCAGTCCAGGTGTAGCGTGGCTCCACCTTCGACCACATCGTCACTTAACATCAGGTGACTTGTGGTCAAACGTAAGTGTAAGTGGTAAAAAAAGTGGCGACGTTGTTTTATATGTTTAGATTTAACCTTCGACGAAAAAGAGGTGTGTTACAAATGTGATGTGTATATGTTATCTGTCTTTATCTGTGGCATCGTGGTTCCTAAAGCGATGAACTGATTTTGATTAAAATGTGTGTAATCGTAGACATTCTGCCACAGATATAATTATTTTAATTTAATGGATTAATGAGTATAATGGCAATATTTAAGTAAGAGAATGAAGTTCCTATGAATTCTTATTGTTACATGTTTTTTTATCCACTTGACAGCCCAGGTAGCTTTTGCTACCTGGAGCCCAACCACCAACTTTTACAAAACCATCATGGTTCCGAGCAATATTGTTTTAACCTTATAATAATGTTACTCCTAATCATACTATGAGCTTTACGAAACAATCTTGATTTATTACTGCCAAAGAACGAATGAAAATCTATTACTGCTATATGATAGAACAAGACGCTTCATTTTCATATAGAGTTGTCACTTTCGAACGTTGTTGAGACGAGTTAGTTACCTATAATACCTTTGTTTATATAGAACATAGGTTTCAAGGTCCTTTGGTTCTACTTTGTTTCTGTTAATTTTATAGGTTCATATAGGAGAGACCTAAGATCGTCACATAGGCAATTCTCTCCGACGCTGCTTTCTCAACGAGGAATTATCTGCTTCCAAAAACTCAATTAGCTCGTATTCATCAGCCATCTACAATTACATTTATAATAATTATTAGGTACTCTGCATACACTTATAAACCATACATTTTAATATAGAATTACACAAACAAAACATTTAGTTAATTTTCACTTACTTTTTAGAATAAAATTATAGGATTTCATAATAAAATATGGAAAACAATGTTATTTCAGCTGCGCGCGGGTAACTTTTTTATCATTGCTAAATGTGACACAAAAACAATATTGCTTGATGTCAAAAGTCACCTCAGAGTACCAAAGTAATGTTGTTTGAATGAACGATTTAACGTGACGTCACCAAAACGTCTCGGCGTCTTCAATATTTAAAGTAATGTTACTTTAGTAACTTCATGGTATCGATTAGCAATGTAATATTAAAATAATGCTGATTTAAGAGATGGAAGTGGGCCCCCTGTTACGTTTTCCTGTCCAACGCCCCAACTGTCAGAGGTAGCTTGGCGGGAACGGTGGTGTTTGTAGCATGCGACTCTAGTTACCTGGACGTTTCAATGGTTAAAGTTATATTTTGACTTATGACGTATTGCTCGTAAACACATTGTTCGTTCGCAACCACTAGTCCAATCTGTTTTTAATGTAAATTGAATTTTTTGTCTCAATTATTCTACTCGACACCACCACTGTCCGTTTCGCTTGCCCCAAAGGTCGAGCTAAGTGGTAGAAAGAGATGGCATGAGATAAAGACAGAGATAACTACTTCCCGAAGAGGTTTTAAATTACAAACGTACATATAGAAGATTTTATTTGATTTAGAGTAAAGTCCATACAAAGGCGCCGACACCGAGTTCGAATCCTCTCAGCCCCGCACCTATGACTTAATAAGTTATGTGCGGATTTGCCATCGCTCAAAACGGTGAAGGAAAACATCGTGAGGAAACCGGCATGTCCAAGAACTGCAACATTCAAGGGCATGCGACATCTACCAACCCGCACTGGGCCAGCGTGGGAGATTACGGCCCATACTCTCAATTACTCTCTCTGCGAGAGAAGGCCAGAGTCCCAGCAGTGGGAACGTTAGGCTGATAAATGTCCAAACAGCCCGTTTTTAACGATGGCGACTACTGTAGCTGCGCCCCCGTTCACCCGCGTCTTCCCGTTATCCCGCAGGAACCTTTTTCCAGGATAAAAAGCCTATGTGTTAATCCAGGGTGTAAGCTATCTCCATTCCAAATTTCACTCAAATCGGCTCTGTAGTTCTTGCGTGAAAGAGTAAAACATACATACATACTTACTCAAAGAGAACAATGGCCAAAACGGACCTGAGCTTGTATAAAAACGAGCTATGTATAAAAAAAATGTAATTTTAGTCCTAATAAGATTATACAAACGATATTTAAAGGCGAGTCTAGAAAAAATTAAATTGATTTTTTAAATTTTTTTTTTTTTTTTTTACTATTTACAGTGTAGCGTTTGACCACAAGTCGCCTGATGTTAAGTGACGATGAGGTCGAAGATGGCGTCATGCTACACCTGGACTGGGAACTGGCTCACAAGTGAGGCTGCCGGAACACACCGATAGGTGAACGGCGACAGATTCTTAACTAGAGGGTGGTAGCTAGCCAGGCGAGTACTAGAAAATACCCTACCACCAAGCTATGGTTTCATCACGATGTTTTCCTTCACCGAAAGCTCAAGCTCGTTGCAGGATTCGAACCCACGTCCTACGGATCGCAAGCCGACGTCACTACCACTGAGCCATCATCGCTATAATTGATCTTCTGGAAGATCGATTCAGATCAGGCAACCCTAACCCTAACCTTTGTTTGCTTTTGCTACGATATTATTCTACTATTTTTGTTTGTACTCCTTTTTCTTTTTCTGAACCTAACTAAATCTCGCACACCAAAAACTGTTATAGGCAGGTCGTATAACTTCAATAGACTATTCGTAATTTTTATACAAAATATATTGCGGTAAAAGCGGCCGATGTTCTTTCGCGTCTTATCAAAGATCGATTTGAAAATCGATTTTCGACAACCAAAAAATCGATTCTTACTTTAATCGATTACAATTGTCAACCCTACTTACAAAGTAAGCTCCCATTGTAGAGATAGAACAATGGGGTAGCTACCCCTCCCGTCACGGACACTTAGGCACGACGTCCGTGGGACGTGCTTGCCGATTATTGAACTAATGCTAAGTTCAACTTCTTTGCAACTTTTATAAGAACTTGAAGGACTTTTTTGGCGGCAATCGAATTGTCAACGTGAAAATTTTGTTTTTATTTCCAAAACTTGTGTTTCTTCGAATGATAATGTGTAATATTGGTGGATTATTAACCATCATGTGTTCGTTAATGTGCACGAGTGTGGGAAATTGAATTCAAGTTGTGAAAGTGACTTTTCTAGTTGCTCCAAAAAAGTCCGTGTAAAGTTTAAGTAAAGCACCAGCCACTACTTTACATCTCATCATCATCATCATCACCATCATCATTTAAACTTGATTCAACTCTCTGAGTTAGAAATATTTTATACTTGACACTGGCAAATACACTAATCGTGTGACGCCATAACAAAAAAAATGGTTTTTTTTTTTTTTTTTTTTTACTTTAAATAGGTATGCGTTTGACCGCCATCCCCCCTGATGCCAAGCGTAGATGCGGTCGACGGTGTAACACGCGGTTACAAAAAATGTGGTGCTATTTCGGGTTAAAATGAAAAAAAAATTGAATTCGAGCAAGTTCACTACGACCCCAAGCTTTTGGTCTTCTAAAATAATAGTCTAATATTTTCTAACAAGCTTTCCCAATACGCCATCGTTCGTTTAGGTACATAGCTCTACAGAATAACTGAGCGGAAATTCCTTCGCCTTCCTATTCCTACCCCGTAATGTACCAGGAACGCAGCATCACTAGGAGATCACACGGTTTTATTAAATATCAGACGTGCCGCATTCCAGCCAGTAGCTTGTGTGGTGACCAGGAGACAAGCAGTGCGGTTCTAATGCACACGGAAACTCTTCCGAGCACAGATTCGGGAAAGTGTCCGCGAGAATTTTTTAGAAGCGATTTATTAATCTGTCAATAGTCAATAGTGCTTTATTCAATAGGATAAATTGTGATCACTTTAAAACGTCAAACTTAAAACTAGCTACGCCTGTTCTAACCTCCTTCCGCCGGCAAAAGAACAGGCAAGAAACGCCCGGCAGGTAATTTTTTTGGCACGATCACATTGACAATTTTATTCTTATTACTAATTGATTGAATTGGAGCAAGTTCACTAAAATCCCAAGCGTTTTTTTTGTCATCGAATAGTACGATTTTTTTAATTAGTTTTACTAATAAGATTTCTCTTGTTTGGTTGTACACATTAGGATCTGATTTGGGATACTGATATTTAATTTGACAAACCAGCTGTTCAATAACGGAAAGTTTCCGCCACCTAGTAGCTCTCCATATGTGTTCTTTAATGTGTACGAGTGTGGGAAATTGAAATAAAGTTGCGAAAGTGACTTTTCTAGTTGCACCAAAAAAGTTCGTGTCAAGTTTAAGTAAAGCGCCACTACTTAAACACTATCATAGTAAAGAGTAGTAGTTCAGCTTCATACAAATCGGCCGCCGCCGCGCCGGTTCGAATGTATGTGTGCGAGTTGCAGTTTTCACGCACACAATCACAAACGAACGGGGCCGCGGCGCGGCCATACACTCAGTACGGAACGCGCCGCCTATGCATCACCGCAAGAGTAGGCAATTAACTCGTCGAGCGGCCTTAGCTAACCTACTGTTCTTACTTTACTGTGAACACTATCCTCTTTGACCCGGCTTGATTCTGGGTCCCATCATCTCATCATCATCATTAAATACTTGATTCTACTCTCAAAGTTAGAAATATTTTATACTTGACACTGGCAAATACACAAGTAGTGTGACGCAAATACCAAAAAAAACCTTTGAATCACTTAAAACGTCAAAATTAAAACTAGCTCCGACTTTTTTGGCGGCAATTGAACTGTCAACATGAAGATTTTGTTATTATTTCCAAAACTTGTGTTTCTTCGAGTGATAATGTGTAATATTGGTGGATTATTAACCATTATGTGTTCGTTAATGTGTACGAGTGTGGGAAATTGAAATAAAGTTGTGAAAGTGACTTTTCAAGTTGCTCCAAAAAAGTCCGTGTAAAGTTTAAGTAAAGCGCCACTACTTTACTTAAACACTATCCTCATCCCATCATCTCATCATCATCATCACCATTCACCATCATCATTTAAACTTGATTCAACTCTCTGAGTTTGAAATCTTTTATACTTGACACTGGCAAATACACTAATCGTGTGAGGCCATAACAAAACAAAAAAAAAACTAGCTCCGCCTGTTCCAACCTCCTTACACCGGCAAAAGTACAACCAAGAAACGCCAATTAAGCGATCATGAACGATTTATGAAACAAAAAAACCAATCTTGTCCAAAGAAAAATGAACTGATGGTTTTACCACCGAACTTAGATAAGAGCCGAAAGGAAAACTCAACAACACATTTTCGTCTTTACCACTCAAGTTTAAAGACTACAATCGCTTGATAAAACTTTACGATGCCAAATGAGAATAATGCCAGGCGATTTTAACACTTACACAGCTAAGTTAAGGTTGCTTTTACAGTGGTTTAGAGGCAGAATATTACTAACTTGCCCAGCTAAATGCTGTCACACGATTTTGAAGCCTAGCGCTTCAGTTTACAGTTGATTTTGGTGCGTAAATATAAAGGTCGAATTTCCCTACAATAGACGTAAGGAAATGGAGTTCGAAATACGTATAAATTCCAAGTTAAATAGGTTATCGGAATCATTTGATTAGAAAAGGACGGCCTTTTTAAAGAGAGTGAAACGTGTACGGAAAGAACAATGTCAAAATTGTCAATGTGATCGCGCCCAAAAAATTACCTGCCGGGCGTTTCTTGCCAGGGCCCGTAGCCAAGATGCATTCTACAATCGTTGACGCTAATAGAAAACAAGAAAAAAGTATAGGATTGACATATTTCAACGCTAAATCACGTGGTCAGAAACGTGGTTAGCTAGTTTTAAGTTTGACGTTTTAAAGTGATCACAAAGTATCTACTATTGAATAAAGAAAAATTGACTTTTGCCTTTTGAATGGTCAAAACGGACCTGATGTTGTAAAAACCGAGTAATATATTTAAAAAAAAAATTTTGCTTGTATAGATTATACAAACGATGTTTTATTTATAATGCACACCAACATAATAAAAAATTTATCATAAATTTACAAAAATCACACTATAGTCAGCTCAATTCCAATTAAAGGCGTAGACTACATGCAAAAAATAGCAGAATAATTTAATATTATATTAATAATTATTGAATCATCATTATCAGCCTTTCACGTTCCCACTGCTGGGACTCTGGCCTTCTCTCAGAGAGAGAGTATGGGCCGTAATCTACCACTCTGGCCCAGTGCGGGTTGGTAGATGTCGCATGCCCTTGAATGTTGCAGTTCTTGGACATGCCGGTTTCCTCACGATGTTTTCCTTCACCGTTTTGAGCGATGGCAAATCCGCACGTAACTTATTAAGTCATAGGTGCGGGGCCGAGATTCGAACTCGGTGTCAGCGGCTTGTAAAGCGCACGCGTTACCGTTCGGCCACCATCGCTCAATTCAATTATTGAATACGTAATTTAAAATGTCCAAAAACTAAGTGCAATAAATGATTACAATTGATTTTTTTAAGAAATGATAAGAAAAAAAATAATTGAATTTTTAACTTCGTAGTGTCTAATGACATTTGTTTGCTTTTGCTACGCTACAATACGTCTTGTTCTACCAATTTTGTTGTACTTATTTTTCTTTTTCTGAACTTATCGTTAATTTCACAAACCAATAACTGTTTTAGGCCGGTCGTATGACTTCAATAAGCTATTCGTAATTTTTATACAAAATATATTGCTGTCAGGTCCAAGGCAGTATGAGAAGCGGCCGATGTTCTTTGAAGTATGGGCCACCTCTTTATAGTCTTTGTACACTACAAAAAGTTGGTTACATCCGTCAAAAATTAAAAAAACCCCCGACATCTTGGACCGATTTTCATCAAACATAGCTAAAAACACTCCGTAACTCACCTTTCATACAAAAAAACTACATTGAAATCGCTTCATCCGTTCGCGAGCTACGGTGCCACAGACAGACAGACAGACCCGCCAAACTTATAGCACCACTATTTTTGCGTCGGGGGTTAAAAATGCTACTACTAGCTATTCCCCTCGGTTTCACCCGCGTGGGCTTCAGTTTATCGCGATAAAAAGTATCCAATGTCCTTCCTCAGGGTTCAAGCTATCTGCGTGCTAAATTTTATTTAAATCGGTTCAGTAGTTTAGGCGTGAAAGCGAGACAGAGAGACTTACTTTCGCATTTATAATATTAAGTAGGGATAGTAGGGATCAATCGAAACAAATATATGAAATTTTAATGTCTGTTTGTCATTTTAAATTAATAGCTTTTCACACTTTTTTGGCGGCAATTGAACTGTCAACATAAAGATTTTATTTTTATTTCCAAAACTTGTGTTTCTTCGAGCGATAATGTGTAATATTGGTGGATTATTAACCATTGTGTTCGTTAACGTGTACGAGTGTGGGAAATTGAAGTAAAGTTGTGAAAGTGACTTTTCAAGTTGCTCCAAAAAAGTCCGTGTAAAGTTTCAGTAAAGCGCCACTACTTTACTTAAACACTATCCTCATCCCATCATCATCACCATCATCATTTAAACTTGATTCAACTCTCTTGAGTTTGGAATATTTTATACTTGACACTGGCAAATACACTAATCGTGTGACGCCATAACAAAAAAAAAACAGCTTTTTCACTAAATGCATATGAAAGAATAATAAAACAAAAATCAATTTTTAAACAATATGTAAAATGAATTCCTTGAATTTTTTCGTTACTTTGTAGCCCATTTTGAAACTTCTCTGTCAGCGCCTCATCCAGTATTCAGAATCGTCTAGCTATTTCATTATGACATTCCGTTGTCATATATAAACCGTACGTGACGGCCTGACCTCTATGGGCAAAGAGTAGACAACTAGGCAGCGAGTACAGATAGGAGCAAGTTTCAATGGAAGGTTTTTGTGAGGCAATCCTACTAAAATAATATATGCGAAAGTTTGTTTGTGTGTGTGTGAATGTTTGTTACCGCGTATCACGGTAACTACTGAATCGATTTTGATGAAATTTGGAATGGAAATATAGCTTATACTCTACATGTACTTTTTATCCCGGGAAAAGGTTCTTGCGGGAAGACGCGGGTAAAACCGCGGGGTTCAACTAGTTAAATGATATGATTTATTAGAAGGAGGCTAAAATTTACAGCTAAGATTTTATAACATTGTTTTTTAATTAGTTACAAGTGAAGCTAATAAAAGCGTATTTAAAAATAGGAATTTGCAAGTTGAAGCAATGGGCAGGCCCCATCGCTCGACGAACCGATAACCGATGGGGAAGAAAGGTTCTCGAGTGGCGACCACGAACCGGAAAACGTTTTTAAAATTAAAACACTTTTATTAGCTTGACTTGTAACTAACTAACTAACTAACTAACTAACTAACTAACTAACTAACTAACTAACTAACTAACTAACTAACAATGTAATCAAATCTTAGAAGTCAATTTTCACCTACTTCTAATTGTTGTATCGACTTGAAACTTTGTATGTGTATGTAATCTCGGTGACAATGCAATAATTTGGTATCATCGACCTGATCTGATGATGCAGCCGGAAGGTGGGTAGGGCATCTCTTCGCTGGCTACTAGTAAACCCCTCGTGTTTGGGCTCATATGAATCGTCTTGATGAGTACAATAGATTGGACTTGGTGACGAGGGTCTGATGATGCAACCGGAAGGTGGGTAGGGGATCTCTGCAGTGGTTACTAGTAAACCCTTCGTGTTTGGGCTCATATGAATCGTCTTGATGAGTCCAATAGATTGAACTTGGTGACGAGGGTCTGATGATGCAACGGGAAGGTGGGTAGAGGATCTCTGCAGTGGCTACTAGTAAACCCCTCGAGTTTGGGCTCATATGATTCCTTTTGATGAGTCCGATAGATTGGACTTGGTAACAAAAGACTAAAAAGTAAAAAAATAAAAATATATAGTTTAAAAAACTAAAAAAAACACTTTAGAAACGCACTGAAAAACATAAAATAATTAAATTGACTTGTATTAGTTACGATATAATGGTTAATTCAAAAAGTGTGGAGCGCTTCTTTTGCTGGGTAAATAAAAGTAAACACAACCAAAAAGCGCTCCACACTTTTTGAATTAACCATTATATCGTAACTAATACAAGTCAATTTAATTATTTTATGTTTTTCAGTGCGTTTCTAAAGTGTTTTTTTTAGTTTTTTAAACTATATATTTTGTAGGTAGGCATCCCAAAAATTGTGTGTGGCCTTCGAAAATAGTCAGCTGTTATAAAGCTGTGTCATTTCTGCACAAAACTTTGCAAAGCATGTCATGTAAGAAACATTTTTAAATATTTTATTTGTAAATTTAATTTTTTTCGCCTTTATGTTTGGAATACCCTCACTTCGGCCTTATAGGGACACTAATTGCACCCCGCGGTTTCACCCGAGTCTTCCCGTTGTCCCGCAGGAACCTTTTTCCGAGATAAAAAGTAGCCTATGTGTTAATCCAGGGTATAAGCTATCTCCATTCAGATCCGTTCTGTAGTTTTTGCGTGGCAGAGTAACAAACATCCATCCATCCATACTTGCAAACTTTCACGTTTATAATATTAGTAGGATTATGTTCCACGTTGTATATAATATGAATGTGTAAGTAAGCACAGTAAAGTAAGAACAGTAGGTTAGCTGGCCGCTCGACGAGTTAATTGCCTACTCTTGCGGTGATGCATAGGCGGCGCGTTCCGTACTGCGTGCATGGCCGCGGCCCCGTCCGCGGCCCCGTTCGTTTGTGATTGTGTGCGTGAAAAGTGCGTGCGTACACGGTGCCGCTACTCTCGCACACATTAAAACCGGCGGCGGCCGATTTGTATGAAGCTGAACTACTACTCTTTACTATGTAGTAAGGTAAGGTAACTGACAACTGACAACTGACTTGCCTAGAGTAACGACACATGTTATTATGGTGAATAAATGAATTGAATTGAATTGGTAGGTAACCTTATTTAATTAATGAATCATCTGTAGGTACTCTCTACTCTTAGCCGTCTCAATTATGGCCCTCTTCGCTCGTTCTGCGGCAGACGTTTCACTTTACTCCCGATATGGTTCCCATTGTCGGAAAACGAGTCGTGGGAGGGCAAATTAAGGAATCATTTATTTATAAATAACTGGGAGGATTGAAAAGTGCGGGAGGAAATTGATGTTATAAGGACGACTGTGAGTTTAAACTGATATTGGGGCTAATTTCAATCAGTTTTCAATTTAATTATAGTCCTAGTCTAATATATTGTTACTGGTTGCGCCCCGCGGTTTCACCCGCGTCTACCCGTTATCCCGCAGGCATCTCCATTTAAAATTTTACTCGAATCTGTTCAGTAGTTTTTGCGTGAAAGAGTAACAAACCCACTAATGTTATAAACATGAAAGTTTGTGAGTATGGATGGATGGATGTTTGTAATTATATAATTAATTAATTTATTAATTAATTGTTGGTAATTATTTACAACAATTTTATTGTTCAAAAATATCATTTTTATAGCGATGATGGCTCAGTGGTAGTGACGTCGGCTTGCGATCCGTAGGACGTGGGTTCGAATCCTACAATGAGCTTGAGCTTTCGATGAAGGAAAACATCGTGATGAAACCATAGCTTGGTGGTAGGATACTCTCTAGTACTCGCCTGGCTAGCTACCACCCTCATGTTAAGAATCTATCGCCGTGCACCTATCGGTGTGTTCCGGCAGCCTCACTTGAGAGCCAGTTCCCAGTCCAGGTGTAGCGTGGCGCCACCCGACCACATCGTCACTTAACATCAGGTGACTTGTAGTCAAAACGCTACCCTGAAAGTAATAAAAAAAATTAAAGTAAATTAAATTGTAAAAGAAAACACTTGTAATTATTTACAATAATTTTATTGTCAAAAAATACGGTTAAGTAACTTAAGCTACAGGCTGTTGTTATTATTGACTAAACATTCATCCTTTGAAGGCAAAAGCGTAACCTTCTCCGAAACTGTGGGGGCCTTTGTTCTCTACCTCGTTATTCCGGTACTAGAACAAAAAAATTGCATTAAACAAGATTATACATCCCAAAAGAAACAAAAAACCTGACTGCGCCAAAATATAGTACCCTATGTCACTCCCACAATAAAGACGAATCTAATGACACCTCATATGTTAAAATCCGTCAAGCCAATTAGGCTACAGGCCGTGCCAAAGATATACATACATACACTCGAAAAACATAACCCACCTTCTTTCATAGTCGGGTAAAAAGACTCCGAAAATGATGCATTATGAAGATAAACTTCAAAAATGCTAAGCTAGATAATAACTGAACAAAATTTTATAGAAATACGACTAGATGAGTCACGCGTCTTCCATATGTCGTGAGGTCACTGATCGCTGGCAGCGGCAGGTCAACGCCCCTCGCACGCCGCGCAGAGGTCATTGTATCGCGCAATCATTACCCTAATACCAAGTTTTTGATGATCTGTCGTTTTGATGTTTCTGTATTAGGTCTTGAAAATCCCTGTTCAGAAGTGTTTATAGCGATGATAGCTCGGTGGTAGTGACGTCAGGTCTCGATCCGAAGGTCGTGAATTTTAATCCACTTGAGCTTTCAGTGAAAGAAAACATCGTGATGAAACCATAGTTTGGTGGTAGGGTATTTTCTAGTACTCGTCTGGCTAGCTCATGTTAAGAATCTGTCACCAAGCACCTATCGGCGTGTTCTGGCAGCCTCACTTGAGAGCCAGTTACCAGTCCAGGTGTAGCGTCGCGCCACCTTCACATCGTCACTGAACATCAGGTGACTTGTGGTCAAACGCTACCCTGTAAGTAGTCAAAGAAAGAATTATCTGTGTATTATTATTATGATTCAATTTACCTGACCGTCGTCTTCAGGCCCTCCCTGCTGTCCCCAGTTCTGCACAAAGTACTGACCACCAGCTGCTTTTTGAGCATCCGGACCCTATAAAACGAAGGCTTATTATAAAACACTAGACTATTTAGATGACAAGAAAGCTTGGGATTTTACAAGTCGGTTATCTAAAACTGGCACGTGCCCAGTACTCACACTAAAGCAACTTCATTCAGTAGTAAAAACAAAAAATACGTCAAAAGGTAAAACTAGCTACACCTGTTCCAACCTCCTTACGCCGGCAAAAGAACAGGCAAGAAACACCCGGCAGCTTATTTTTTTGGCGCGATCACATTGTCAATTTTATTCTTATTACTAATTGAATTGGAGCAAGTTCACTACAGTCTCTCACTACAATATTTTTTAATAAGCTTTACTAATAAGATTTCTCTTAGGTGGTTGTGCAGATTGGGATATGGAAACATAAACATTAACGAGTTCTTCGTTAGTTGTTACCTCATCTCGTCTCCAACCCTGGCTGGGGTCTGGTCGCTGCTGGTTGTACTGCTGCTGCAGCTGGTATTGTTGTCGCTGCTGAGCATACGCATTCTGGTAATGGTTATCTGGAACAATAACAGACTTTCTTCAAGGTTCATTCGCCGCAAAATACCTGCCAGGCGTATTTGCCTGTTCTTTTGCCGGCGTAAGGAGGTTGGAACAGGCGTAGCTAGTTTTAAGTTTGACGTCTTAAAATGATCACAATGTATTCTATTGAATGAAAAACAATTGGCTTTGACTCAATACAGGATTGGACTGGGGTTCATTATAATATGAGCATTCCGGATCTAAGCCAAATTTAAGATTTCCGGCGGACCTAGAGTCATGAAATTTTGGCATGAAGCACATGTAAAGGACAAGCAACATTCCAAGCAAAAAAAACCGACTTCAAAGGTTTTCTCCTGGATGCCATTATAAGAACTAGTCCAAAGTGAAATGGGACCACACTGGAAGCACCTGCTTTCAATTAAAAAAAGAAAAAAAAAGCCATAAATATGTAGTATAATAGCACAATAAAAAATGTTTGTACGGAACCTTCGAGGCTCAAGCCCAACTTGCACTTGACACTTAAATTTATCACGTGGTGTAATTTGAATCCGATATTTTACGCTTTACAGTAGTTACAGTTTGATTTGACGTGATTTAGATAAATATTATGATACCTTGATTATGTGGCGCCATAGGTTCAGGACTTTTGGGTAAATGGCTTCCTTCTAGAATCTGAAATAAAGAATAATGTGAGTTAGAACACATACTAGTTGCGCCCCGCGGTTTTACTCGCATCATCCCGTTATCCCGCAGGAACTTTTTTTCGGGATAAAAATTAGCCTGTGTTAATTCAGGGTATAAGTTAACTCCATTCCGTAATTCATTCAGATCCGTTCAGTAGTTTTTGCGTGAAAGAGTAACAAACATCCATCCATCCATCCATCCATCCATCCATCCATCCATCCATCCATCCATCCATCCATCCATCCATCCATCCATCCATCCATCCATCCATCCATACTTACAAACTTTCACGTTTATAATATTAGTAGAATGTATTATACTTTTGGTGAAGAAAAACATCGTGATGGAAAACCAAATCTGAACCTTCTGCATATTTACATACAGCTTGGTTATCTAAAACTGGCACGTACAACACACTCACACATGTGTCTGTGAATGGGCGCACGGCATGACGTCGCACTGCATACGCATCGTGAGAAGTCTCTCAGTCTCTCTCGCACTCGGGCGAGGCTACGAGTGTGACAGAGATTGTTATCGTTTTGTTTTTGCTACTGTATAATAAAATTGCTTTGGTGTGAGTACTGGGCACGTGCCAGATTTAGATAAGCTAGATAGATAGATGGCAGGGTTTGCTACGCTGATTCATTTTTAAGAAATAATTACCTGAAAACCTTCCTTCCCCGCTCTGTACTTCAGCTTGACGAGCTGGCCGCTGGGATCTTTGTACTGGTAAGCGCCAACTCTGGTGCCGTCAGGTTCTATTTGTTCCCCCGCCGCTAGCCCGTTGTCTGACGCGTATTCAAAGCGAAAGGCGCCATCTGTGGGTGAAAATATACTATAGAAATTGATAATGCGTTAGAAAGATTCTATTATATTTCTTTCTCCAGACTTTGAACTATCTTCGCACCAAATTTCATCAAAATCCGTTGAGTTGTTTTTGCGTGATAGAGTAACAAACATCCATCCATCCTCAGAAACTTTCACATTTACAATACCTATTATTAGCATTGACTAACACCCGATATTAATAATCGATCCAGATCCGTTATCTGTGGTTTTGGATAGATATGTCATGTCATAATATGTCATTTTAGTAGTAATATGTCAAGCCCTAGTACTAAAATGAGATATTATGACGTGACATATCGATCCAAAAGCGCGGATAACGGATCATGATCGATTATTATTAATTTCAGGCGCCTATTACGTTTCAACTGCTGGGACTCTGGCCTTCTCTCAGAGAGTACGGGCCGTAATCTCCCACGCGGGCCCAGTGCGGGTTGGTAGATGTCGCATGCCCTTGAATGTTGCGGTTCTTGGACATGCCGGTTTCCTCACGATGTTTCCCGTCACCGTTTTTAGCGATGGTAAATCTGCACGTAACTTATTAAGTCATAGGTGCGGGGCCGAGAGGATTCGAACTCGGTGTCGGCGCCTTGTACGGCGCACGCGTCACCGTTCGGCTACCATCGCTCTAGGCTGGTGATGGTGATGATGATTATGATGAAGATGATGATAGTTACCTAGAGACGGGTAGATGAGCTTCAGTTCAGGCGGAATGGTGAGAGTCATCAGTTGTTCCTTTACCATGCCGGTTTCCTCACGATGTTTTCCTTCGCCGCTTTGAGCTATGGCTATTGCTTACCAGAACTTAAAGCCTGCTTGTGGTGCAGGATGGAGGCCTGCTGCTCTTTGCTGATGCCGTACGGAAGTCGCCAGGGCTCCGGCTTGAAGACTTGAGGGCTGGCGGGGTCTGCAGAAATAAGCATAAATAAATATCGGAGGACCATTGCACACACATTGACCTAGCCCCAAATTAAGCTCGAAACTTGTGTTATGGGTACTAGACAACGATATACATACTGATAAATGTTAGTAAGGTCACATTCAGAGCGTCTTTTTAGGTATTGTTACCAATGAAATGAGATGATTTATTCACTAAAATTAGAGAACATGTTGGTCATCCATATCGTCGGCTAATCAACAACACCGCGCAAGTCAAATTTTGTAACTTTTCAGGAGAGACATGCGGAATTGTCGAAATATTTTCCTATAATATTAAACGACGATATAACGACTTGACTTGTGTTTGTTACAATTTTTAATTAACGGCTTCTATTTAATCAGAACGTACAGGTTCATAGAAGCACACGTCAAAACTGCACTTAATAGAATGGCATTAAAATATCAATACTGCCAAATTTTGACTTGTGCGGTGTTGTTTGCTAGCCGACGATATGGTATTGAATAGTACCTATTGATCTATTTATTTTGCCATTATGCAATTAAAATAATTACATATTAGTAACTAGTTGCGCCCCGCGGTTTCACCCGCGTCTTCCCGCTATCCCGCAGGAACCTTTTCCGGGACAAAAAGTAGCCTGTGTTCATCCAAGGTATAAGCTATCTCCATTCCAAATTTCACTCAAATCCGTTCAGTAGTTTTTGCGTGAAAGACTAACAAACATCCATCCATCTATCCATCTGTACATACTCACAAACTATCACGTTTATAATATTGACGCTTACCTCTCCAAGGTTCCTTCGCTAGGGTAGGGGTCCAGCTTGGCGCCGCCGTGCTCTGAGGAGTCACATCTCTACCGGAAGCTGGGTTGAAAAGACCACGCTGAATGCCTTCTAGCTGTAAAAGAAACAAGCAAATTGAAGGGCAATGTTTCCACTTTCCAGTGACAGTGACTTTTTATACCGGAAAAATGTTTGATCATATGGAAATTACGGGTATGACCGCAGGGCGCAGCTAATTCTTAATATTTTTCACAAATTCGTGTTTTTTACAACAAGGATGTATGACCACAATCTTTTAAATTCTTACTGCTGGGACTCTGGCCTTCTCTCAGAGAGAGCACGGGCCGTAATCTACCACGCGGGCCCAGTGCGGGTTGGTAGATGTCGCATGCCCTTGAATGTTGCGGTTCTTGGACATGCCGATTTCCTCACGATGTTTTCCTTCACCGTTTTGAGCGATGGCAAATCCGCACATAACTTATTAAGTCATACGTGCGGTTTGACCACAATGAGCTCTGTGAACTACTGTTATAAGGTTTAATGTTACATGCATCTCAAGTGCTTACTTTGTTACTAGCGTCGCCCCAGGGTCGATGCATCGGTTGGAACAAAACTGGAGGCCCCATCTGAGGTATCGAAATTACGAATATGAATTATTTTCGAGTACGCGTGCTCCTTACGCGTACAAGACGCCGACACCGAGCTCAAATCCTCTCGGCCCCGCACCTATGACTTAATAAGTTACGTTACGGATTTGCCATCGCTCAAAACGGTGAAGGAAAGCATCGTGAGGAAACTGGCATGTCCAAGAACCGCAACATTCAAGGGCATGCGACATCTACCAACCCAGCGCCCGCGTGGTAGATCACGGCCCGTGCTCTCTCTCTGAGAGAAGGCCAGAGTCCCAGCAGTGGGAACGTAATAGGCTGATGATGATGACGTAAGCATAACGTAAGTGAAAAATAATTTAAAGCACTCAATTAATTCAATCAATTAGTAATAAGAAGAACATTGTAAATGTGATCGTACCCGAAAGATGACCTTCCGGGCATTACTTGCATGTTCTTTTGCCGGTGTGAGGAGATTAGATCTGCCGTAGCTATTTTAAAGTTATGACAAACATCCTTCTACTAAATAAACATACTTATTTTGATTTGATTTCAAGGTTCCCAAATTATAGCGATCGACAAATAAGCGATGATGGCTCAGTTGAATCCAACAACGAGCTTTAGCAGGTAAAGGGATACATCGTGATGAAACCATAGCTTGGTGGCAGGGTATTTTTAAGTGCTCTCCTGACTAGATCCTCAAGTTAAGAATCTGTCAACACCTATCAGTGTGTTCCCGCAGCCCCACTTAAGAGCCAATTCCCAATTTAGATGTAACGTGGCGCTACCTTCGACCACATCGTCCCTTTACCAGATGAATTGTGGTCAAACGCTACCCTGTAAGGAGTAAAAAAAAGATATCTGAAACGTAATTTAATGTTTTTCTCGAACAAATGAAAACCAAGAGGCGGTCAAGTGAACTTTGATCGAAAGAAATTAAGAAATTAACATTCTTTAACGAGAACTGGAGTGTGGCGAATGCTCGACCATCCATGAGTATTGTGTACTAATTAAACACTAATTAGTCCCTAGTTATGTAACCGACACGGATGTTTAGTGAACTGATAGACGGACGCATTTCATAAAGTGATTTGTTTGATTCGTACTGAATTGAATGCCCTGCCTCATGCCGACATACGTGATAAGTCTGATGAAACCTCACGTGGACTCTCAAAAGTCAAAAGTCATTTTTTCTTTATTCAATAGGATACGTTGTGATCACTTTAAAACGTCAAACTTAAAACTAGCTACTTCTGTTCCAACCTCCTTACGCCGGCAAAAGAACAGGCAAGAAACGCCCGGCAGGTAATTTTTTTGGCGCGATCACATTGACAATTTTATTCATAATACTAATTGATTGAATTGGAGCAAGTTCACTAAAATCCCAAGTTTTTTTTGTCATCTAATGGTCCGATATTTTTTAATTAGCTTTACTAATATTCAGAAAATATCACACGTGAGTAGGTATGTATGAGAGCGACGATGGCGGAACGGTAACCTTGTGCGCTTTACAACGCGCCGACACCGAGTTCGAATCCTCTCGGCCCCACACCTATCCTACTAATATTATTATTATTTGGTAGTGACCCTGCCTTCGAAGCTAGCGGTCCCGGTATCGAATCCTGGTAAGGGCAAATATATGTGTGATGAGCACGAATAGTTGCTCCCGAGTTGGATATTTCTATCTATATAAGTATTTATTTCTCTACTAGCGGCCCGCCCCGGCTTCGCACGGGTATTAAACAAAAACTTCATTAAAAATTATAATACACACATTATTGGAATTTTAGTAAAGATCTCTACTTTTATTGAAAATAGACATCAATATTTATACGATACTAACGTCACTCAATTTTTTTGCCTTCCCGGAATCTCTCTATTAACACTTGAACTTTATTGTATGGTGTTAAAGTTCAAATTGGCTCTACATTTTAGGAAGAAAACGTTTGTATGGGAAAAAGGAAAGGGTTGCTTTTATGGTTTTCCCGGCAATTATTCAGATTTTTCTCGCCGTTAAAACCATTCTTGGGCTTCAACGAACATTTTAAAAAAAGAATTGGCAAAATTGGTTCAGGCGTTGTTGAGTTATGCGCTTACCAACACATTTTGTGATTCATTTTTATATTATAGATAACTAGCTGTTTCCTGCGGTTTCACCCGCGTGGGCTACAGTTTATCGCGATAAAAAGTATCCTATATCCTTCCCCGGGGCTCAAACTATCTCTACACCAAATTTCATTTAAATCGGTTCAGTAGTTTAGGCGCGAAAGCGTATATATTCCGTATACTCGCGTTACCTGCTGTATTCATTATCCTATTTTAATTCAAATTTTTTTTGACCGCGTGTTTGAACCTCGCAGCTAAAGGTCTTCCTGGTTCGTAAATTGCGACCGCAGTTTACCTATTTCATAGAATATTCTCCCGCCTTCGGTCCTCACCGCGTTTCCCGCGGCACTGCGGTGCAGCGGGTTTATTTTTCTACTACTACTTACATTTTTAAACTCGTGATATCTTTCGAATGGAATGTCCGAATTGAATAATTCAAAAAGTTATATGAAGGGATTGAAGCAGTTTTGAATGAGAAGTAATTTATTTTGATAAGGATTAATACCAAGATACAAATAAAGAGCCTTCTTCTAGCGGCGGCATTAAAATTAAATTTTTAAAATAAAAAAACACTTATTGTGGCATAACTATAATAGTTAGACATATGCTCTCGCGGACTTTTTTGTAGATCTTAATGGGACCTACAAACCCGTAATACATTGTTTTGTTCTAGTTTCAATAGTTTTTGCAGCGCACGCAAAAATAGATTTTCGATTTCACACCTTGGGTTGCAAAATAGCAATTTTCTTACGGATCCCTAATTTTTTTGGAAATAAAATATAGCCTATAGCCTTCCTCGATAAATGAGCTATCGAACACTGGAAGAATTTTTCAAATCGGACCAGTAGTTCCGGAGATTAGCGCGTTCAAACAAACAAACAAACAAACAAACAAACAAACTCTGCAGCTTTATAATATTAGTATAGATATAAGTATGTATATCGTTGTCTAGTACCCATAACACAAGTTTTGAGTTTACTTTGGGGCTAGCTCAATTTGTGTGCAATGATCCCCCGATATTTATTTATTTATTTATTTATAAACGTGAAAGTTTGTGAGTATGGATGGATGGATGTTTGTTACTCTTTCACGCAAAAACTACTGAACGGATCTGAATGAAATTTGGAATGCAGATAGTTTATATACTGGATTAACACATAGGCTACTTTTTATCCCTGAAAAAGGTTCCTGCGGGACAACGGGAAGATGCGGGTGAAACCGCGGAGCGCAAATAGTGTAGTAATAATATATTTTCTGTGCTTTAGTACCTTAAAAGATTAATACTCACGGGTTGTCTAAATGTCTGAGGTGCGTAGAAGTCATGTTGAGCCCTCGCAGCCGCGGCAAGTATGAAGCACCAGAAGCAAATTAGCTGAGTAGAAAAAAAAATTGCTTTGGTTAATAGAAAAACGTAACATACTTTTTTAAACTACCATGGTCAAAAACATTAGAATTAGGTTTAGGTTTGGTTAGGTTGGTTTGGTTTTGTTTTTTTTTGGTTTGGTTTTGGTTTTATTAGATAGATACGTCAGCATTATTAAAAAATCGGCTGAAAATCAGCGCTGTGGATTCGTCCATAGCATATGCTGAGCCAAGACCTTTTTGGGAGGTACTGCACACAGCAGCAGTGTTCGCACCATCGCGTAGTTTAATGATTTATGTATAATTTTACTGTTTTTTTGTGTGTGCTTCTTTCTTTTGTTATTGTGTGCAGTTTTGCCAAATAAAGTCTTTCTCTCTCTCTCTCTCAATATCTTTTTCTGTATTTTCGTTCCACCGCTCAATAGTTTTTCAAAATCCCGCCTTTTTTCGTCGTCCGTATGAAAAATCTCATCGACCGCCCGTCAGCCCATAGACTGCCTTTTTTTTTAAATTTCAGACTAACGAAAAAAGTAAGTACGACCGAACCATTGACACAATAATATAATAATCCATTTATAATCAAATGTCAACGTCAAAATCTTATTTTATACAATCTACTGTCAATTCTACCGATTTTTATTTTAATTATAGATGACAATCTAACAGTAATTACAGAGAAAATGATTTTACAGCCCCAAATTCCAGCCAATCATCCTCTTGGTACTTACCCGCATTATCACAGAACTAGCACAATCACCACACTAGACGTACAGACAGACAATGGAGGCTACATATGAAACTGTGGCATATATATGGCACAAATACATATTGGCCAAGAAGCAGTGGACCGAATCAGGACTGGCTTTAGAAGTAAAGAGCCAGAACCGAATGAAGAAGGTTTTGTTCGAAATAGCTTAATAAGAATTTAGAGTATTATTTACGTCATAATTTTCAATCTGTCATCAGTGACTTATCACATCTCATACCTACTAATAAATAATGATAATAATTCGGCGTGCGCTAGGCTTTTGGCCGCGGGTACGCATGAGGCCGGCTACTGGCTTCACGCGTACCCTTCGTCAAATACAGGAACTTTTCTTGAGCCTGACACGCTCCGAATCGCAACCTGTCTACGGCTTGGGGTTCCGGTCTGCGCTCCTCATAAATGTCCCTGTGGCAGTGATGTCGACAAGCTAGGACATCACGGACTGTCATGCCAAAAAAGTGCAGGCCGCTTCTCGAGACATGCCGCACTTAACGATATCATACGCCGGTCCCTCGCCACCGTCAACGTACCAAGTCTTCTTGAGCCCTCTGGTATTTCAAGAGACGATGGCCGGACGGTATGAGTTTGATTCCATGGAAGATGGGCCGGGTGCTGGTATGGGATGCTACCTGTTCAGACACGCTAGCCCCTTCCCATCTACATGGAACCAACATCAGAGCTGGTGCGGCGTGTGAAGCGGCTGAAAAAGCTAAGGCATGCAAATACAGGGGTCTAGGCTCCGAATATGATTTTGTCCCATTCGGTGTCGAGACCCTTGGTCCGTGGGGTCCTAGCGCTTTAGGCCTTTTTAAGGAAATAACAAAAAGGTTAGTCGACATCACCGGAGACCGAAGAGCTGGCAGCTACCTCGGACAAAGAATTAGTCTAGCCATCCAAAGGGGGAACGCTGCCAGTATCTTCGGTACCATGCCTAAAGGGACTTCTTTTCATAATGTATTTTAGTTATTAGTTTAGGTTTATTTGTTTTTATTTTATTGTTATAATAGTATATAATTAAATAAATAAATATTTTACGCATGATATATAATGTAATATTACTTACATATTAATATACTTACTTCGAAGCTAGCGGTCCCGAGTTCGAATCCTGGTAAGGGCAAATATATGTGTGATGAGCACGAATAGGTATTTTTACCTGAGTCTTGGATATCTGTATAAATATTTATTTCTCTATATATGTATGTATATAAATAAAATAAATATAAATATCGGGGATATTGGTTCCTACAATGGTTGGTACAATGGTTCCTCGATATTTATTTATCCTACAAATATTATAAACGTGAAAGTGTGAGTATGGATGGATGGATGTTTGTTACTCTTTCACGCAAAAACTACCGAACGGATTTGAGTGAAATTTGGATTGGAGATAGCTTATACCCTGAATTAACACATAGGCTACTTTTCACTACAGGAAATGGTAAAAAAGAGGGAAACTGGGGGGCGCAGCTAGCACTACAACGTGCTCAGGCCAACATAAATTTTCCCCGAAAGATAACGGTTCGCAATCAACCAATCATTATAATTAACGCAAGCATGACCGCGTTAATGCATAACTATTTATGTAGGTACCTACCTAGCCGCTACGCTTAAAACATTGCGAGTTGCTACCAATACGAAAGCATACAAGGGAATGGTGTCGAATCATAATTATTCATGAACTAGCTGACCCGGCGAACTTCGTATCGCCAATAAAAGTTACCTTTTAAACCTTCCTTAAACTACCACAAACATTTCAAGATCAAAATTAGCCAAATCGGTCCAGCCTTTCTCGAGTTATAGCGAGACTAACGAACAGCAATTGATTTTTATATATAAGATAAGATATAAGATAAGACTAGGTGCGCCCCGCGGTTTCCTGTTATCCCGCAAGGAACCTTTTTCTAGATAAGAAGTAGCCTATGTGTTAATCCAGGATAAAAGCTAATCCGTTCCAAATTTCAGTCAAATCCGTTCAGCAGTTTTTGCGTGAAAGAGTAACAAACATCCATGCATCCGTACTCGCAAAACTTTCACGTTTATAATATTAGTAGGATGGTACGGAACCCTTCGTGCGCGAGTCCGACTCGCACTTGGCCAGTTTTTTTTTACTCACGTGGTCAGAAAAAGAAAGCAAATATTTTAGACCTGTCTACTTAATTCAGAATCGTCGACACCATCAAAGATCAGATTAATTAGATATTAAATTGCAGGGGTTAAGTGCTTGGCGACAGATTCTTGAGGTTGGTAACCAGGCGAGCACTAGAAAACGCCCTACCACCAAGCTATGGTTTCATCACGTTTTCCTTCACCGAAACCTCAAGCTCATTGTAGGATTCGAGCCCACGACCGCAAGCCGACGTCACTACCACAGCCATCATCAATTCAAAAACGATTTTTAGGTTTAATTAAAAAAGTTCTTAATTCGACACATTTTTATTTTAAGGAAAAATCACCAAGTACATACATACACTGACATAAATAGATAGATTGAATACATACACAAAAATATATAAGATTCCGGGGTAACATTACACCTAAAATCACAACCTTAAATCTAAAAATGGAAATAACATAATTAAACATCAGATCTTTTAGGTTACCTGGTTTTAGTAGGCCCCACATTTCAATCAACCTAGTTCTTAAATTCTTCCAACACAGTACCCGAATCAGACGTAGAGTGGCGCCACCATCGATCACATCGTCACTTAACATTAGGGCACTTATTCTCTATGACCATCAAGATTCCTTGCCAATAACCTGTGACGTCATTGCCCAGGTGACTTGTGGTCAAACGCTACCCTGTAAGATGTAAAAAACGACACCAAATTTCTTTATTATTCCGTCGCAACCTACCCAATTCCTTCATTATTCCTTCGCAACCTACCCAACTTCTTCACTATTCTGAGGCAACCTACTTAATCTCTTAATTATTCCGTCGCAACCTACCCAATTCCTTCATTATTCCGTCGCAACCTACCCAACTTCTTCACTATTCTGAGGCAACCTACTTAATTTCTTCATTATTCCGTCGCAACCCACCCAATTTCTTCATTCTTCAATCGCAACCTACCCAACTTCTTCACTATTCTGAGGCAACCTAATTTCTTCATTCTTCAATCGCAACCTACCCAACTTCTCCACCATTCCGAGGCAACCTACTTAAACTCTTCATTATTTCGTCGCAACCCACCCAATTTCTTCACTATTCCCTCGCAACCCACCTCATTTCTTCATTCTTCCGTCACAACCTACCTCAAAAGTCTGTTTTTAACTAGACAAATAGTCCGATACCCACGGCGACATGCCATTTGAATACTTCATGGGAGGCACGTCGTATGGCAAGACGAGACGGTTCTTGGCACTCTGCTGCAGAGGGAAGAAATCTTCGTTTATCTGAAAAGAAGACATAGACTAACGCCCGGTTTCAATAACCGATCTATCCACGGTTTGCCCTACAAGAGATAGAAATTTGACATGACTTCTATGGAGCTTGTGTCAGATTTCTGTCTTCAGTAGGGCAAAGCGCGGATAGATAGGGTGTTGTCAAAGTCAAAGTCAATAGTACTTTAATTCAATAGGATACATCGTGATCACTTTAAAACGTCAACATAAAACTAGCTACGCCTGTTCCAACCTCCTTACGCCGGCAAAAGAACAGGCAAGAAACGCCCGGCAGGTAATTTTTTTGGCGCGATCACATTGACAACTTTATTCTTATTACAAACTAGCTGCGCCCCGCGGTTTCACCCGCGTCTTCCCGTTATCCCGTAGGCACCTTTTCCGGGATAAAAAGTATCCTATGTCCGTCTCCTGGTCCTAAGCTACCTCCCCACCAATTTTCAGCCAAATCGGTTCTGCCGTTCTCGAGTTATAAGTAGTGTAACTAACACGACTTTCTTTTATAAATACAGACTGATTGAATTGGAGCAAGTTCACTAAAATCCCAAGCTTTTTTTTGTCATCTCCTAGTCCGATATTTTTCAATTAGCTTTACTAATAAGATTTCTCTTGTTTGGTTGTGCACATTGGGATATGGGAACATGATAATTAACGAGTTACGGACCCTATATGTTAATCCAGGGTACAAGCTATCTCCATTCCAAATTTCATCATAATCAGAAGTTACGGTGATACGTGGTAACAAACATTCACACACACATAAACTTTCGCTGCGACTTAAAAGTTGTGTGTGAATCTACCATCACTACGAATCTACCAAAACGGTGAAGGAAAACATCGTGAGGAAACCGGCATGTCCAAGAACCGCAACATTCAAGGGCATGCGACATCTACCAACCCGCACTGGGCCCGCGTGGGAGATTACGGCCCGTACTCTCTCTGAGAGAAGCCCAGAGTTCCAGCAGTGGGAACGTCATAGGCTGGTGATGATGATGACATTAAATTAATGTAATTATCATCTTTTTAAACATTTTGATTTCTACCTGCGGGGGGTGACCTGGTGACCTGTAGGACAGGTTTATCAAAACCTATTTCAGCTACCAGCTCCTCATACAGTTAGATATCATCTTGTCAATCTTGCTTGTACAGTCAGCGGCAAAAGTAGCTGATCGTTCTCGATTTTCCAAATGTGTTTCAAATCAGTAATTATTATTGTTTCTTTTACACTTTACATGGTATCATTTTGGCCGCAACATAACACACCTGATTTTAGGTGATGATGAGGTCAAAAATTGGTGTATAAGACGATGAGGATAATAGAAAAAAGTGGGATTGTTCAGCGACTTTTATCGTTGACTGTACCTACTTGTGTAATTTTCTAATTGTGAGGAGTAATAAACATATTTTGATTTGATTTGATTTTTGATGATGATGATGCTTACAACGAATTTCGGTAGGAACAGCACACCAGCTTCGTAGCTCATGATCCTGAGGGCTGCGTTGCCTTTATTGATGCAGCCCCAGGCGGCCTGCAAACAAACAAAAAGTATATATGTCATAGTAAAGGAGTAGTAGTTCAGCTTCATATAAATCGGCCGTCGCCGGTTTGAATGTGTGCGTGAGTAGCGGCACCGTGTACGCACGCACTTTTCACGCACACGCACACATAAACGAAAGGAGGCGGCCGGGGCCGCGGCCATGCACTCAGTACGGAACGCGCCGCCTATGCGTCACCGCAAGAGTAGGCAATTAACTCGTCGAGCGGCCTTAGCTAACCTACTGTTCTTTATGTACTGTGTTAGCGAGTAAACAAAAACGGCACCATCAGTATGTCAATGTCTTTTTTTTTTTTTACTAATTACAGGGTAGCGTTTGACCACAAGTCACCTGATGTTAAGTAACGATGTGGTCGAGGATGGCGCCACGCTACACCTGGACTGGGAACTGGCTCTCAAGTGAGGCTGCCGGAACACACCGATAGGTGCACGGCGACAGATTCTTAACAAGAGGGTGGTAGCTAGCCAGGCGAGTACTAGAAAATACCCTACCACCAAGCTATGGTTTCATCACGATGTTTTCCTTCACCGGAAGCTCAAGCTCATTGTAGGATTCGAACCCACGTCCTACGGATCGCAAGCCGACGTCACTACCACTGAGCCATCATCGCTATAAATGTCAAACTGACAGATGACAGACAGGTGTGTGTGTGAGTGTGTGTCTGTGTTTAATGATCCTCTATGGCTGCTTTTTATCGCGGAAAAAGGTTCCTGCGGGACAACAGGAACGCGAACAGGGGTGGAACGCAATTAGTGTGTAATAGATGTTTGTTACCTTGCTAACATTTCCTGATGTTAGTAAAAAGTACGCCGCCTTCTGGTTGTCGGGAGACAGTCGAGTGTACGATTTTATATGCGGCATTGCGCGGTCGCGGTCGGTGGACCGAGCTCGCCATTGACTGCGGAAACATACAAACAATGTATATAGCGATGATGGCTCAGTGGTAGTGACGTCGGCTTGCGATCCGTAGGACGTGGGTTCGAATCCTACAATGAGCTTGAGCTTTCGGTGAAGAAAAACATCGTGATGAAACCATAGCTTGGTGGTAGGGTACTTTCTAGTACTCGCCTGGCTAGCTACCACCCTCTTGTTATGAATCTGTCGCCGTGCACCTATCGGTGTATTCCGGCAGCCTCACTTGAGAGCCAGTTCCCAGTCCAGGTGTAGCGTGGCGCCATCTTCGACCACATCTTCACTTAACATCAGGTGACTTGTGGTCAAACGCTACCCTGTAAAAAAGTAAAAAAAAAAAAAAATAGAATCCCTACCAAAGTGATTTATTTACTTATTTATTGGGTAACTAGCTGTTCCCCGCGGTTCCACCCGCGTGGGCTACAGCTTTACGCATGCAAAGTCTCAGCCCGATCGGTTTAAAATTGACAAAGTTTCATACAAACTTTCATCCCCTATTTTATTCCCTTGAGGGTAGAATTAATCAAAATCCTTTCTTGACTGACTTGACTTGGTGACTGACTGACATAGTGATCTATCAACGCACAGCCCAAACCACTGGACGGATCGGGCTGAAATTTGGCGTGCAGGTAGATGTTATGACGTAGGCATCCGCTAAGAAAGGATTTTGATTAACTCTACCCCCAATGGGATAAAATAGGGGATGAAAGTTTATATGAAAGTTTTGTCAACCGATCGGGCTGAGACTTTGCATGCATAAAGCTGTAGCCCACGCGGGTGAAACCGCGGGGAACAACAAGTTAGTAATAAGAATACAATTGTCAATGTGATCGCGCCAAAAAAATTACCTGCGGGCATTTCTTGCCTGTTCTTTTGGCGGCGTAAGGAGTTGGAATTTAACAATGTATCCTATTGAATAAAATACTATTGAGTATTGGTTCAGGTACTTACTAGACTCGCGATGCTCGGTAGAGACACGGCGTGGCAGGCAGTGGCCTCCTTCTGCGAATACGCAATCGCGCAGAAGGAGGCCGCGGAACTGGTCAGGGAGGCAGATCCGCTCTCTGAGCCAATCCGGCACAGGCGGAGGGGCGGTAGAAGGAGGCGTTTGCCCTCCTCCTCCCGCCCCACTAGAAGACTAGTAAGGTCGTATCTGGGCGGTAGAAGGAGGCGTTTTGCCCGCCTCCTTCCGCCACACTAGAAGAATAGTAAGGTCGTATCTGGGCGGTAGAAGGAGGCGTTTTGCCCGCCTCCTCCCGCCACACTAGAAGACTAGTAAGGTCGTATCTGGGCGGTAGAAGGAGGCGTTTTGCCCGCCTCCTCCCGCCCCACTAGAAGACTAGTAAGGTCGTATCGGGGCGGTAGAAGGAGGCGTTTTGCCCGCCTCCTCCCGCCACACTAGTAAGGTCGTATCTGAGCGGTAGAAGGAGGCGTTTTGCCCTCCTCCTCCCGCCACACTAGAAGACTAGTAAGGTCGTATCTGGGCGGTAGAAGGAGGCGTTTTGATCGCCTCCTCCCGCCCCACTAGTAAGGTTGTATCGGAGGGGTGTCGCTTTCCCACCCCACTAGTAAGGTCATATCGGGGGGAGGGGCTGTTACAGTGACCCCCTCCCGCCCCTCCAAAAAGGCGGAGGACGGAGTAAATAAAAAAAATAGGGTACTTACTACAGGTAGTCGTTGAGCCAGGTCTGCTTGCAGTGTGCGGTGGCCGCGTAGGGCAGACATCCCCCGCCCAGCAGACCGTCGTGGGATTGTTGCACGTTTTCTGTTCAACCATCATCATCAAATCAGATCAAAAATATGTTAATAAGAGGACGCCGTGATAAACAATGAATCTGAAATCAGCTCCATACAAAAACGCAAGCGAGCTGACTAACGCCGTAGGGTCGTATGCGTCAAAATAAAAAGGTTTTTTTCGATTAAAATGAAAACTATCGTTAATTTTATAGAACTAAACCTGTAGTTCTTTGAAGAATGTGTATATACCATACAGAACAAAAATTCAACTCTTAAATCGGTTTTGTATGCCTGTAAAATGAAAATCTTTAGAGGGCAGTTTTCGATCATTGTTTCTCTGCTATGAAAGTTAACCAATCGTGTTATCCTTCCGACAATTTGATGTCAAAAACATGATCTTTAATGTACATAAATATTAGCTCTGTATGTTTTGTAATTGCAGAGAAAAAAGGAGATCCCGGCAGCCAATATTGCCAGTTCCTCGTCTTAAGTCATAGGTGCGGGGCCGAGAGGATTCGAACTCGGTGTCGCCGCCATGTACGGCGCACGCGTCACTGTTCAGCCACCATCGCTGTAGACTGGTGATGGTGATGATGATGATGATGATGATGTTGTTGTGATCCCGCAACTCATTAATATCCATGTTCCCATATCCCAATGTGTAAAACCAAACAAGAGAAATCTTATTAGTAAAGCTAATTAAAAAATATCGGACCTTTAGATGACAACAAAACAAAACTTGGGATTTTAGTGAACTTGCTCCAATTCAATCAATTAGTAATAAGAATAAAAGACAATGTGATCGCGCCAAAAAAATTACCTGCCGGGCGTTTCTTGCCTGTTCTTTTGCCGGCGCAAGGAGGTTGGAATGGGCGTTGCTAGTTTTAAGTTTGACGTTTTAAAGTGATCACAATGTATCCTATTGAATAAAGAAAAATTGACTTGACTTGATGATATAGTTACCTAGAGACGGGTAGATGAGCTTCAGTTGAGGCGGAGTGGTGAGAGTCTTCAGTTGTTCCTTTATCTTCGCGAATTGGTGCAAGAAATCACCGGTCAGCCACATCTATATATATATATCACAGTTTTACTAACCACCTTCAAAACAAAGTTTCAAGTCGATACGACAATTAGAAGTAGGTGAAAATTGACTTCTAAGATTTGATTATTGATTTTATTTTTTGATTTATTGTTAGTTGTGAGCTTTCGTTGAAGGAAAACATCGTGAAGAAACCATAGCTTGGTGGTAGGGCATGCTCTAGTGCTCGCCTGCTAGCTACCAGCCTCGAGTTAAGAATCTGTCGCCGTGCACCTATCGGTGTGTTCCGGCAGCCTCACTTGAGAGCCAGTTCCCAGTCCAGGTGTAGCGTGACGCCATCTTCGACCGCATCGTCACTTAACATCAGGTGACTTGTGCTCAAACGCTACCCTGTAATCAAAAAATAAAAATGTATATATTTTTTACTGATTGCAAACGATGTATGTATATTTCTTTAGCACGGCCTGCAGCCTAAATGGCTTGACGGATTTTAACATATAAGGTGTCATTAGATTCGTCTTTAAAGTGGAAGTGACATATAGTACTGTAGGGGTTGGGGAACACAAAACAAGCCAAAAATAGGGACAAAACAGGGAAAATCTGGATATTGCGAGTAAAAAACTGTGGAAGCGCGTATATCTCTTTCGGCGGGATCTCTAACTCCTTGACATTTAATTTTTTTATTTTTGTTATGGCGTCACACGTTTAGTGTATTTGCCAGTGTCAAGTATAAAATACTTAAAACTCAGAGAGTTGAATCAAGTTTAAATGATGATGATGATGATGATGAGATGATGGGATGAGGATAGTGTTTAAGTAAAGTAGTGGCGCTTTACTTAAACTTTACACTGACTTTTTTGGAGCAACTAGAAAAGTCACTTTCACAACTTTATTTCAACTTCCCACACTCGTACACATTAACGAGCACATAATGGTTAATAACCCACTAATATTACACTTTATCACTCGAAGAAACACAAGTTTTGGAAATACAAACAAAATTTTCACGTTGACAATTCGATTGCCGCCAAAAGAGTCCATATACTTTTTGACACTTTGACAGATGTGGTGACGCGCGGGCGCCACAGGCCACAGACTGAATGCTTCACAAAATCTCGATATCCTGCTAATTTATTAAATGAACAAAAATATTAATGGAACTAGCTGTTCCATGCGGTTTCACCCGCGTGGGCTACAGTTTATCGCGATAAAAAGTATCTTATGTCCCTTCCCCGGGGCTCAAATTATCTATAAACCAAATTTCATTTAAATCGGTTCAGTAGTTTAGGCGCGAAAGCGTATATATTCCGTATACTCCAAAATTATTCCCGCACTTTGGTGCCCCCTCACCGCGTTACCTGCCCATTATCATATTTTAATTCTAAGTTAATTTTTCTTGGTCCGCACGTTTGAACCGCGCAGCTAGAGGTCTTCCTGGTCCGCGACCGCACTTTACCTATTTCATAGATTCTCCCGGTCCGTATTCACTTCACCGCGTTTCCCGCTGCGCTGCGGTGCGGCGGTTTTATTTTTCTACTACTACTTACATTTTTAAACTCGTGATATCTTTCGAATGGAATGTCCGAATTGAATGATTCAAAAAGTTATATAAAGGCATTGAAGCAGTTTTGAATATAAAGTAATTTATTTTGATAAGGATTAATACCAAGATACAAATGAAGAGCCTTTTCTAGCGGCGGCATTAAATTTTTTTTTTTAAATAAAAGATCACTTATTGTGGCATAACTATAATAGTTAGACATATGCTCTCGCGGACTTTTTTGTAGATCTTAATAGGACCTACAAACCCGTAATACATTATTTTGTTCTAGTGTCAATAGTTTTTGCAGCGCACGCAAAAATAGGTTTTCGATTTCACACCTTGGGTTGCAAAATAGCAATTTTCTTACGGATCCCTAATTTTTTTGGAAACAAAATAGCCTTCCTCGATAAATGGACTATCCAACACTGAAAGAATTTTTCAAATCGGACCAGTAGTTCCTGAGATTAGCGCGTTCAAACAAACAAACAAACAAACAAACAAACAAACAAACAAACAAACAAACAAACAAACAAACTCTGCAGCTTTATAATATTAGTATAGATATACAAAAAAAGTGTTTTAAAAATACAGTTGCGTCGCTAACAGGTACTTTATTTTGGCGCAGTCGGGTTGTTTTTGTATTACCTATTTTAGTTTAATTTATTCAACTTACACTTGCTTGGTTCCCGTAGCTGCCTATGCTTGAAGCCTGCGCCAATAGAGGCCAGCACCTTTGTTCTGGAAAAATAATAACAAATCATATCCCTTGTAGTAGGACCTATGCCCTTAAATGTTGCGGTGATTATTTAATTTTACTTGTACATACCTAATTTGTTATTTTTATTTTTATTTTGATAATTAGCGGCCATCTCGCTCTATTTGTACGCCTATTTAGGCAAAACATGTTCAAAACTCAAAACTCAAAAATGTGTTTATTCAATAGGATACATTGTGATCACTTTAAAACGTCAACTTAAAACTAGCTGCGCCTGTTCCAACCTCCTTACGCCGGTAAAAGAACAGGCAAGTAACGCGCGGCAGGTAATTTTTTTGGCGCGATCACATTGACAATTTTATTCTTATTACTAATTGATTGAATTGGAGCCAGTTCACTAAAATCCCAAGCTTTTTTTTTGTCATCATGTTGTAATCATTATATTTAAGATCTGCATGCAAACTCGTTATGTACCAGCACATGTTTACAAATAAAACATCTATATCTTGGACAGGCCGGTTTCCTCACGATGTTTTCTTCACCGTTTTGAGCGATGGCAAATCCGCACGTAACTTATTAAGTCGCTGGTTCCCAAGCTAAGCTAAAAAACGGGGTTAATTAAAACTATCTCTCTGTGTAATTTTGGTCTAAAAAAAATGTAACAAAAATATATGTCAATCTACTTGATATATAGCAGAACACCTTCAGGCCGAAAAATGAAAAAAATATATTTATATATTGAAAAAAAATGTGCAAAGTGCCCCATTTCCTACAATTTTAATACTACTTTACTCCTAAACTTTATTGGTAACAAAGACTTGTTAATACCATCAGCGTATTAAGAAATATAACACCCAGAGCACCTTCAGGCCACTTTTTGAAAATACTGCTTCAATTATTTTTTGCGAAATTTTTTACGTATTTCATACTCGCAAATCGGCACGTAAACTCCTCAGTCGCCCATAAAGTCAGTGCAGGACGATCAAGCAAGGTCAACGGCGTATGGCAGGGCCTTAAGTCATAGGTGCCGGGCCGAGAGGATTCGGACTCGGTGTCGGCGCTTTTAACCGCTGAAGTAAAAAAAAAAGGATAGCGTTACTTTTAGACCTGTCAAACTTGGTTTAGATTTAGAGAATGCAAAACCGAATGGACACCGTTGACTCACCAGTAGCTGGTATAGCGCAGTGCTGCTTCAGCAAGGATCCCACCCTGGTCATCCCCCAGTCGGTGTCGAAGTGTGACCCTGGGGCTGAGGCGACGAGGAACACGCTGAGGGAACGGTCACCTCTATCATTCACCAGGTGGTGGCACAGGTTTTTTATGTATCTTCGAAGCGATGATGACTCAATGGTAACGAGTGACGTCGGCTCGCAATCCGTACGTTGTGGGTTGGAATCCTTTTTTTTTTACTATTTACAGGGTAGCGTTTGACAAGTCACCTGATGTTAAGTGACGATGTGGTCGAAGACGGCGCCACGCTACACCTGGACTGGGAACTGGCTCAAGTGAGGCTGCCGGACCGATAGATGCTTGACAATTTCTTAATAGTAGGCTAGCACGTGAAAATGCTCTACCAAGCAATAGAAACTGTAAGAACGGTAGTAGAAACTGTGAGACGGGTAGTAGAAAATGTGAGATGGGTAGTAGAAAATGTGAGACGGGTAGTAGAAACTATGAGATGGGTAGTAGAAACTGTGAGATGGGTAGTATAGACTGTGAGATGGGTAGTAGAAACTGTGAGACGGGTAGTAGGTTGGGATGTAAGCTAAAAATTACTAACTTGATATGCGAAAAATCGCATCGTTTCACCATCTCCGTGTAGATGGAGAGCGCTGGCAAGTGGTAATGGTTGAGGTAGCGGAGCAGGGAACGTTTGAACATCGTCGGAGATTCGCCGTCGTGCGGCATGGCGGTAGGTGGCAGCTCGGGGCAGCGCGGACTGAACCAGAGGCTGGAAGTACGAAGATAAGAGCAAAATTGTCAATGTGATCGCGCCCAAAAAATTACCTGCCGGACGTTTCTTGCCTGTACCCCTAGTACAGGTTTTGATAGTTTACAAAAACTATAAAAGTTTTCGTTTCCATCCATACAATATATATTTTTCAGCGAATCTTACCGAGACTTGGAGGAACTGAAATCGTTAATACGGGTTATTTTAAATCGTTATAATCATATTCCAACAATGTTATTGAGTTACTTTTTGAATTTAAGCAGATCGAGTTGCCACATTGACAAGTCGGCGGTGGTAAACGTAGACGTTTACGAAAACTTTTATCGTTCTTTTGCCGGCGTAAGGAGGTTGGAACGGGCGTAGCTGCAGGTAATTTTTTTGGCGCGATCACATTGACAACTTCATTCTTATTACTAATTGATTGAATTGGAGCAAGTTCACTGAAATCCCAAGCTTTTTTTGTCATCCAATGGTCCGATATTTTTTAATTAGCTTTACTAATAAGATTTCTCTTGTTTGGTTGTACACATTGGGATATGGGAACATGAAAAGTGGCCAATGTTCTTTGTTCCCTTATACATAAAGCTACCACTTACCCTTGAGTCCTGTTTTCCCAGTCATCTAAGTACAAGTTAGCCGTCGAAACCACCACTCGAAGCGATCCGTCTTCGTAGCAGAGGATCATCATTTTACTGGAATAAAAAAAAACAATGTAAATATATGTACAACTAGTGGACCGCCCCGGCTTCGCACGGGTATTTAACAAAAATATCTGAAGAATCTGTCGCCGTGCACCTATCGGTGTGTTCCGGCAGCCTCACTTGAGAGCCAGTTCCCAGTCCAGGTGTAGCGTGGCGCCATCTTCGACCACATCGTCACTTAACATCAGGTGACTTGTGCTCAAACGCTACCCTGTAAAAAGAAAAAAAAATTTGAAATTATACATTACTAGCTGTTCCCCGCGGTTTCACCCGCGCGACTTAGCGTTGATATATGTCAAACCAATACATTTTTCTTGTTTTCTATTAGCGTCAACGATTGCAGAATGCATCTTGGCTAGTAGCGCAGTAGTTTTAATAAGGATCCCTAATTTTTTTGAAAATATAATATAGACTATGTTCGCCGCGGATAGAGTAGCTTTCCAACAGCGAAAGAATTATTAAAATCGGATCAGTAGTTTAGGAGCCTATTCAATGCAAACAAACAAACAAACAAACAAACAAATCTTTCCTCTTAAAAAAAATCTCTATCTATCTCTCTCTTTTAAATATTAGTATAGATAGACAAACAACTCGGGTTAGCTGAAGCGACGATGGCTCAGTGGTAGTGACGTCGGCTTGCGTCGTAGCTTTGAATCCGACAACAAGCTTGAGCTTTCGGTGAAGGAAAACATCGTGATGAAACCATAGCTAACTTATCAAGTCACTAGTTGCGCCGCGCGGTTTCACCCGCGCCTTCCCGTTATCCCGCAGGAACCTTTTTCCGGGATAAAAAGTAGCCTATGTGCTAATCCAGTATTTATAAACTATCTACATTCCAAATTTAATTCAGATCCGTTCAGTAGTTTTTGCGTGAAATCGTAACAAACATCCATCCATCCATACTCACAAACTTTCACGTTTATATATAATATAAATAACGTAATAAATAAATAAATATCGGGGACCATTGCACACAAATTGAGCTAGCCCCAAACTAAGCTCGAAACATGTGTTATAGGTACTAGACAACGATATACATACTTATATAGAGAAATAAATACTTATATAGATAGAAATATCCAAGACTCGGGAGCAAATATTCGTGCTCATCACACATATATTTGCCCTTACCAGGATTCGAACCCGGGACCGCTAGCTTCGAAGGCAGGGTCACTACCAAATAGTAATAATATTAGTAGGATAGGTGTGGGGCCGAGAGGATTCGAACTCGGTGTCGGCGCGTTGTAAAGCGGACGAGGTTACCGTTCCGCCACCGCCGCTCTCATATATACTCACGTGTGATGTTTCCCAAATGGTGTTGCCATTTCCACTAAATGCGAGTCCACGTGAGGTTTCGTCAGACTTATATTTTTGAGCACAGGACACGCGTCGCCATACAATATTGTCAACCTTTTCGCACTGGAATGAAACAAAATCAAAATTAGCTCAGCCTTTCCCAAAGTGGGCGATGACGCCCCTTGTAGGCGCTGCAAGCCTAAAAAGGGGCAAGAGACTCAGAATAAAATGACCACTACCTGTAGCCAGCAAAGTAATATTGCGCCAAGAGCCATCCTAGTTCAACCATAAAGTTTATCTGTAGAGAGCACTTCAATTCCCCCAAGCTACGGTCTAGGATTTCTGTAAGGAAAATGACGATTAATTGATTATAAGAATAATGAATATGAATCATTTATTTGCAAGAAATCATAAAAACACCAAACAAAACAAAATGCAAAATCAAGTATTACATAAGCAGATTTCTTACAATTATTAACCCCCCCCCCCTTTCCCTTGTCAGCAAAAGTAAGCAAACCTCGTCCCGTCCCCCCCATGTTTACGTTATCATTGGTACCTATATGCATTTTTCTTTTAAGAGGGCGACCAATCCCAAAAGGTGTATTTTTAAACACATAGTTTAATGGTAAAGAATGTAAATTTTGAAATTAAAAAAATACTGTAGGTAGGGGTAGAACCCGTAGAGGCCGAGTAATCGAATAGAATTTTGAAAAAAAAATCTGTTGTCTTTAAAAAAAAAAATACAAAACTTGTACGAAAAATAAACTGTTTCAGTTCAAATGTTCTAAATTATCAACGACAACCATACGTTATTTTTTACGAATTACATAGCCAAACTAATGTTCTACTCGAGTAATCGATTAGTTTTTTTATTTCATGCTTATATTTTGAATAATTAAATAAAATTATAGCTTGGAGCTCGAATCCATCATTATCGTCAACTGTACGCGGTCACGCGATTTTCAACTCTAAACAAAGTAACGTAGATAAAATATTAAACACAGGGGCCGTCTGTATTTTTTTCCAGCATTAGGCACACCCTTCTGTTTTTTTAACTGATACGCGAGCAGCAGTTAGCAAATAGGCTTAAGATAGAGGAATTTAACGATTTGTGGGTTGCCATTTGTGTAAAAAAGTAAATAATAACTGCTGACGTAATCACGTTAACGACCCCCCACCCACCCACCATGTCATCAAAAATAAGCAAAGCAAAGACCCTTGGGTGCTGCTTGTGGGGTCTGGTCTGCTTTGGTTGTGATCCCGCAACTCATTAATATTCATGTTCCCATATCCCAATGTGTACAACCAAACAAGAGAAATCTTATTAGTAAAGCTAATTAAAAAATATCGGACCATTAGATGACAAAAAAAAAACTTGGGATCTTAGTGAACTTGCTCCAATTCAATCAATTATTAATAAGAATAAAATTGTCAATGTGATCGCGCCAAAAAAATTACCAACCTAACGTTTCTTGCCTGTTCTTTTGCCGGCGTAAGGAGGTTGGAACAGGCGTAGCTAGTTTTAAGTTTGACGTTTTAAAGTGATCACAATGTATCCTAATAAATAAAGAAAAATTGACTTTTGACTTTTGACCCCCCCGCCAACCCCCCCGCCAAAGCGTAATACTTGAATGGCCCCTGTGTGTGTGTGTATGATAGTGTGTGTATAGTATTTCTCACCTTGAAACGTAATAGAGTAAGACTGTTGATGCGTTTCTTTAGCCGCTGTTATAGTTGTGTAGAATATGTAATAGGGTGCGCTGGCGGCGTGCTTGGCGGCCATCTTGCCTTTAGGGACCACCACGTTCAGGTAGTCCTCGACGCGACGGGCCGGGGCCACTATCGGACGATAGTCCGAGTCTACAAAAAGAAATAGTAGACTAGAATTAGGTTTTATAACGGGATAATTACCATGTATTTGTTTTTGTTTGAGTTCTCGATATTTCGGCACTGTTGCAAGCGCCATGATCACGAGAATACTAAAAGTTTTTGCGGGTGGGATTGTTGATGTTATAACGGGCAGACGTATCTATCTACCCGCTAATACCACCTACAAACCCCCCAAACCCCCCCCCCTCCCCCCAATCTACCTCCTAATTCTAATGTTTTTGACCATGGTAGTTTAAAATAGTTGATTGTATAATAAGAGAGCAATAGGACATTACTGCAGCGGCCAACAAAGGAGGCTTTGAGGGAAGGTGTAAAATTAAATGTGGGCCAAGGCACACATATCTGAGTCCATCAATGCCTAGTTGTGGCCAAGGCTTGTATAGTACTTTTCTCAAATAATGCGCGGAAATTAAAACTACGTAGTAACTGGGCAGTACTTTTTTCTTTTAGACTTTGGCAGTAACAAGTTTTCTATTACGGCTCTTGCCGCCTCTTGAATTTCAGGTGACGTTAAAGTAAGTTCATCACACTTCACTCATTGTCTTCACTTGAACTCATTTTATCAAATACAATTACTTTTCAAAACCAATGACGAACAACGAACAAAAAAATTTTCGCGCGTTAAAGTGATCATTTTTTTTTTTCAACAAACATGTTCCTGTGTGCAAGCCGGTTCGGAATTTAAATAAACCTTTGATAAGTTACCTCCTTGCTTGCCATGTTTCGGAGTAAAAATCGTTCCATTTTTAATTACAAGATATGCGTTTTCTTTGTAATTTCGTTAGCCGCTAAACACAACAGATATGATTTTTCTATGTAATTTATTTGGCCGCTAAACACGACAGATATGGATTTTCATACAACTTTTGCCAGCCGCTGCTTGCATATATTTGGGCAGAGCAGCAAGTTCGATTTATCTCAAAGAAGGTTGTCAAAAAAATGCTCTTATTTCCAAGCATGTTTGAAAAAAGTAATATGTTTATGGCAAAGGCGCTTTTTAAAACTTTTTATTAGTTTAAATCCTGAACGTAGCAAGGGATTCAAAGTATGTCGCCCGAGTGAAAAATATTTTTGCTCTCGTGTCATACACTTTACTTTACATTTTGTTTGATTGTTTAAATATGTTTATCACGGAAAGGTTTGCTACAACCAAATCCGAGACAGGCTAGCAAGTACTACCCACTGCACCCAGTTTTTATCATAATTGGGAAACAGCAATCTAGATATTTCGGTTCACTTTTTACAGGGTAGCGTTTGACCACAAGTCACCTGATCTAAAGTGATGATGTGGTCGAAGGTGGCGACACGCTACACCTGGATTGGGAACTGGCTCTCAAGCCAAGTAAGTATTGATGGATTACTGTTGTTTGGAAGTTTTTCTGCACCCCGTTGAATATCCGGTGGCTTTGGCGAATCTCGTTGAACATCTCGTGGTTTTGGTGAATTTTGTTGAACATGTTGAACTTTCGTTGAGTCTTGTTGAACATGTTGAACTTTCGGTGAGTTTTGTTGAACATGTTGAACTTTCGGTGACTTTCGTTGAACATCTTGAAGGTTTGTTAAATTTCTTACACCGTCTTGTGTTTGCAACTTTGTTACTGGTAAAGGGGATATGTTTACATTTTGGACGATCGGTTTTTTTTGTTGCGGGTTTGTTGCTGTATTGCTGAAAAGATAACATTTTTGATTTAATACCTTTAAAATGGAATGCAGCAGCGTTGCTGACAAGGGCTGGATTAAGTTTGAAGGCCCTGGTGCAATAAAAGAATGAAGGGCCTTAGTTATTAATGAAATACGTTAACTGGGATCAATTGAAAAATTTAATGTATTTTTTATTAATTAACTTGGCACATCAATATTGGCTTGTAACCCAGTTTCCCATTTCCTAAATACGGACCCGGCTCCTGATACGGTAAATATAATTATGATGGTTAAGTTTTTAGACAGAAAATGATCATACCTGAACGTCGCCACATCATTCTTTTTCAATTTTGCAGAATTGTATGCACCGTCTACGTCTTTCACAGCTACTGTTGGTTTGTAAAGCCCGTCTACGGACCACGGTGTGTAAAGTTGCTTGTCCACTATCACGTCCAGTTGCTCCGTAAACGTTACAAGATCCATGCTGTATTTATCAGGAATATTGTACGGGCCGGTACCTTTGTATGTGTCCAGTATTTTTTCTACTGAAATTGTAAACAACAAAATTAATCAATTTTTCTTGCATTTTGGTGCTCATTTGATAGATAAAGGGGAACCACCAGAAGACGTTATGTCGGCACCTTCAGTGACTAACTTTAAGAACAGACTGGACAAGTGGTTGCGAACGAACAATGCTTCCTTGCTACAGAATTGACTTTTCTCTGCACTTTTGGACATTGCTATAATTCAACGCAGCATGACAGACAGATGCACAGGAAAACTTTCAGCTTTTATAAAATGACGAAGGTCTGGCTGTCATGGGATCTGGGTCTATGAAAACCATTCTTCCTCATCGTGTATCGGTTATCAAATAATCTTGCTCAAGCTTATTTTACAAGGTTCGAACCTATAGACCGCAAGTCAAGGTCACTAAGCTGCTGTTAAATTGTTTCATTATATAAGATTAGATAGATAATTCACTCCTACTTTCCATTGTAAACAAACTCAAATTTTTAGTGGTCTATAAATTTTAATAAAAACTTACAGTGACGATGACTGAACTCTCTGAAGTGCGCAGGGTTCCTCCTATAACATTTTTCACCATAGTCGCACTCTTTTTTAACCCTTTTTGGCTTGGCATCATCTAAAATATGGTTGGAAATATGGAAATTAGCAGTTTCACTTCGTGGTTTTCATTCGAATTTAGGATAGTGATAATTTACCTATTCTTGTGTCTTTCCTTTTATTTGGATTCATAACGCGTTAAAATACTAAAACCAAAACAAAATGTAAGCAAAAACAAATAACTTAATTTTTAAATAACAAAATTTATCCACTTCATCATCATAAAATATTTCAAAATATTACAAATTTCAATTCAATCAATATTTAGATTAGAAGTGTAAGCCAAGGAGAAGAGAATGTAAGGAAGGAAGATAATGTATGTGTAAAGCGCCCTGTAAACGATCAAATCAAAATTTTACGTGTTTGTCAAATTATGTGATAGTTTGCAGCTTCGTTTGAAGCGTTTGTCAAACAATCTACGTGCTTGTCGCGTTTGATGAAAATCTGGATTGATGGTCGTGTTTGATATTTGTGATCGGTTGTTTGACCGTTTGCGTTGATGATTGATGAAAACGTAAAATTTCACAAACAAATTTGTCAAACCAATTTGATCGTTTATAGGGCGCTTACGCCTGTAAGCTCAGCTGTAACCTGTAACCTGTAAGCCTGTAACGTAACCATTTTTTTTTTTTTTTTTTTTGTTATGGCGTCACACGATTATTGTATTTGCCAGTGTCAAGTATAAAAGATTTCAAACTCAAAGAGTTGAATCAAGTTTAAATGATGATGGTGATGATGATGATGAGATGATGGGATGAGGATAGTGTTTAAGTAAAGTAGTGGTGCTTTACTTAAACTTTACACGGACTTTTTTGGAGCAACTTGAAAAGTCACTTTCACAACTTTATTTCAATTTCCCACACTCGTATACATTAGCGAACACATAATGGTTAATAATCCACCAATATTACACATTATAACTCGAAGAAACACAAGTTTTGGAAATAAATACAAAATTTTCACGTTGACAACTTAATTGCCGCCAAAAAAGACGTAACCATTTTGATTTTGACGTTTATGGTTTCGTAGGGATGACGAAGGCGAAATATGCAAAATGGCAAATGCTCGGCGAACTAGGATCTAGGATCAATCCAAGAATCGTTTATAATAATGATTCCGGAAAATCGATATTTTAAATTCATATTATACAATGAATTGATTCGGTTAATCCATCTCATACTTGAAAATTAAGGTTCAATTTTATTAAAATTAGTAGTTTTCATTATATTAACTTTATATTTAGTAAATAGTTTTGACACGATTAAGTTTTTGTGATATCGATTATGTTGACATATATATCGATAAGGTATGATAAATTTTACACATAGATAGATAGATAAATAGATAACGCTTTAATGTTTCACCACAACAACAGAAAAATAGAACAACTTATATGGAGAGATCTCCGATATTCCGATATAGGTTACGTTTATTTTGATATATCGAGCTCATGTCTAGTCTATTTCAAAGTTTTTTGCAGAATAAAGTTTGTTGTTTGTTTCGAGGTTATACAATCGCATCAAAATAAAACTCAAACCCAAAAGAATTAATTTATCTACTAATCGAATCCTGGTTCCTGCTGAATCTGTGACCCATCCCAGTTCACTTCACCTGTAATTATTTAATTCAATGTAAAGCGTTATCAAGTTGAATTTATAGTTAAATATTACTTACATTTTTCGTGTAGTTTATCATAAGTTATTATTTTATTTCAGTACAATGGACCCGTACGTGAGCTGTCCCTATAATAAAGAGCACTGGGTACCCCTCTCTCGCATCCAAGGACACCTCGTTAAGTGCGAAAAGGTATGTCTTCAACATTATTACAGACTAGTTGTTCTCCGCGGTTTCACTCGCTCGGACTACTGTATGTTGCATTAAAAAGTATCCTATGTCCTTCCCAAGGGTTCATACTATCTCCGTACCAAATTTCATCAAGATTGGTTCAGTGGCTTAGGCGTGACAAGGTAACAAGCAGAGGAACTGAGATTTACATGCGCCCTGCGGTTTCACCCACGTCTTCCCGTTATCCCGCAGGAACCTTTTTCCGGTATAAAGTAGCCTATGTGTTAATCCAGGATATAAGCTATCTCCATTCCAAATTTCATCGAAATCTAGGGTTGTGAGGAAACGGCATGTCCAAGAACCGCAACATTCAATGGCATGCGACATCTACCAACCCGCACTGGGCCCGCGTGGGGGATTACGGCCCGTATTCTCTGAGGGAAGGCCAGAGTCCCAGCAGTGGGAACGTCATAGGCTGATGATGAATGTTACTATAATTATAGTTATTTCAGAACTATCCCAACTTGTCGATCTGTCCATACAATGCGACTCACCGTTTCCCCGCTGACAAAATAAAGGCACATGTGGTTGACTGCCCTGCTAAGGTAATCTTTCTTCTATTATTTTTCTTTTTTGTTATGGCGTCACACGATTAGTGTATTTGCCAGTGTCAAGTATAAAATATTTCTAACTCGGAGTTCGATCAAGTTTAAATAATGATGGTGATGATGGGATGAGGATAGTGTTTAAGTAAAGTAGTGGCGCTTTACTTAAACTTTACACGGACTTTTTTGGAGCAACTAGAAAAGTCACTTTCACAACTTTATTTCAATTCCCCCACACTCGTACATGTTAACGAACACATAATGGTTAATAATCCACCAATATTACACATTATCACTCGAAGAAACACAAGTTATGGAAATAAAAACATAATTTTCGCGTTGACAATTCGATTGCCGCCAAAAAAGTCTCTTCTATTATTATCAGATAACCGTTAATTTTATTTCCAGTTTATGAAATAAATTAATAATCAATACAAACCTCAGAACTAAATATTTCTTTTTCAATGTTTTTTCAAATGTATTTTGTTTTTTGCTGACAACCTTTTGATACTTCATTACAAGTTGCGCCGCGCGGTTTCACCCGCGTCTTCTCGTTATCCCGCAGGATAAAACAGTAGCCTATGTGTTAATCCAGGGTATAAGCTATCTCCATTCAAAATTTCATCAAAATCGGTTTAGTAGTTACGGTGATGCGTGGTAACAAACATTCACACACACACACACAAACTTTCGCATTTATAATATTAGTAGGATAGCCTAGAGGGATTACCAAAATCTCAAGACTTTTTTCACTTTTTTTTACTATTTGCAGGGTAGCATTTGACCACAAGTCACCTGATGTTAAGTGACGATGCGGTCGAAGGTGGCGCCACGCTACACCTGGACTGGGAACTGGTTCTCAAGTGAGGCTGCCGGAACACACCGATAGGTGCACGGCGACAGGTTCTTAACTCGAGGCTGGTAGCTAGCCAGGCGAGCACTAGAAAATGCCCTACCACCAAGCTATGGTCATAATTTTAATTGCCTATTGATTTGCTTACAGGAGCAGTTCTTATTAGACAAGAAGCCTGAGAAAACCAACGCTATTCTGACAACGCCCCAGCCTATATCGCAAAAGGAGTACATCAACATCAACGATCCAGAATACGAGTGCTGGGATAACTAGTAGGGAAAACCTTTAAAAATTAAGATGATGATGATGATGATGATGATGACACCGTTTTCTGCGAGAAAAATAATTACGTGATATTTGCCAAGACCCTCCCTCCCCCCTAAGTGAGATTTGGAAAGATTTAGCTTGATCCCCTCCCCCCCCTAGACCATTAATTGATGCCCCCTAACCACTAACGTGTTTTAAGATAAATAATAAATAAATACAGGGGACATCTGCACACAAATTGACCTAGCCCCAAATTAAGCTCGAAACTTGTGTTATGGGTACTAGACAACGATATACATACTTATATAGAGAAATAAATACTTATATAGATAGAAATATCCAAGACTCAGGTACAAATATTCGTGCTCATCACACATGTATTTGCCCTTACCGGGATTCGAACCCGGGACCGTCAGCTTCGCAGGCAGGGACACTACCAACTCGGCTACCGCGTCGTCGGAATGAAACCTAGATGAAACCTAGTTTTTATTTGTCAGCACCTCATAGCCTCATAGTTTAATTTTTTTAGCATAAATGGCACGTAGATCAGTAAAGGTTCGCCATCCTTGCTATAGGCTATTTCATTTTGGAAAATAAAAGAATATTTTTGTATATTCTAAAATTTAGAATCTAAATAATTAAGATTAAATTAATAGTCATGTAATTTGAAGCGGTGATGTGGTGGTGCTATACTACGTTGAGACTGGGAACTGACTCTCAAGTGAGCACATTCTTAACTTGAGTTGAGGGTTTTGTGGTAATTTTTATTAGGGTTCCGTACCCAAAAGGTAAAACGGGACCATATTACTAAGACTCCGTTGTCCGTCCGTCCGTCTGTCACCAGGATATATCTCATGAACCGTGATAGGTTAGACAGTTGAAATTTTCACAGATGATATATTTCTGTTGCCGCTATAACAACGAATATGTACTAAAAAACAGATGACAATAAATATATAAGGGGGCTCCCATAAAACAAACGTTTTTATAGATAACGGTACGGAACCCTTCGTGAGCGATTCTGACTCTCAATTGACTCGCTTTTAAAATTGGATCTCGCTTGTTTTTACTTTTAAAGTATTTACGTATGCTAGGACCCCTCTAGTTGTATGATTATTATTATTTACTTAATAAGAATAGACTATTCAAAAGGAATCTAGGTTTAATAAGGATATTGGGACACTTAATTTGGTATTAATGTCCAATCGCTATCGTAAATATCCGTTAATTATCAAAAATGTTTAATAAACAATTAAAAGTTGACATTTTTTAAAAGAGGTTAGATTATTTATCCAAACAAGTTAGAAAAAAAATTTATTCAATTGGATACATTGTGAATATTGTGATCACTTTAAAACGTCAACTTAGAGGTTGAAAGGAGTGTCTTTAGGTTAATTTTTAGTTAATTAATTTAATTTATAAGATATGTATTTTGAAGCCAAAAATAAATACTATGATGTATCAATTATGGAGTTTCATTTACCAACCGAAGCCAAAGAACCGATAATCGTTGTGGTAGGGGAGCCCATGATGCTAAATGTGGATTTACTCGAGCGTCGTAGAGACCTATTGGGATGCAAAGCTTAGATGATAAGAAGAAAAAAATGTTATGTGATATATACCTTTACATCGGTGGGGGAAGCGGCTATAGATTTTTAAATATGTAAAAAAAAACTGTTGCATGGACATCCTCGAGCGCGTCAGATATTGATAGCATCAATGTCCTACGTATTTTTAATAATGTACGTATGTTAATCTGATCGTTTGCATGATGGGGGTGGTTGTATTAAAGGGTAGAAAATGAAAAAAAAAAAAAATTAATCGAGCGCGTCAGATTTTCTAAGGGAGTGTTAAGTGCACCAAAAAAAAGCTCTCATTCACTAATCTGACGATTTCGATGGGACGCAAACTCGCGGCCATTTTCATAATGTGCAAAAAAAATTCGCCATTTTGAAATACTCAAGCGCGTCAGATTAAGATATATATGGTTCATCTTTATGTTCTAAACGTACTGTCTCATAATCTGACGATTATCTAGAGGGATTTGCCTGATCTGACAAAAAAAAATTAGAAAAACGGTTCACCTTAAAGGCCATCCCTGCAACTTCCCGCTAATTCCATTCCTGGGTGCTTAAAATTGTACCTATGACATTTCTGAGCTCAAAATATAATTTATGTGATATTTTGAGCTCGCTGAGTTCAAAGAAATAATATTTCTATGCATTTGAGCTCTCCCAGCTCGAAAGTCTGATAGAAGTTTCATAGAACACGATTTTTGGAATTTTCAAACCGCAATAACTTTTGAATGGATCAACCAATTTTCACGCGGTTGGCGCAACTCGAAGCAGTTTTATCATCCTCTTAAGTAATTTTGCAATTTTAATTGATCGAGCCACAAATTTCGGAGTAATCCCGAAAAAACACTTTTTCGGGTTTCTTTCGTTCACGATATCTCTCGAACGAATCAACCGCTTTTGACCAGCTTGGTGGCGATCGACGTGGTTTTTCAAGCTCAAAGGCGGATTAGTTTTTGAAGTTGATCGATAAAGCCGGTTAAAAGTTATTCCAAAAAACCACTTTCAAGCTCAGGAAATAGCATGCAAATAAATAAGTGTATGCTTTTTTAGTAGAATACAACATGTATTTATAAAAAAATTACTTAAAAAAAAGCTTAAAACAATTTAATGTTTAAGGAAATGTAGGCATCACGCAGCTGCACGCATTTAACTATATCGACGAATTTTTGATATTTCGGCTTGCGGAAATCGTCAGATTATATATTTTTCATTATTCTTGAATTATTTCCTTCAAAATAAAAAAAAATTTAGCTACGCTCGAGAATGTCGAGATGACGTTTTTTTTACAACTTTGTTGCCCTCCCCTTTTTTTACGTCACTCTCAAATTGTCAGATTAGTGGAATATACACTTTTTAGGATGTAATTAACTCACCCTACCTTACAAAGAGCATGTAAGGTTTAAGAGACGGGACTTCCATACAAGCCGATAGAATCAATTTACGCCGCATTCCAATACCAACATTACCAACAGATACCACAAAGACGTCAAACCACAGAGTACCAACCTAACGAACCAAATAGTGCATAACCAATAGCCTTTTATCGATATCGATAAAATATGCAATGCAGAAACCTAGGTTGCTGCATATTAATAATTTTATATTGATTTTAGATAGGTATCGAATCTGTATTAATGAGTCCAATGTTGATGAGGAATATTTGATACTAAATTCTAATACAAGGTTGCACTTAAATGCGGACCCGAAATAAAATAAAAAACTGTTTCTGCTAATTAATTTTTTATTACAGAAATTAAATTATTCAGCGAAACGAAAATGAAACATTCCATTGTAAACAGTTGATGACTCACATCGTTCTGGGTCTTTTATTTTTAAGGTTTGCTCACAATTCTTACATTGCCGCAGTTTTTTTAGCACCATTGAGGCTATAAATATCCTGCAACATATACAGTACGCTGCTTTTCGATCGAATCGAACAAATTGTTTTCCATGTGAACATATTCCGCATCATCGTCTGGAAATTCGAAAACATCAGGCAGGACAGCATCATCAACTTCGGGTAGGTGTAGAACAGGAATTTTAGAATCTAAAAAACATTAATATTAATATAAAACTTATAGATGCACCTTCGCTCCACCCAAATGTCCGAATCAAAAAAAAAATTGTGCTTAGCATCGCCACATTGTTGGTATCAGGAGTATTAGGCATAAACACATAATGGCCAGGCTTTGCGTTTTTTTGTGTACTCGGCACACGTAATCCATTGTGTGGCATATCAATTTTATAAAGATTGTTTCTAAGTCCTGCAAAATTGCACAACCTATTCCGATCCTTGTTCATTTATGTAGGCACGCCATTGAAATATGTAAAACATTGTGCGCCTACTCTTTCACCCAATATTACATTCCTTATTTTTTTCAATGATAAATCAATAATGTTGCTATCGATATATCGATATTACAGTTGCAGTACATCACTAGCACACAATTTATATGAGAAAAATAGGTTAATTTTATTTGTTTTTAGCCTGCTACTTACATATGGCTGGAAAGTATCATATTTATGTGCTTACCGGGCTTCATCTAAAGGAAGTCTCGCCTTAAACATCCTTTTTTTACGATTCGAATGACTTGCTCGAGTTTAACAAATTTCACAAGAAATATCTTTTCGGTGGCATTTTGATTCAAAGTACACCTCTGATCACCCGTCACTAATTTTTAGGAGAAACTACCCTTCAAACAATTAAAATCCACAATCAAACAAGCATTTACATTCCTAACACACGGTACGAAATGTAGTTTTGTTGATAAACAACATGGCTGACACTTGACAGAAGTATTGCATGAAAGAGAAACCGCATTGAGGGAGTGTGATAGCAATATCCGCCATTATTTGCGCCGTAAACTCCATACAAAAAATTTTTGTTCCGAGTTGCGCCTGCCTGCTACCTTAATCTGACGCGCTCGAGAATTTCTGATGGTCAATTTTTTTTTACTAATCTGATCCTGTATCCTTCACGGGCGGCCTTATATATGGGCCTCATGTTTTGTGGAGGTACTTATCAATATGTGAGGTATCCTCCCTTATATTAATCTGACGCGCTCGAGTAAATCCCAAAATCCCCTCTTGGGCTCCCCTACTATTGAGGCAAACGTGTTTCTTGAGTGGAGATTGCGGCTCGGCAAACGTAGTGTAGGACGCCCTCTGGCTAGGTGGAGCGACGTCATACCGTCGGCTAGCAAACAACACTGATTACATTTTTTTTTCGGGATAACTCGGGAATAGAAGTTATGATGAAAGTGTCATGGTTGTACCCTCACCAAGGAAATGGGCTGACATCATTGTAGTATCAGGGCCACAAAATATTGTTATACCCAGCAACACGGGAGAAATAATGAGGAATAAGCGGTCACTATCCATATCTCCACCGACATCCATACCAAAGAAAATAAGATCTGGAAGGGGATACAGCATGGGATCTCAAGATGAAGACCTAGATGTTGATACAGATGAAGAATAAACTCATATAACATGTACCCATAGTTATAAGTTAGTGTAGTAAATAATGAAATCAGTGCAAATACATTACAAATATAAAAGTGAGGTGAAAAGTGATACGGATCTATCCTGAGGGAAAGGCATGTCATGTACTTATAAGTACATGTGAGGGTAGGAGAGAGAAAAACGAGTCAGTCTGGACTTGTCAACCTGGTTGTGTGCTCTGTGCGATATAACAGTTATCGTGAGTATATAATACTTTAGTTCGGGAACTAGGGAAAAATAAATAAATGTGATAGGTAGGTGATTAAAAGTCATTGCCGTCTCCCCAATAAGACGAAATAATTAAATTTTAATATTTTATTACACCTATCTACTGTACAGTAACTAACTTACTTTCTAAGAATAATAACAAAAACAACTTTTATCTAAAATTGATAAAATTTTCACATCGGCTACTTTTTATCCCGGAAACATTCCTGCTGGATAATGTGACGGTTAGTTTAAAGTATATTTAAAGTGATATATGTACAATGTATAACATAATGTCCCTTTAAGGCCAAAGTGAGGGTATTCCACACATCAAGGCATCAAAATTAAATTTTAAAAAAATATGTTAAAAAAAATTTCACATTTCAAATGCTCTGCAAAGTTTCTTCCAGAAATGTATCTGACACAGCCATTTTGAGGCACAAGATGAATAGACATGAATAACAAGACATGAATAACAGAACATAGAGGTCAAAATAATCAGCTGTTTTAAGCCTGATTAAGGTAAATTTCTGGATGAAACTTTTCAGAGCATAATAATATCAACTATAAAAATTTCAAATATTTTTTTTCCTAAATTTAATTTTGTTCGCATTGATGTGTGGAATACGCTCACTTCGGCCTTACAGGGACATTATATTACACAATGTAGAAGTAACTCCTTTTCAATTTTACAAAAACACAGTATCACTCTGCCGTCTTCAAATCTTCCTTGTCACTCATCTTTTGCTTCTCGAAGATCAGCCTCAGTTGCTCCGTGGCAGAAACTGGCAGTCTGTTATTCGCTCCAAAGGCATCGTCCGGCAACTCTGCCGTGTTCAACTCTGGGTCTTTGAACGTGAACGGTGTCCAGGGTCCTTGTACGGACGGATAGTCGGTGTACTGGTATTTACGGAGACGTTTGGCTGAGTCGTCACCTTGCTGAGTGCGGAGAACTTCGATCCATTTGGTTATTTCCGAGTGGGTTTTGCTGTGCATACTCATCCATACCCGGTCGCCGTTTACTGGAAATAAAATTTATTATTAAAACACTTTTATTAGCTTGACTTGTAACTAACTAACAATGTAATCAAATCTTAGAAGTCAATTTTCACCTACTTCTAATTGTCGTATCGACTTGAAACTTTGTATGTGTATGCCTTGTTAGTGACAATCACGAAATAGTATTGTTTGCTGATGATACGTCGCTTTTATTTAAGTTAAAGCGACAACATAACATTTCTGACGACGTAAACAATGCTCTCTCCAAAGTTACAGACTGGTTTGATGCGAACAATTTGATGTTAAATGGAAAAAAGACAAAATGCTTGAGATTTGTGCTGCCCAATGTTAAAGAAGTACCAACAAATGTAAAAATTAAGGACGAAGAATTGGACCTTGTCAAGACTACAGTATTCTTAGGCATAACTTTAGATCACAAATTGCAATGGGGTCCACATATTGTCAGTCTATCGAGCAGACTTAGCTCTGCAGCATATGCTGTAAAGAAGATCCGTCACCTTACTGACGTTGATACAGCCAGACTAGTCTATTTCAGCTATTTTCACAGCATTATGTCCTATGGAATATTGCTGTGGGGAAACGCTGCTGATATTAACACCATATTTGTATTGCAGAAGAGAGCTGTTCGTGCGATTTATAACATGGGCCCCAGAGAATCTTTAAGAATTAAGTTTAAAGAAACCAAAATAATGACAGTTATTTGTCAATATATTTATGAAAATGTAATGTACATACGGAAAAATTTAAATAGCTTCAAAAAGAGAAGTGATTATCACAATTTTAATACTAGAAACAAAGATAAAATTGCTGTACCCACCACTAGGCTCCATAAAGTTAGCAACTCGTTCAAAGGTCAATGTGTACGCTTTTTCAACAAAATCCCAAGTGAAATTCAAGACTTGTCTATAACAAAATTTCAAATTCGTATAAAGAGAAATCTCATTAGTAAAGCTTATTATAAAATATCGGACTATCTAGATGACAAACAAGCTTGGGATTGTAGTTAATCTATCTATCTTTCTTTCTATCTATCTATTCTCCCTATTTCCCCTATTCTAACCATTTTCGGTAAACAGCCAAAACAGTCATGCTCACGAAAGTGACTTTGCTTGCAGCGGCGTCATGTGTCGGGTCGCCCTCTTCCCTCTCATATGGTCGAGGAGAGCGATGGCTGGCACATGCGTCAACTCGTGAACGGGTGCTGCTTGTGGGGTCTGGTCTGCTTTGGTTGTGATCCCGCAACTCGTTAATATTCATGTTCCCATATCCCAATGTGTACAACCAAACAAGAGAAATCTTCTTATTAGTAAAGCTAAATAAAAAATATCGGACTATTAGATGACAAAAAAAAAGCTTGGGATTTTAGTGAACTTGCTCCAATTCAATCAATTAGTAATAAGAATAAAATTGTCAATGTGATCGCGCCAAAAAAATTACCTGCCGGGCGTTTCTTGCCTGTTCTTTTGCCGGCGTAAGGAGGTTGGAACAGGCGTAGCTAGTTTTAAGTTGACGTTTTAAAGTGATCACAATGTATCCTATTGAATAAACACATTTTTGAGTTTGAGTTTGAGTTTGAGTATGTAATCTCGGTGACAATGCAATAATTTGATATCATCGACCTGATCTGATGATGCATCCGGAAGGTGGGTAGGGCATCTCTGCGCTGGCTACTAGTAAACCCCTCGTGTTTGGGCTCATATGAATCGTCTTGATGAGTACAATAGATTGGACTTGGTGACGAGGGTCTGATGATGCAACCGGAAGGTGGGTAGAGGATCTCTGCAGTGGCTACTAGTAAACCCCTCGTGTTTGGGCTCATATGATTCGTCTTGATGAGTCCAATAGATTGTACTTGGTGACGAGGGTCTGATGATGCAGCCAGAAGGTGGGTAGGGGATCTCTGCAGTGGCTACGAGTAAACCCCTCGTGTTTGGGCTCATATGATTCGTCTTGATGAGTCTAATAGATTGAACTTGGTGACGAGGGTCTGATGATGCAACCAGAAGGTGGGTAGGGGATCTCTGCAGTGTCTACTAGTAAACCCCTCGAGTTTGGGCTCATATGATTCGTCTTGATGAGTCTAATAGATTGAACTTGGTGACGAGGGTCTGATGATGCAACCAGAAGGTGGGTAGGGGATCTCTGCAGTGTCTACTAGTAAACCCCTCGCGTTTGGGCTCATATGATTCCTTTTGATGAGTCCGATAGATTGGACTTGGTAACAAACGACTAAAAAGTAAAAAAATAAAAATATATGGTTTAAAAAACTAAAAAAAACACTTTAAAAACGCACTCAAAAATATAAAATAATTAAATTGACTTGTATTAGTTACGATATAATGGTTAATTCAAAAAGTGTGGAGCGCTTCTTTTACTGGGTAAATAAAAGTACACACAACCAAAAAGCGCTCCACACTTTTTGAATTAACCATTATATCGTAACTAATACAAGTCAATTTAATTATTTTATATTTTTGAGTGCGTTTTTAAAGTGTTTTTTTTTTAGTTTTTTAAACTATATATTTTTTTATTTATTTATTTGGTAACAGGCGAGCAGCCGCGTGGCGCAGCTGGTTGTTAAATAAATAAAGTATCTACTAACAGTACTCCCCGACCACGACAGGGCTCCGGTGTCGCCTAGGCTTCAAGTACACCACCACTCCAGGGTTTTGCTTCGCAAACTCCACCAAGTCTTGTTCTATGAAGTCTCTGAAAACGAGCGGGTGAGATTTTTAAATCAAGATTTTTTACAATATTAATAGTAAGTGTCAGCATTTTAGTTACTGCTATCTTAGCGTACTGAGGAAAACATATATTTGAATTATGTCTTGTGAATTGCTGTTTAGATATGAATGTTTGTGAAATAATAATAATAACAATGCCCGCACAATCACATACATGGCCTCTGACCCCTAACTAGGTTTCCCTGTATCTAGGGTATCAAAAACTACGAGGATCGGGGATCCACAACACCCAGACACAGAACAAATACTTGCGCTTTTTTTTTCAATGCACAAATATTTGTCCTGTAGCGGGAATCGAACCCGCGACCTCACGCTTTACAGTCGGCTATCCGCCCATTGCGCCACATCGGTCGTCATCGTCGAAATGGGCCCATAACCTCACTTTAAGTGTTTATTATATGCGAAAACAATTTAAACATACACACCTACCTAATAATAACATAGATATATATATCTTTTAACTGTACAATGTGCATCAGATATAGCGATGATGGCTCAGTGGTAGTGACGTCGGCTTGCGATCCGTAGGACGTGGGTTCGAATCCTACAATGAGCTCGAGCTTTCGGTGAAGGAAAACATCGTGATGAAACCATAGCTTGGTGGTAGGGTATTTTCTAGTACTCGCCTGGCTAGCTACCACCCTCTTGTTAAGAATCTGTCGCCAAGCACCTATCGGTGTGTTCCGGCAGCCTCACTTGAGAGCCAGTTCCCAGTCCAGGTGTAGCGTGGCGCCATCTTCGACCACATCGTCACTTAACATCAGGTGACTTGTGGTCAAACGCTACCAATAGAATGGAGCCAAAGCTCTACAAAATAAATATTAATTATCATAGTATTTGGATTATGTCCTACTAGTTGCGCCCCGTGGTTTCACCCACATCTTCCTATTATCTCGCCGGAACCTTTTTCCGGAGTAAAAAGTAGCCTAAGTGTTAATCTTAGCTATCACCATTCCAAAGTTCATTCAGATCCGTTCAGTAGTTTTTGCGTGAAAGAGTAACAAACATCCATCCATCCATACTCGCAAACTTTCATGTTTATAATATAGCCGCTTCTAGAGTGGTGCACAACTGGAATAGACTACCAGAAGACGTTGTGTCGGCTCCTTCAGTGAATTCAGGAAGAATTTTTCTCTCTTTGAAAACAATGAGAACACGAAATCTAAAAGAAGCATAGTACAAAAACCATTGGTGATGCCACGAAATTGGCTCAAAGTTTGTGATAAAAACTGTTACACCATGGCAGTAAGGATATATAATAAATTACCAAAGAGCTTTACAGATTTAAATGAGACAAAATTTAACATGACACTATATAATTGGCTATGTGACAAATGTTTTTATTCTGTGGATGAATTCTTCAAATTTAAATTTAATTCTATTCTAATACGATGACGATATGTACCTACTAACTACTATACATTTATTTTTATTTTATTATTTACTAGTGTGAATGTGTCTGACGTTACGTTTTTTTTATTTTTTATTTTTGTAATTGTGGGATCTATTAATTTATAAGAATAAGCAGGCTTATGTAATGTAATAATAAATTTATAAATATTTGCACAACTGTAAAGTTGAACGTAGAGAAACTTTAGCTAAGCGACCAACCAATGAAACCTATGCTCTAGCAAATAAATAAACATTCATTCATTCATTCCTTTAAAAACAGACTGGACAAGTGGTTGCGAACGAACAATGCTTCCTTGCTACATAATTGACTTTTCTCTGCACTTTTGTACATTGCTATAATTCAACACAGCATGATATAGGCACATCAGCCTCAGGCTGCTCGCCTATTACCAAAATAAATAAATAAATAAAACTGATTACTACTTACGACATTTAAAGATTCTAGAATAAGTTATTGTGAAAATATATACCCTTATAGGGTTAATGTATCTTTAGATCTAGTTTTTATAGAAACTTATGTTTGTGCATTAAAAATAGATTGTTGACGATTTTTGTTGCTCGTAACTTGTCATTCTTTAGGTGTTTAGAACTTATTGTTCAATGCTATCAATAAGAGGACAATAGCATTAAAATACGTAACATATCTGGTTATACAAATCAGACCAACCTTATCCCTCGACTGCCTCCGTGAGTTTTACAAAATTTCAGCACAATCCTCTGTAGCTGACACACGTATCTCCCCACGCCGTTCTGTAAAGGCGCACGGACGAACGCAGGCGGTAAAAACAGGTTACTCGCTGACATTTTCAGTTATTAACTTAAAAATATTGTAATTTGAATTGTGATTTGTGATTATTTCGTAACCAAACAGAGCCGCATAATTTTGAGGTTAGAAATTAGATGATTAACTGTCATTTGTCACTGTCACGTGTATATGAGCTGTCACAAATTGCGCTTGTTATTGCATGATGATTGATGATGATGAAGCGGTGACGGTGACTTTTTTGGCGGCAATCGAATTGTCAACGTGAAAATTTTGTTTTTATTTCCAAAACTTGTGTTTCTTCGAGTGATAATGTGTAATATTGGTGGATTATTAACCATTATGTGTTCGTTAATGTGTACAAGTGTGGGAAATTGAAATAAAGTTGTGAAAGTGACTTTTCTAGTTGCTCCAAAAAAGTCCGTGTAAAGTTTAAGTAAAGCGCCACTACTTTACTTAAACACTATCCTCATCCCTTCATCTCATCATCATCATCATCATCACCATTTAAACTTGATACAACTCTCTGAGTTTGAAATATTTTATACATGACAATGGCAAATACACTAATCGTGTGACGCCATAACAAAACAAAAAAAAAAAAGCGGTGACGAAGTCACCTTTCGGGCCTCGGGGTACTGTTTCCTAATAGAATGAGGAGATTTATAACATGTAGCCTTGAAAACTAATGGCATTTGTGGCTTGTGCCGACATTATAAAAAATGCATCCAGTGTCATTGTCATTGTCAGAGTACTGTCAGTGTCGGATTCTGCAATTTTCATTTTCCCGCGAGTAGCTGAACAAAACAAAAGTTTATTTTCAGTCACTCAGAGAATAAAGATATTTTCTTTACGAAAATGTCTTCAGCACCGTTGGAGAGCTTCCTTAAAGCTCTTGAGTCTGTTAAACAAGACTACACTTGCGGCGTCTGCTTCGAACTTTTCAAGGAACCGGTTACTTTGAGCAAATGCTTCCACATCATTTGCGCTGAGCATTTCGAGGGCCTGAAGAACTGTCCCAACTGCCATACCAGCCTCGAAGGATGCACTACGTTCACCGACGATCGCCTCGCAAGCTGCATCGAATCCGCCAAAGAGATCGACAAGATGTTTGAAGGCTACAAAAAGAAAGATGCAAGCACCAAAACTAAGCAGAAAACTGCGACAAGAAATAGTGATAAAGTTGCTACTGAGCCGACTACGAAGCCAATTTTATCGGATAAAACCAACCAATCGAGCACTGAAGCTAGCAAACTCAATATAAACACTTCTCTACTGTCCTCAGTAAGTAGAATAAACAAGACAATTGAAAAACGAAACAGCAAAGGTGAGACTATGCTTCATATATCTTGTAGATTAGGAAAGATTGATAAAATCACAGATTTATTAGCCCAAGGGGCCAATACTAACACGAAAGACAACGCTGGGTGGACTCCTTTACACGAAGCCGTACACAACGGAAGACTTGATATACTACGGCTTTTACTACAATACAACACACTCATTAACGTTCCCGGACAGCAGAACGAGACTCCGTTACACGAGGCAGTCCGTTACGGCTACAGTGACATTATACAGGAGTTAGTAAAACACGGAGCAGATATTAACGCCCGTAATTGCAAAGGAGAAACTCCGTTCCAGTTAGCGTCGTCCGAATTGAAGAATGTTTTGCTGTCAGCGTCGGATAATATCATTCAAACTCAGAGCGTGAACGTAGATCATATGTCAGCGTTATATGCCGAATTGGAATTTGATGACATTCGTGTTTACTGCATATCCGAGTTCCGTACAGTGCACAGTAAACTCAAATCTCTAGTGAAACATCACAGTAATCTGCACATTGAAGCGAAGTTTACGAAGAAAGTAACGCACCTCATTGTCGACAGCGAAGACAGTGGGATTTGCCAGTCGAGCTTGGACGTCTTACAAGGAATCGTCAACTCCATATGGATCCTAACAACGCAATGGGTGACGAAATCGAATGAGGACAAACTGGAACCGTTCCCGGCGTACGAAGTGACGGGCATCGGCACAAAAACGTATCGAGGCAATCTGAATGCTAGATACAACAAGTACAGGCAATTGCCGGGCATTTTTAACGGCTGTCATTTCTACTTGCACAATTTCAACGTGAAGTACGAGATTTCTAAAAAGATAGTTCTAACAAAAGCGATCTTGTCGAAGTTGTTGACCGACGCAGGTGGTATTGTACTCAGACGAGTGCCCAACCCGGAATTGATACCGGAGGTCGAGAAATTGGTACCGTACCATGCGAAGCGAGGAGGGAAACTCGTTAACTGCTCTCATTATATCATTTTCAAGGATTTGTACGAGCCAATGTATAATATGCAGCATTTGAAAGCGTTACCCATTGGGTGGGTCATAGAATGTATGGAGAGGTATGAACTGTGCGAGCCGTGGTGAATTATTTAGACTGGTTACTTCATATGGTGCTTGAAGCAGGCTTTTGTTTACAATAATATATATAAATGTACATATTAATAAAATAAATAATGCGTTTGTTTTATACTAGTGGCGCTCCGAGTCTTCCGGTTATCCCGCAGGAACCTTTTTCCGGGATAAAAAGTCTATGTGTTAATCCAGGGTATAAGCTATCTCCATTCCAAATTTCATCGGTTTAGAAGTTACGGTTATATGTGGTATACAAACATTCACACACACACAAACTTTCGCATTTATAATATTAGTGAATCTTTTTTCTACCCAGTCCAAATGTAGCGTGGCGCCACCTTTGACCACATCGTCACTTATTATCAGGTGACTTGTGGTCAAACGCTACCCTGTAAGTAATAAAAAAAGGTTGAAATTAAACAGCTTAATGTATTTCACACGTTTATTACAAAATAAGTAATATATTTACATTGCCTTAAAGAGAACGAGTACATACAACATTACAATCAAATGAGTATTATAAAATAAATAAAAGGGAGGTTTTCTGACAGCTAAAAAAACGTAGTTCTTATGAGCCGTAGATAGATGGCGCTAGCTAAACATGAATATCGTATTCTCAAACATGCTTGGAAATAAGAGCAGCATTATTTACAACCTTCTTCGAGATAAATCAAAATTGCTGTACCGGCCAAATACATGCTAGTCGCGGCCGGCAAAAGTTGTCTGTCGTGTTTAGTGGCCAATGATGTATTTTAAAAAAAAGGTTCTGCCTTATTTCCGCGCATTATTCGAGAAAAGTACTATACAAGCTTTGCCCGCAACTACGCATTGATGGACTTGCGTATGTGGGGCTACCTGCCTTGGCGAGCATTTACACGTTCGTCCATCAATGCCTCTATTGCTCGCCTCTGCAGTAAATTACTATTATTAACGTAAACGCCATCTATGGTCTTTTTTACTCATTTTTTTATTGCCTTTCAACACCTTCCATTAGTGGGCAGTAATATGTATTGTTTATATCATAATTCTTACTACATATTTATGTTATTCTTACATATTATACTTACATACTCTTTTTCTTCGATAGTTTTTCTTCCAACAGTTGAATTTAAAAGAATATTAAGTATGTAGTTTGTATGTACATTAAAATGATTTATTTTATTGCACATTCATAAAACCTTCAGCTATCTTACGAGTATGAGTCAAATAATTAAAATCAGTCGCATTTTCTGTTTTGTTTCATGTACATTTTTTTTTATAGATATTAGTAACTTTTGAAAATGCTATGATATATTATAAGATTATTAAAATATTTAACATACATAACTGTTAATGTTTTATGTGTATGAATGTAATCGGACAATTTTTTATATTATTGTTCAGCGACTTTTGTCGTTGACTGTATCCACCTATATTCTAAAGATTGACTGGAAGAGATCGCAGCGATAAGTCCACCTATTGCACTTAAGGCTAAGATTATAAAATTTAACATAACTCTTACAACATAGAACACTATAGAACACTACATAGAACACTATGTTGTAAGAGATTAAAACAAACAGCTAATTTTAATAATTTCGAGTTGTACCAATTCGTAGAGACGATCTGCAGTGCGATTCTAATTCACTCGGAAAAAAATTGGTTGTCTGTAAAGTCGGTTTACTGACGATAGTTGAACGTGACAACGTCGATTGGCCGATTGTGCTTCTTTGTCGCTCGTTCCGCGCTCTTGCTTGCACTTCAAGCCTTACATGGAACGCCTCAGAGCGAGGTAACGCCGCACGAGTAACGCCGCATGAGTCATGTTTTTTCGTGCGTGCAGCCGGCTCTATCGAATTATAAGACGTTGTCACGTCAAAATCCCGTGTCGGATTCGACGTCACTTTCGCTTCACGGAAAACTTTTCCGAGAGCAAATAGGCGCCGGAAACTTTTCCGTGATTGAACAGCTGGTTTGTCAAATTAATGTCAGTTTCCGAATTTAGATAAATGAAACGCGTCTAAAATAAATCTCACGGAAACTTTTCCGAGTCCGTGTTTGGAAGAGTTTCCGAGTGAATTTGATAACCTTAAAACTAAACATTCTCTATTTTAAATGACAACACATTAGAATTAGGTTTTGAAATAGCAATCACCATGTTACCGTGTTTTACCTATTTCTCTATATTTCGGCACTTGAAAGCGCCATGATCACGAGAATACTAAAAGTTTCTGCGGGTAGGATTGTTGATATTATAACGGGCAGACGTATCTATCTACCCGCTAATAATTAAAATCAATCCCAAAAAAGCGGGTTGCACTCCGGGAGTGCCGGCAGATAGAATACTGCAAGCGCCCTGCGCTGCGCGGCGAAAATGTATGCCTGCTCCGCATACATTTTCGGCGCGCGGTAGAAAGAGAGGGGGATATCACTTCCTCTCCTACGCCGCACCGGCGGTCTACTCTCCCTCCTTACTAATTTTCGATCAGGTCACGTGTCCTGACTGACGCGAGTTTAACATTTTTCACCCATCTCAAAAAAATCTCAACGCCGCTAAATAAGTTTTATCTCCAAAAAAATCCCGTAGTCATCCCGTTTCAAAACCTAATTCTAATGTTATTGACCATAGTAGTTTTTAACAGTAAATAAACACATTTTTGACTTTTGACTATTCCCTATTCTTCCCCTCCAGCTGTTTGATTCTGACCGGCACCTGTACTGCGGGTAGGTCGACGCTCTTGGCGCGAGGGCGGCCATCTTTGATGACGTCACTCTTGAGAAGGTCGGGCAGAGGGCAGGTGCGCTTGCGGACGAGCTCGGGGGTGCGGAGCGTGCCCCCTGTAGGGTACATCATGTAGAAATTGATGTAGGATTATGGTGATAAGATTCTACAGTCAATCTGGTTCATTGTCCTTAATTTTCTTTATATTAGTGTCTCTGTAATTCAGTTTTAAACCGTAAATGTAACTACTGTTCCGTAGATTAAGAAATTGAATTGTGAAATTTAAAGGTCACTGACCTATGAAATAACAGAGTTCAGTACCCCTAGTACAGGTTTTGATAGTTTACAAAAACTATAAAAGTTTTCGTTTCCATCCATACATATTTTTTTCAGCGAATCTTACCGAGGCTTGGAGGAACTGAAATCGTTAATACGGGTTATTTTAAATCTTTATGATCATATTCCAACCATAGAATTTGTCTTATAATTCTATGATTCCAACAATGTTATTGAGTTACTTTTTGAATTTAAGCAGATCGAGTAATCACTTTGACAAGTCGGCGGTGGTAAACGTCGACGTTTACGAAAACTTTTATCGTTTTCAAAACTTGTACTAGGGGTACTGAACATAAAGGTCAAAATAATCAGCTGTTTTAGGGCTGTGTCAGATACATTTCTGGAAGAAACTTTGCAGAGCACTTCAAGTATAACATTTTTAAAATATGTTTTGTTAATATAACTCTAAAAAACATGTAACAATTGGAATTCATAGTAACTCCATTCTCTTACATAAATATTGCCATTATACTCTTTAATCCATTTAATTATAGTCATTATATATCTGTGGCAGAATGTCTACGATTGCACACATTTTATGTGAATGGCAACTTTATATTCTTTCCATCAATTTTGATGGAGTAGATTTTTTGGCGGGAAATGATGGAGACGGTCGATTATATTTTGGGAGCATTGGGAGTGAAATATTATGGTGGCTGATTAAAATGATTAAAATGAAAAGTCAACAAGGCGGACAAAATTATATTTACAATAAATTGTAATTAAAGCCAGGAGGACAATAAATATCACCCCACACAAATCTATATGAATCATTTTAATATTCCGATCCGAGCCAAAGTTTGAGTGAAATAGACGATCACTTCAAAACCTACAACAGAGCGTGACAGCATTATCTATCGCGTGGTGCTCGTTCGTTGATCGGATCGTTCGCTGCCGGTGGACTAGGCAACTGAAGTAACTGAACTACTGAACTAGTTGAATTGTTACTGGACTAGTGAACGAAAGACACCCGCCAACTGAAGTAGTCCATTTGAAGGATTCATTCGTGAACGACACACGACTACGTGTATAGGGGAATTGTGTTACACGTTGTATTAATACGTTAAATATAGCATATTGGTGTCGATTTGCATTCTCTAAAACTAAACTAAGTTTGGCAGGTCTAAAAGTAATGCTGTCCTTTTTTTACTTCAGTGGTTAGAAAAGGACAGCTACTACTAGACCTCAATACTATTAGACCTGTCAAACTTAGTTTAGTTTTAGAGAAAGCAAAACCGAATCAACACCATTAACTTCGAATATAAGTAATATACATTTATAACAGAAATCGAATAAACCTACTGCTTAAACTGTACAAGCCGAACCAGTTTGACTGTTGAATTAAATAAAGTGAATCAAAAACCATAAAGCCTTTCATCAAAAAGAGACATCGAAACATTTTTACAAAAGAAAAAATCAAACTCTACTTATTTCGCAGATCGAAATAATTCATTTCAAGGATAATAAGAAATAGCGACAGATAAAGTTTGTAGCGTAAATTGTATCTATTATTTACAGCTAAAATGAAATAGTTAAAACATCAAATATTATATAAAAAAAAACTTTCCAGAAAATTTAAGACAGGTGTCGAACACACTATGCGTTATTATTTTTTTTAATTTATTTTTGTACTTTTTTTTGATCTTAAGTGACGATGTGGTCGAAGGTGGCGGCACGCTACACCTGGACTGGGAACTGGCTCTCAAGTGAGGCTGCCGGAACACAAACTCAAAAACTCAAAAATATGTTTATTCAATAGGATACATTGTGATCACTTTAAAACGTCAACTTAAAACTAGCTACGCCTGTTCCAACCTCCTTACGCCGGCAAAAGAACAGGCAAGAAACGCCCGGCAGGTAATTTTTTTGGCGCGATCACATTGACAATTTTATTCTTATTACTAATTGATTGAATTGGAGCAAGTTCACTAAAATCCCAAGCTTTTTTTTGTCATCTAATAGTCCGATATTTTTTATTTAGCTTTACTAATAAGAAGATTTCTCTTGTTTGGTTGTACACATTGGGATATGGGAACATGAATATTAACGAGTTGCGGGATCACAACCAAAGCAGACCAGACCCCACAAGCAGCACCCGTTCACGAGTTGACGCATGTGCCAGCCATCGCTCTCCTCGACCATATGAGAGGGAAGAGGGCGACCCGACACATGACGCCGCTGCAAGCAAAGTCACTTTCGTGAGCATGACTGTTTTGGCTGTTTACCGAAAATGGTTAGAATAGGGGAAATAGGGAGAATAGATGGATAGAAAGAAAGATAGATAGATTAACTACAATCCCAAGCTTGTTTGTCATCTAGATAGTCCGATATTTTATAATAAGCTTTACTAATGAGATTTCTCTTTATACGAATTTGAAATTTTGTTATAGACAAGTCTTGAATTTCACTTGGGATTTTGTTGAAAAAGCGTACACATTGACCTTTGAACGAGTTGCTAACTTTATGGAGCCTAGTGGTGGGTACAGCAATTTTATCTTTGTTTCTAGTATTAAAATTGTGATAATCACTTCTCTTTTTTTCTTTTTCACACCGATAGGTGCTTGGCTTGAGGCTGGTAGCTAGCCAGGCGAGCACTAGAAAATGCCCTACTACCAAGCTATGGTTTCATCGCGATGTTTTCCTTCACCGAAAGCTCAAGCTCATTGTAGGATTCGAACCCACGTTCGTTATTATTGCAGACTAGCTGTCCCCCGCGTGAGCTACAGTTAATCGCGATAAAAAGTACCCTATGACCTTCCCGAGAGTTCAAATTTCTAAAATAAAAGTAGTATATGTTACTCCTTATAATATTAGCTATCTGCGAGTGAAAGTCCTGTCAAAATCGGTCCAGCGGTTTCAGAGATTAGCCGGAACAAATAGGTCACCACAACAGGTCAATCAATTATATTGAAAAATCAAGTGTTTACGTGTGTTTATAATTGCCTAGTTGGCAACACTGAATTTCCATAGATAATCTTTGACTTTTATCCATTTTCGCGCCTAAACCTAAACCGCATAGTGTGTTCGGACCACATCTTATAAAAATCACAAACATAGCAAAAAAAAAATACAAGAAAAAATCTAGAAACAGCATGCGTATGATACATTTTAGATACCTGTGACTTCTTATGACTGTTTTATAAAATTTAAACACGTACATAATTAATTTTGACATCAAATTATTATGAACATAAAATGGCGGGGTATAATTTCCCTTTTCAACAAATAAAAACACGTGGTACGCCCATGGTATGGTAAAATAGCAAATAAGTAATTTGTTTTATTGATTTTTAGCGAAACAAGTTTGACCAGTTTTCAACCGACTTCAAAAGGACTTTTTTTAATTTTTTCTCAACTTTTTTTAGACAGTAGACAATAGACAAGAATATTTTTTATTTGTAGCCAAAAACAATACATACCTATACATATTTTTTGTTTGTGTTTGCGGATATCTTCGTCGTTTATGAACCGATTTTGATGATTATTTTTTTGTTGGAAAGGTGATAATATCCTTAGGGATAAATGGCATCCCAGAGAAATCGAGGGGAACCTGAAGTCGGCTTTATTTTGTCAAAATATTTTAATCCACGGGCGTATCACGCTGTCATTAAAGAACCAAAACCATGCGTAGACACCAGAATGCTCACCTTTGTAAGATCACATACCCTTCCTTCGAGGCGCGATCTCGACGGGTTTCAGCTCGTCCGCTAGAATCATCTCGCAGCCATCGGCGCGGGTGCGTGCGCCGAGCTTAGGCGAGCTGGGGGGTTGGAGAAACGGGGACGTCGTCAATTACGTGGGGTTTTAGGGGCGTCGTTAGTTACGTGGGGGTTTAGGGGCGTCAAGCAGAATCTCTACCTTTTTCACGTGAGGGAGAGGGTATCTCGTTTATAGCGATGATGGCTTAGTGGTAGTGACGTCGGCCTGAAATCCGTAGGACGTGGGTTCGAATTCTACAATCAGCTTGAGCTTTTGGTGAAGGAAAACATCGCGATGAAACCATAGCTTTGTGGTAGGGTATTTTCTAGTACTCGTCTGGCTAGCTACCATTCTCATGTTAAGAATCTGTCGCCGTGCACCTATCGGTGTGTTCCGGCAGCCTCACTTGAGAGCCAGTTCCCAGTCCAGCTGTGGCGTGGCGCTATATTCAACCACATCGTCACTTAACATCAGGTGACTTGTGGTCAAACGCTACCCTGTAAGTAGTATACCTAAATAAGAATGTCTTATCAAGGGCAGACGGGGGCGTCATAAAGGTCTCCCTTACCTATGCTCAACCAGTATCTTGGTAAGCCTGGCGACTTCGCCCCTCAGCTGTATAAGCTCCTTGTCCTTCGCCCGCGCCTCCGTCTCAGCCACGCGCTCGCGAGCTGTCAGGCGGGTGCGCATGTCGTCGAAACTGGAAAACGTCAAAGTGACAGCTTAAAAAACAGTTACCACCATCATCATCGTCATCAGCTGGAAGACGTCCACTGCCGAACATAGGCCTCCCCCTCTGAACGCCACCATGAACGGCTATTAGACATTTGCATCCGTCGGCTACCTGCCACTTTTACAATGTCGTCGGTCCGACTAGTGGGGGCCTGCCTACAGAACGTCTTTAAAATTATTCATGGTCATATAGTGGTCTAACATAAAAGCAAAATGAAAAACATACGCGTCGACTTGCAGAAATCAATCAATTATGCAAATTTTTTGACAAAAATATGCATTTTGGTCACCAGTCTCGTCAAATAGAAGCTTTGCCAAGTCCCTAAAGAAGTCAAGTCAAGTCAATATTTCGTGACTGCCTGGCCCCCATGGACCCAAAGTTTCTACCCCAAACGGCATAAACATGTACCCATGTAATTTTCATTCGTTTCAATAATCGCATTACATGGGTTGCGTAGCTGTGACGTCACAACCCTGTAAGACTGTCCAGTGTGATCGAATATAACCTTTTGTATGTTTCCTTTTTATTTTGTTTTATGTTTCCTTGACATTGACAGACTGACGGATATTGTTATAAAGGCATCAAATGTTGTGCTGCATCACACAATAATTATACACAATTGATGCTATCATTATTTTTGACATCTTCGTTCCCGCCATGTTTTCGTTGCCATTTTAGCGCGAAAAAAGAAACAAACAAAAGTTTCACTTTTTTAATTATACTATTATAATTATTAGCAAATGGATTATTATTATTATGTATACTAAGTTTTACGGTAATAAACATTATTATAGGAAAAGGAGGGGTCTACTCACAGTTTCCGCAACAATGCAGTTTTTCTCGTCAAATGCTCGATTTGTTCCTTGGAACTCTTCTCGACCTGTTTTAGTTTCGTCGCGTCATCCGATCTTTTCTCTCTTAACTCTCGTTCTCTCGCCAGCGCTTCTCTAAGTTATTAGGATAGGATAAAATATTACGGATAAAAAAGGTTAAATTAAAAAGAGAAAGCAGGGCGAACGTTCAGTTATTGCTGTTTAGCCTGTATGTGTTGTGTGACTTTAGCCTGTATTTGTAGCTTTCTTTCAACTTTCAAGGCGGGAAATGTATTGTAGCCAAATATAAAAATTGAAGTAAAAATCAGAGTAAATGAAAAAATGTTTTAATTCAACACACAATTTTAGTAGGTATAAAAATATAAAAAGTTATTTTCGAAGTTAATTAAATCCTAAACCTTAAGGGTAATCGATTAAAATTTAGATTTTTGGTAGAAGGTATCACAATAACATTTATAAAAAGCGTAATAATAGTGAAAAATATAACTTATACGTAATGTTTACTATAGAATGTGATAAAATTATTAAGTACAGGAGGTACAAAAATGATCAAATGAGCAAACAAATGACTAGAAATTGTACAAACAATGCAACAGAAAATGATTACATCTCAAGACAATCCTAAATGTTTTATAATTACAAACAAGTCCAATTTGGCAGTGTTATAATAAAAATTGGCAATCACAATTAATACATTTAGTTATATATTGAATAGCAGTTAATATCCTTGTCAAAGCTGAGGCGAAATCAAATCTATTAAACATATTTTACAAGCGTCAAGTAATTTTTAATTCATGGCAACATTATTTTTATTTCTCTTCAAATGCGTGTAAACAAAGAGTGCGAGCGAGAGCAGTAGCGCGACGAGAGCGAGACGGAATGATCCTGTGAGAGCGCCGGAGAACACCGTCAATACAGCGCCCACAATCAGTTGTGACTTGAAGCTGTTAGGACAACATGAAAATATAATACAATCATTCCTACAACTATACTACTGTCCTAATTTAGCACGCGAGCTGATGGAACCGCCCGACGGCGAAGGTCGTTTGTGTCGTCAGACAGCCCCAGAAGGGGGGGAGTGCACAGGGAGTAAAGGGACAAATAATTTGTAAGACACATCAGCTTATGCTGGTGTGAGCCGCAGCTTAGGTCCGTAGAACCGCAAGGTTGGTAGGACCATGGGAGGACGTGGGTATCCTACTTTTAGATCCTACTTTGACACAGAAAAAGTTTTCTGACCGCTGAAAAAATTAAGTTCCAAAACTTTAGATTAGTAGCTGCGCCCCGAGGTTTTTCCGTGTTTCCCGCTATCCGAAACCTTTTTCGGAGATAAAAAGTAGCCTATGCTTTATCCAGGGTATAAGCTATATCCATTCCAAATTATACTTAAATCGGTTCAGTAGTTTTTGCGTGAAAGAGTAACAAAGATCCATACTCACAAACTTCCACGTTTATAATAATAACAGGATAGTCTTTGAGACAGCAATAAAAAAAAGTTTTCTACAGCTAAAAACTCGAAGCTCAAAAATCATGGATAGGTGCTGATGAGACATCTTTTTTTCACTTTTATTAAATGAAAAAGCAAAAATACGGTCCTTTGGCCGTATTTGATGGTGGCCGAAAGGTAACGCGTGTGCTTTAGAAGGAGCCAACACCGAGTTCGAATCCTCTCGGCCTTTGTCTATATCACATACCTACTCTGGTGCCCGGTTATAAACATGATCTTAGTGATTTAAATAAAAACTTAAGTACTTAAAATAGTTAGGTTAAATAAACTTAAAATATATCAAAATGTTCTTAGCTTTAACAGTTAAAAGTAGGAAATAAAATGACTTCTCAGCTACCTGAGAATTTTTATTACAATACTGCCTTTTGGACATTTTTAACGTGAACTTATGAATTTAATGGAATAATTATTATGTATAAATGTATGTATTTTCATGACTTTGTGTGAATTAAATGTTATACACAAATTGCTTACATAGAACATAAATAATTAGATACACAGATGTATAATTTCGACATGCGATTGGTAGCCATATTTCGTCCAAAAGACAATATTTTTGTTGTTTGTTTTTGTTAAAATATTAGGCAAAAATTTCGATATTAGATTTTTATTTGAGGACAAAATTTAGCTACCAATTTCAATTGGATGTTGGTAAAGGGGTACAATTAATGCAGTCAGTAAGCGATAATAGATGCACCAGTAATTTAAATAAAAGCCTCTGCAATACCAATAAAATCTAATAAATATTTATCACAGAATCTTTTACCAGCGCTCATATTCTTTAAGAAATGATTGTAATATTCTCCCTTTCTTAAACAATTTTATGTATACTGAGGTTGAAATATAACCGTTAAATCATTTAAAACATATTCATAGAACTAAAATCATTTCTCAAATGATAAAAAAGCAACTACAGCAGGCGAAATGATTAGGATATCATCCGAGTAGGCAATGACAATTATTGACTCTAATGCTATAATTATGTATCCTAAATTACTAACCTTAATTCCTGCTCTGTGACAGCCAAAGTACGCCCACAAGCAGCCGTTTTCACAGCTAGATTATCAAAATCATTCGATTTCGAGTGAATTTGAGACTTGAGATCTGAAAGTACAATTTGATGAAAGGTGCTTCTTAAGTCCAGTGAAGTAAAATTTTAATACGCATTCATTCGGTTTTTATCTAAGCTGCTCCCAGGTTGGACTAAAGTTTATCACGATAAAAAGTACTTCCCCAGGGTTTAACCTATCTCAAAACCAAATTTCATCTAGGTTTATTTAGTGGTTTATGTGTGAAAAGGTAATAAACAGACATACAAACAGAGTTATTTTCGCATTTATAATATTAGTATGGACTCCGTTATGCGTGTGTTCGTCTTCTCTCTTAAACTCTTCTCCTCTTAAACGTCTTCACAGATTTTGATGAAATTTGGTATGGAGATAGTTTGAACTCTGGAAAAGGAGGAATACTTTAAATCGCGATAATCGTAAACCACGGGGATCTGCTAGGTTTACATAGAAGGCATTCATTGCTTGTTGTTTGATGGAAATTGATCATATTTGCGGTCAAGAAGTGAGGTCACCGAAAGCAACCATCAACACAATAATATTATAGTGTATTTTGCTCGAGTTTACCTCTGATTTCTTCTAGCAGTTCTCTTTCTCTCTTTATCCTTTCCTCTTCACCCTCTTGTCTGCATTCCATTTTCATTCTTGACAGGCAGCTTTCTTTGTCAGTCATGAATTGCTCCCACTGATCCTCTGAAAAGAATAAAATTTATTTTTGAGAGTCAGTTCCCTGTCTAGGTGTAACGTGGCGACACCATCCACTACTTAACATCAGGTGACTTGTGGTCAAACGCTACCCTGTAAGAAGTTTAAAAATAATATTAGTATTAATCTAATAAGTAATATCTCTTTACCCATCTCCACTCGATGTTTTTCCTTTAGCTTGTTCAGCTGCTCCACTCTCTCCGCCACCAGCTTCGACCTGGTGGTCTCTAGAGCTCTCCGGGCTTCGTCTGCTGCTGTCGCCGCCTGGTCTTCTATGTCTTTCACTTTCTTCGACCATTCTTCTATTAGTTGTTCTGAAAAGTTTCATAGATCATATATAATTTTTTTGAACGATTCAAAAACTAGTGTATACCTATTACCCACACTAACTTATCTTCAATATATTCTGATTCAAATGAAATATACTTCCATCATCGTCACTTAACGTCATGCTTTACGTCAAATGCTACTCCGCCATCCTTGTTATAGAAGGTGTATAATATAGATTTCTCATTTATAAATAACTAGTTGCACCCGCGTCGTCTAGTTATCCCGCAGGAACCTTTTTTCAGAATAAAAAGTAGCCTATGTGTTAATCCAGGGTATAATCTATCTCCATTCCAAAATCTATTCAGATCCGTTAAGTAGTTTTTGCGTGAAAGAGTAACAAACATCCATCCATCCATACTCACAAACTTTCACGTTTATAATATTATTAGGAAGTAGGATTTCTAGTCTCACCTCTCTCGTCGTCAAATCTCTGTGTGAGGTCATCAACTTTGTTGGCGTAATCAATGTCCGCTTTGTCCAGCAAATGTCTCAACTGGAGGATGTCCCAGTCGGCCTTGCTGTGAGCCTCTGTTATCGCAGCTTCGAATTGAGCTTCCTTGCTTGAGAGCACTTCTTTCAAGTTTTCGAACTGAGGGAAAGAATAGTAGGAATATCAGGTCACAAGTCACCTGACGTTAAGTGACGATGCGGTCGAAGGTGGCGCCACGTTACACCTGTACAGGGAACTGGCTCTCAAGTGAGGCTGCCGGAACACACCGATAGGTGCTTGGCGACAGATTCTTAACAAGAGGGTGGTAGCTAGACAGGCGAGTACTAGAAAATACCCTACCCGCAAGCTATGGTTTCATCACGATGTTTTCCTTCACCGAAAGCTCAAGATCATTGTAGGATTCGAACTCACGTCCTACGGATCGCAAGCCGATGTCACTACCACTGAGCCATCATCGCTATAAAGTATTCAAACTCACCCTTGTAGTAATCTCTCTCAGCTTTCTCTCAGAGTTTCTGCTCTCCTGATCGGACTCGGCTCTCAGCTGCGCGAGCGCAGCCCTGGTCCTCTCAGCGTGACCCCTCTCCAGAGCTGTTCTGGTGGAAGCCATCGACGAGGCGTGTTCTGACTTGAGGGTCTCGACAGCTTTGGAGTGGTTCTGTTCTAGACGTTGGACGGTCTGGAATGTTGAGGGAAGGTTTTTTATAAAAAAAATTGTCTATTAAACCAGATTTTGTTGAAATATAGATACTTCGATGCATTAACTCTTTATTGGCACACCACAACAATACAGAGAAGTTAAAAAAAAATAAGAACAACAATGAAACTTTAATGGTAAGTGTCACATAGGGCAGTCTTATCGCTGAGAGCGATCTCTTCCAGACAATCAAAAAGCAGGGAAATAATACGAAACTATATACGGCCGATTTCAATAACCGATCTATCATTCTATCCACAGTTTGCCCTACTGCAGATTGAAATTTGACATAAGGTCCATAGAAGTAATGTCAAATTTATGTCAAACCGTGGATCAAGATCACAATGACCACAAGTCACCTGATGCTAAGTGACGATGTGGTCGAAGGTGGCGCCACGCTACACCTGCACTGGGAACTGGCTCTCAAGTGAGGCTGCCGGAACACACCGATAGGTGCTCGGCGACAGATACTTAGCTAGCCAGGCCAGTCCAGAAAACACCCTACCACCAAGCTATGCTTTCATCACGATGTTTTCCTTCACCGAAAGCTCAAGCTCATTGTAGGATGTAGCATAGGACCTACGGATCGCAAAAGTCAACGTCCCTACCACTGAGCCAGTGCCACCTAGCGTGACAAAAAGTTCGTTATCCCCCCAATCCAACCTCCAAACCGACCTGTAAATGCCTGTCCTCAGCCTCCTTCCTCGCCTGCTCTTCCCTCTCCAGCAGGTCCTTCAACCTATGCACCTCCAGCTTCAGGGCCTCCTCTCTGGTCTCCGCTTTCTGCAGCTGCAGCGTGAGGGTCTGCACCGACCTCTGCTGCTCCGAGGCCAGCCCCCGCAGCTGTTGAAGCTCTGTGACGTGGGCCGGGGAAGGTTGGGGGTTGGCCTTGAGGTGTTCCACAGCTTGCGTCAGCTGAAATTGAGGTGGAATCTTAGTTTATTACTTGCAGGGTAGCGTTTGACCACAAGTTACCTGATGTTAGATGAAGATGTGGTCGAAGATGGCGTCACGTTACGCCTGGACTGGGATCTGGTTCTCAAGTGAGGCTGCCGGAACACACCGATAGGTGCACGGCGACAGATTCTTAACATGAGGCTGGTAGCTAGCCAGGCGAGCACTAGAAAATGCCCTACCACCAAGCTATGGTTTCATCACGATGTGGCCCCGCGTCTTCACTTTATCTCGCAGGAACCTTTTTCAGTAGCCTTTGTTTTAATCCAGGGTATAAGCTATCTCCATTCCAAATTTAATCCAGATCCGTTTAGTAGTTTTTGCGTGAAAGAGTAACAAACATCCATAGTGAATTCTGATACTTCAAAGCCACCCGAAATTCAAAAGGCGGCAAGAATCGTAATAGAAAACTTGTTACCGCCAAAATCGAAAGAATAAAGTTCTCCCCAGGTACTACTTAGTTTTAATTTCCGCGTATTATTTGAGAAAAGTACCTACCTACTATACAAGCCTTGGCAACAACTAGGCGTTAATGGACTCACGAGTGTGCCTCGCCTTCGCCTGGCCCACATTTACACGTTCGTCCCTCAATGCCCATTATGTGGGTCGCTGCAGTAATGTACTATTAAACAAAACGCGATCCTAGAGACGCAAAGCTCGTGGCCCGCGACGCTTACCAACCGCGCTGGAGAAAGAGTCACTGTAAAACCTCTGTTAGAAATAACTGGCCAAGAGGCGGAGTCCAGTGACGCGGTGCTGTGACGTAGCATCCGGCTGATGGTCGGGGGCGGCGGAGTCAAGTGACACGCGGCGCTGTGACGTAGCTTCCGGTCGATGGACACTTCCGCGACCGTCGAGCGGCGGCGGCGGCATCATTCCACCTCGTGAATTCGTGCGACCACCATTCCTACTTGTGATTTTGTACTGAGCGGTTACATTTGGCCTGAGTTGTCGAAGTTTTGTTTTGTGACATCCTGATTGTGAGCTTTGGTTCAAATAAATAGTTCGGTTAGTGTTAAAAATTAAATCCTCTCCTGGTTCTTAAAACCAGCTTAAAAGCTTTTCAGAATGGTTCCAAGGTTCTCCCTCTCGCTCTAACCTGTCTGTTGTCCCTCTCTGCCTCGCGGGCCCGTTTCTCCAGCTCCCTCATCTTCCACTCGCAGTCGTCCAGCATCCTCTCAGCCCGCGCCGCCGCCTGCGAGCGCGCCGCCTCGTGCGCTAGTCGCCACTTCGCCGTGTTCGATTCCGCCGCTGTCAATGCCTGAAACGCAGTATCATCATTATCAGCCTTTTAAGTTCCCACTGCTGAGACTCTGGCCTTCTCTCAGGGAGAGAGAGTATGGGCTGTAATCTACCACGCGGGCCCAGTGCGGGTTGGTAGATGTCGCATGGCCTTGAATGTTGCGGTTCTTTGACATGCCGGTTTCCTCACGATGTTTTCCTTCACCGTTTTGAGCGATGGCAACGCAGTATAAATAAAACAATTACAAAATTTGTTATTGATCAGAATTGTTAATTTATGTCTTTATGCTCACTATATTTATTTAATTGAATTGTATGGATGTTGACTGAATCTAAAATAAATGAATTGAATTAAATGTTTGACGCGACGGGTGAGCAAAATGCTGGCTCATATTTTGGTCAAAAAATTAGCATTGCCATTCAACGAGGCAATGTTGCCAGCATTTTGGGCACCTTAGTGCAGCAAAAAAAAAAAAAACAAAAAAAATTGAATTTGAATTGAATTGCGTTTGATTTATTTTTAATTATATTTTAAATATTTTTTTATGTTGTATCTTGTAGGAGTCTATTAAATATTGAATTGAATTGATAATATCCTACTAATGTTAGAAATGCGAAAGTTTGTGTGTGTATTTGTTACCACGTATCACCGTAACTACTAAACCTATTTGGGTGAAATTTGGAATGGAGATAGCTTATACCCTGGACACTTAAGCTACTTTTTATCCCGGAAAAAGATTCTAGCGGGATACTGGAAAAACGCGGATGAAACCTATCTCCATTCCAAATTTCCCTCGAATCCGTTCAGTAGTTTTTGCGTGAAAGAGAGAAAGGGTTCCTTCATACTCACTTCAAGTGCCCTCTGCTCGCTCTGTGCCTTCTCCTGCTCTAATCTGTTTCTATCTCGCTCTAGCGCCAGCACCCTTGACTCGAGCTCGGCTCTCCGAGTGAGGGCATCCTCTAACTCCCCTCGTAACTCCTGAAGATAATCCTCTGGAATCAGAGAAGGTAGCAGTTAGAAAACTTCGAAAGTAGCTCTGATTATACAAACATTCTGGGACCTAGTAAATATACATTTTTTTTTTACTAATTACAGGGTAGCGCTTGACCACAAGTCACCTGATGTTAAGTGACGATGTGGTCGAAGATGGCGCCACTCTACACCTGGACTGAGAACTGGTTCTCAAGTGAGGCTGCCGGAACACACCGATAGGTGCACGGCGACAGATTCTTAACAAGACGGTAGCTAGCCAGGCGAGTACTAGAAAATACTCTACCACCAAGCTATGGTTTCATCACGATGTTTTCCTTCACCGAATGCTCAAGCTCATTGTAGGATTCAAACCCACGTCCTACAGATCGCAAGCCGACCTCACTACCACTGAGCCATCATCGCTATCGCTATTTGAGCTAAATAGATAGATTAACGCCCGAATGTAATAAATAATCAATCCTGATCCGTTATCCGCGGTTTTGGATCGATATGTCATGTCATAATATGTCATTTTAGTACTAGGGCTTGACATATTACTACTCATCATCATCAGCCGAAAGAAGTCCACTGCTGAAACTAGGCCTCCCCCTTTGAACGCCACCATGAACGCCATTTGCATCCATCGGCTCCCTGCGACTCTTACAATGTCCCCGCTCCACCTAGTGGGACGCCTACCTACAGAACGTGTTCCGGTTCGTGGTCGCCACTCGAGAACCTTTCTTCCCCATCGGTTATATTACTACTAAAGGTATATACTTTCTTGTGTTTCCAAATTATTTAATGACAAAACAACAAAATGACATTTACTACTAAAGTGACATTTTAAGACATGACATATCGATCCAAAACCGCGGAAAACGGATCAGGATCGATTATTAATTGCGGGCGTTAGAGATGTAGGCTTACTGCAGATCTGGTCATATCTGCAGAATATGTCGCATGCCCTTGAATGTTGCGGTTCTTGGACACGCCGGTTTCCTCACGATGTTTTCCTTCACCGAAAGCTCAAGCTCATTGAAGGATTCGAACCCACGTCTTATGGATCGCAAGCCGTCGTGTTTGTTTCCCGATAAGAATAATTTGGGAGCGTTCAAGTCAAGTATAGGTATCTTCTAGGCAAGCATGCTCCATCATTGACCTCGTCAACACCATCAGGTGAGGTCTCATATATATAAAAATCAATTGCTGTTCGTTAGGCTAAAACTTGAGAATGGCTGAACCGATTTGGCTAATTTTGATCTTGAAATATTTGTGGAAGTTCAGGGAAGGTTTAAAAGGTAACTTTATTGGCGATACGTAGTTCGCCGGGTCAGCTAGTCACACATAAAAAAGCTCCAAGTCCTCACCGTTCCTCTGCTTGAGCTGGTCGGCCAGGTCTGCGGAACAGCTCCTCGCGGCAGTCAGTTCTTCCTCCAGGGAGCGGCCGCGCTGTCGTACCATCTCTGATTCTTTGTAAGCAGCAGCTAGCGAGCATTTTAACTCTGAAATTGAGGAAAAAAATCATTTAGGAACATCTGGACTAGGATAACGTGTCGTTTTATTATAACTATCCGAAACTTGTCAAACGGTGACGGATATATTTTGGATATCCGATAGTTTCTGTTTTGGAGCTCCATAACATTCTTGTTTCAGACTTCCCTTTAGTTCCCGATCTAGATCTTCTATACTCCATCTATATAATTGGATGTGCGTAGGTAAAGTAATAACTAATTAAATTAACAGTTTTCAGACATGCGTGGGTGGATTCCGGCTGCATTCTCCAAGGATATTTTTAGCTGTGACTATACGTTAGTACAGTCAACGACAAGAGTCGCTGAACAGTATAATTTTTTACGAATTTCTTAACTTAATCGCATACCTTCGACCGAATCATCATTTAACATCGAGTGTGCTGTGTTATGGTCAAACGCTACCTTGCAAGTTGTAAGAATAAATAAACATTACTGATGTACTTAATAAGCATTTGGAGAATCGAGTATGATCTGTCACTTTTGTTGCTGACTGTACCTAGTACTCTTACATTTCAGAGCGATGCTGACTCAGTAGTAGTGACGGTGGCTTCAGATTTGCAGGTCGTGGGTTCGAGCCTGCAATGAGCTTGAGCTTTCGGTGAAGGAAAAGATCTTGAGGAAACTATAACTTGGTGGTGGGGTATTTTCTAGTGCTCGCCTGGCTAGCTACCAGCCTCGAGTTAAGAATCTGTCGCCGTGCACCTATCGGTGTGTTCCGGCAGCCTCACTTGAGAGCCAGTTCCCAGTCCAGGTGTAGCGTGGCGCCATCTTCGACCACATCGTCACTTAACATCAGGTGACTTGTGCTCAAACGATATTTCATGAAAACAATACAATCCTTTGGCCAATAAAATTTAAAATTTAAAAACCCTCGACATCTTCATCAAACATAGCTAATAACACTCCCGACTAATTCACCATTCAAACAAAACAAAAAACAATCAAAATCGGTCCATCCCTTTGAGAGCTACGGTGCCACAGACAGACAGACATCGACGTCAAACTTGTAACACCCCTCTTTTTGCGTCGGGGGTTAAAAACACATGTTTCGATTAACTACGGAACACATGGCGTTAAACCGTCTCGCACTTGACCTTATTCGACACAAAGCCAAAGTGATGGATCTATTTTGAGCAAGTATTCTGTTTCAATGTACTTTCTTGATGTAAACATGCTATAAATAAAACGCGAAGTGAATACGTTTGTCTGTTGTCATATTTACTTTGTCTGTCCGTATGTAGGTACAGTCAACGGCAAAAGTCGCTGAACAAAAACACATTTTCCGATTACCGTCATCACCTTAAACACCAACCTTTGACCACATCATCACTTAACATCAGTACCCCTAGTACAGGTTTTGATAGTTTACAAAAACTATAAAAGTTTTCGTTTCCATCCATACATATTTTTTTCATCGAATCTTACCGAGACTTGGAGGAACTGAAATCGTTAATACGGGTTATTTTAAATCGTTATAATCATATTCCAACAATGTTATTGAGTTACTTCTTGAATTTAAGCAGATCGAGTTGCCACTTTGACAAGTCGGCGGTGGTAAACGTCGACGTTTACCAAAACGAGCTATTTAATAACCGTGTCTAGTTATCGAACGGCAAAGTTAAAGTCTTCGTTGGGTTTTTATTTATACGGAACCCTCTGTGTGCAAATCCAACTCGCACTTAGCCAGTTTTTTATTTTTTTATAGCTATAGGTATGTCCCTTGTCTCGTACAAAGAGACTATCCTCGTATTGGCACTTGTCCAGGTCATTCCCACGTGGCACTCGGTCTCAGCGCGGGTCATATGCAACGAGTCATGACTCACGCTGCGTGTCGAAATAATTATTTTTATTTATCGGTTCGATGGCTTTCTTTCACGAACAACTGTACCTACCCCTAGTACAAGTTTTGAAAACGATAAAAGTTTTCGTAAACGTCGACGTTTACCACCGCCGACTTGTCAAAGTGGCAACTCGGTCTGCTTAAATTCAAAAAGTAACTCAATAACATTGTTGGAATATGATTATAACGATCTAAAATAACCCGTATTAACGATTTCAGTTCCTCCAAGTCTCGGTAAGATTCGGTGAAAAAAATATGTATAGATGGAAACGAAAACTTTTATAGTTTTTGTAAACTATCAATACCTGTACTAGGGGTACTGTACTAGGCATAGGCTGGCTACCACTAGATTGTGTAATAATTCGTGTCACGACACATTTTCTCTCTCAAGATAATTGTGTTGGCAGAATGTCGAGTGTGTAATGGGACCAGGAATCTGTGACAGAGCCCGCTCTAATGAGGTGGAACTTGGAACTACTAATCCATCTATATCTTTATTTATTTATTCGGTAATAGGCGAGCAGCCTGAGGCTGAAGTGCCTATATCATGCTGTGTTGAATCATAGCAATGTCCAAAAGTGCAGAGAAAAGTCAATTCTGTAGCAAGGAAGCATTGTTCGTTCGCAACACTTGTCCAGTCTGACGACGCGGTAGCCGAGTTGGTAGTGTCCCTGCCTGCGAAGCTAACGGTCCCGGGTTCGAATCCCGGTAAGGGCAAATATATGTGTGATGAGCACGAATATTTGTACCTGAGTCTTGGATATTTCTATCTATATAAGTATTTATTTCTCTATATAAGTATGTATATCGTTGTCTAGTACCCATAACACAAGTTTCGAGCTTAATTTGGGGCTAGCTCAATTTGTGTGCAGGTGTCCCCGATATTTATTTATTATTTATTTATTTAGTCTGTTTTTAAAGGAATTCACTGAAGGTGCCGACACAACGTCTTCTGGTAGTCTGTTCCAGTTGTGCACCACTCTAGAAGCCAGGAAGTGGTGTGCAGTGTTTGATTTAGATGGTGCGCGTATTATCTGCATATTATTTCCTCTTGAAGATTTCATGCATTCATTTACGTGCATTAAGCTCAGCTGATTTTGATTGATAGATTAGTTAATGAGGCTCGTTTTATTGTCCATACAAATAAATGAAATTGAAGTGTCTGTTTGTAATTTCAAATTAACATTACAGGGACACTAGCTGTTCCCCGCGGTTTCACCCGCGTGGACTACAGTTTATCGCGATAAAAAGTGGCCTATGTCCTTCCTCAGGGTTCAAACTATCTCCGTACCAAATTTCATTTAAATCGGTTCAGGCGTGAAAGCGAGACAGACAGACAGAGTTGCTTTCGCATTTATAATATTTATTAATTCTAATTCACTAGGAAATTTTTCCGACCACGGATTCGGAAAAGTTTCCCCGAGAATCTATTAGATGCGAAGAAAATGTCATTTAATTTGACAAACCAGCTGTTCAATCACGGAAAAGTTTCCGGCACCTAGTTGCTCTCGGAAAACGTTTCCGTGAGGCGAAAGTGACGTCGAATCCGACACGGAAACTTTTCGGGTGAATTAGGATCGCACTGCAGGTGGTACAGTCAACGACAAAAGTAGCTGAACAATCACACTTTTTTCTATCATCCTCATCATCTTAGACACCAATTTTTGACCTCATCATCACCTGAAATCAGGTGTGTTATGTTGTGGTCAAAATGATACCATGTAAAATGTAACAAAAACAATATTACTGATTTGAAACAAAAGTCAAAAAGTCAAAAGTCAATTTTTATTTATTCAATAGGATACATTGTGATCACTTTAAAACGTCAAACTTAAAACTAGCTACGCCTGTTCCAACCTCCTTACGCCGGCAAAAGAACAGGCAAGAAACGCCCGGCAGGTAATTTTTTTGGCGCGATCACATTGACTATTTTATTCTTATTACTAATTGATTGAATTGGAGCAAGTTCACTAAAATCCCAAGCTTTTTTTGTCATCTAATGGTCCGATATTTTTTAATTAGCTTTACTAATAAGATTTTTCTTGTTTGGTTGTACACATTGGGATATGGGAACATGAATATTAACGAGTTGCGGGATCACAACCAAAGCAGACCAGACCCCACAAGCAGCACCCGTTCACGAGTTGACGCATGTGCCAGCCATCGCTCTCACACATTTGGAAAATCGAGAACAATCAGCTACTTTTGTCGCTGACTGTTGGTGTTAGTACTTACGTTCAATCTCCTGGGCCTTCTCCTCCAACTGCTTCCTGCATGCCACCACCAGGTCCCGGGCGCGGTCCGCCTCCTCACTCCTGGAGGCTCCCAGCTCCTGGAGCGTGGCCACATGGCTGCAGAAGTTCTCTTCGGAAGCCAAGCTCTTCCTGCAAGAAGGAAATCATAGGTTACTACTAGCTGTTCCCCGCGGTTTCACCCGCGTGGGCTACAGTTTATCGCGATAAAAAGTAGCCAATGTCCTTTCTCGGGCTTTAGACTATCTCTGTACCAAATTTCATTTCAGTCTGTTCAGTAGTTAAGGCGTGAAAGACAGACAAAGTTACTTTCGCATTTATAATACTAATATAGTAGGGATTGCATGTAGAATAGAACATTTTACTACTTACAGGGTAGTGTTTGAGCACAAGTCACCTGATGTTAAGTGACGATGTGGTCGAAGATGGCGCCACGCTACACCTGGACTGGGAACATGCTCTCAAGTGAGGCTGCCGGAACACACCGATAGGTGCACGGCGACAGATTCTTAACTCGAGGCTGGTAGCTAGCAGGCGAGCACTAGAGCATGCCCTACCACCAAGGTTTCCTCACGATGTTTTCCTTCACCGAAAGCTCAAGCTCATTGTAGGATTCGAACCGACGTCCTACGGATCGCAAGCCGACGTCACTACCTCAGAGCCATAAAAACATTACCAATACATTTTAAACCTAAAATATATATCAGTAACAGTATAAACAGGCTGAAATACTAACCCGAAATATCTATCGAGGTCAGTACTAAGATGATATTTAGTAAGTCTGCCTGTCGGTCGGAATGTAGAATAAACACTTGAAACTAAATTTATGCAATTGCTTCTGTATAGAATGAACATTTATTATAGTACTAGTTGACCCCGCGGTTTTACTCGCGTGGTCTACAGAATATCTGGATAAAATGGTCCCTAGTGTCGAAGTTTTCAGACCGCATAGTTCAACGGGGAAAACATCGCGAGGAAACCGGCATGTCCAAGAACTGCAACATTCAAAGGCATGCGACATCTACCAACCCGCACTGGGCCAGCGTGGTAGATTACAGCCCATACTCTCTCTCTGAGCGAAGGCCAGAGTCCCAGCAGTGGGAACGTGAAAGGCTGATAATGATGATGATGAGTTTATCGGGGAGTAACGCACAGCCAGTATTGCACGATCTTATAATGCACGGCCTGATAATCCATGTACATGGGATTCAAAATATCAGGTGTTTATCAGGTCAAGAATTATTAGCTGTAATACAAAATCGGTCCGTGTTGATATTCAGGCAATAATGCACAGCCTGTGATGTGGATGGATGGATGGATGGATGGATGGATGGATGGATGGATGGATGTTTGTTACTCTTTCAAGCAAAAACTAGTGAACGGACTTGAGTAAAATTTGGAATGGAGATAGCTTATACTCTGGATTAACACATAGGCTACTTTTCATCCCAGAAAAAGGTTCCTGCGGGACAACGGGGAACCGCGGGCCGCAACTAGTATAAATATAAAATATTATCGTTTTAGTTCCGATGAACGTGACTTCTAATTTATGTTTACTCTAAATACCATTGTATTGTTTTCGATTGGAACATAGATTGTATATAATTTAGTAATAACTAAACTTGATTTACACGCTTCCTCTTTTGAACGTATTAAATTTATCTGACGGAAACACACTGATAGGTATCTACCACCCTCATGTTAAGAATCTGTCGCTATCGCCGTGCACTTATCGGTGCGTTTCGGCAGCCTCACTTGAGTGAGAGCCAGTTCCCAGTCCAGCGTGGCGCCATCTTCGACCACATCGTTACTTAACATCAGATAGATTACTCGTTAATATTCATGTTCCCATATCCCAATGTGTACAACCAAACAAGAGAAATCTTATCAGTAAAGCTAATTAAAAAATATCGGACTATTAGATGACAAAAAAAGCTTGGGATTTTAGTGAACTTGCTCCAATTCAATCAATTAGTAATAAGAATAAAATTGTCAACGTGATCGCGCCAAAAAAATTACCTGCCGGGCGTTTCTTGCCTGTTCTTTTGCCGGCGTGAGGAGGTTGGAACAGCCGTTGTTAGTTTTAAGTTTGACGTTTTAAAGTGATCACAATGTATCCTATTGAATAAAAATGATTTGAATTGAATTTTGAATTTTGATTATTTATTAATTTCGTGCGTAAATTTATAGTTGGAACGAAGTTCCTTATCGCGCGTTACGAAAGGGGGCTAGACGGAAAAAATTAAGACCAAAAGTTGTAACGACACTTTTTGCTATAGTTGGAAGCCGTGCGGCGTGCGCGTGTTTCTCTGTCTGTCTGTCTCTCACAGAAAGCAAGACAGTTATTTTCGTTTCGTCTTCTAAAAAAAAAAATTACATTTTTTTTTAATAATTTGTTTTTAAATTTTTTAAAGAACAATGGCCAAAACGGACCCGAGGTCGTATGAAAACGATCTATATACATTAAATATTGTGATTTTTTTGCCTATTAAGATTATACAAACGATATTTTAAAGAAAGTGTAGAAAAAAAAGATATAATTTATTTACTTCGGAGTTTCTTAGGACATTTTTTAACTTACACAATGCTTGGATGTTTTGAACGCACTCCGCATTTTCTTCGTCATTCCGTTTCACGCTTTGGAACTCGGCCCTACTTAAATTAAGTCATTAAAATCAACATTATTATCAAATTATTTATCAAACATAAACAAAACCTAATCTTTGTAATCTATGTACTAGCAAACTGTCAAGTGACATTGACAGAAATGAAAATTTTTATACAAAACTAGCGGCCCGCCCCGGCTTCGCACGGGTATTTAGCAAAAACGCAAAAATTATAATACACACATTATTGGAGTTTTAGTAAGGATCCCTAAATTTATTGAAAACAGACATCAATATTTATACAATACTAACGTCACTCAATTGTTTTGCCTTCCCGGAACCTCTCCACTAACACTTGAACTTTATGGTATGGTATTAAAGTTCAAATTGACTTAAGTATTATTACGAATCGTTTGTATGGGGAAAAGAAAAGGGCTAATTTTAGTGTTTTCCCGGCAATTATTCGATTTTTCTCACCGTAAAAACCATTATTGGACTTCAACGAACATTTAAAAAAAAGAATTGGTAAAATTGGTCCAGGCGTTGTTGAGTTATGCGCTTACCAACATATTTTGCGATTCATTTTTATATTATAGAAGATATAAGGTCCAAAGCCAGTATGAAAAGTAGCCAATGTTCTTTGTTTGTTTCGTTCTTCTCTTGTATTAATCGAAAGGAACTTCGTTCCATCCGGGTGTTCCTTGAAACCTCTCAAGTTTTTTTTGTTAACTATCAAATCTTGTTCAAGGGAACTACAGATCACGAATCCACTACAATATATTTTCTCGCAACACGCGCCCGGCCGTTATGAAGACGAATTGCTCTCGTAAAGATCTCTACCTACTTGATGAGTGGAAGATTAAAGGAAAAGAATGTTGGCTAGGCTGAATGTTGACATTCTGTGGGATAGCAGAAAGTTTATTGGGGACTTTTTTGGCGGCAATTTAGTTGTTAACGTGAACATTTTGTTTTTATTCCCGAAACTTGTGTTTCTTCGAGTGATAATGTGTAATATTGGTGGTATATTAACCATTATGTGTTCGTTAATGTGTACGAGTGTGGGAAATTGAAATAAAGTTGTGGAAGTGACTTTTCGAGTTGCTCCAAAAAAGTCCGTGTAAAGTTTAGGTAAAGCGCCACTACTTTACTTAAACACTATCCTTGTCCGATCATCTCACCATCATCATTTGAACTTGATTCAACTCTCTGAGTTAGAAATATTTTATACTTGACACTGGCAAATACACTAATCGTGTGACGCCTTAACAAAAAAAAAAGAAGTTTATTGGATGCTGAGACTTAGCGGTTGAAATAAGGTCGGCCGCTAAATTCATGATGTCCTAGTACATTTTGAAAATATCCTACTGATATTATAATCTAGTTGCGCCGCGCGGTTTCACCCGCGTCTTCCCGTTATCGCGCAGGAACCTTTTTCTGGGATAAAAAGTAGCCTATGTGTTAATCCAGGGTATAAGCTATCTCCGTTCTAAATTTCATTCAGATCCGTTCAGTAGTTTTTGCGTGAAAGAGTAACAAACATCCATACATACAAACTTTCGCGTCAATAATATTAGTAGGATGCGAAAGTTTGTGTGTGTTTGTGAATTTTTGTTACCACTACTAAACCGATTTTGATGAAATTTGAAATGTAGATACCTTATACCCTGGATTAACACATAGGCTACTTTTTACCCCGGAAAAAGGTTCCTGTGGGACAACGGGAAGACGCGGGTGAAACCGCAGGTCGCAGCTAGTATTTTAATTATTTTATTTTATTATTTTTAATGTTTCTCCTTTTTTTGTTTTTCTGTCATCTCAGCGTTACTTTTAGCTGTCTTTGACGTCATCATTATGACGTTTAGTGACATGCGTCAACAGGATGTTTTGAACATTAAAAAAAACTACCCGATGGTAAGTTTTATATGTTTTCTATATCCAGTTTATATATCATATCTATAAGCTGTTACATCGTTTTCACCCGGAAGGAATGACGACGACGGCGTCAGACGACGGGAACTTCGCTCAAAAGTGTCCGAACCAAATGAGGTCTAAAATGCGAGAAGAGGGCTAATCACACGCTAGTCGGTTGGTCGCGTGTTTGTGACATGGTCAGTCGAAGCTGCACAAGCTGATAAATTTTTGCAAATAAAATTATGCTGTTATATCATCAATCATATCTAATTTGCTATTTTTGTTATGTTTTTTCTTTCATTGTTGAATGTTTGGTACTGTTGGTGCCTCTTCGCGACGTCGCGTCACCAAACGGTTCCAACGGAAGACCAGCGCTGGTTGTCTAACCAGCATTTTGCTGAGTTGGGGCCGATTTGCGACGGTGACATTCTTGTGTACCTTCAATTACTGTAATATTGTTGTATGTTATTTTTATTTATATTTCATGTACCATGAGTGTTTTTGTCGCAAATAAACGTAAATTCTATTATATTCTATTCTATTCTATTCTAATTATTATTATGTATCTAAAAATATGTATAGTAGCTGTTCCCTGCGGTTTCACCCGCGTGAGCTACAGTTTATCGCGATAAAAAGTGGCCTATGCCCTTTCTAAGGCTCTAGACTATCTCTGTACCAAATTTTATTGATATCGGTTCTGTAGTCGTGAAAGACAGACAGACAGAGTTACTTTCGCATTTATAATATTAGTATGGAAGTAGGGATATCAATGAGTTGCTGTTCGTTAGTCTCGCTAAAACTCGAGAATGGCTGAACCGATTTGGCTAATTTTGATCTTTAAATATTTATGGAATTTCAGGGAAGGTTTAAAAGGTGACTTTTATTGGCGATACGAAGTTCGCTGGGTCAGCTAGTTTGATATAAATTTCAAATTGATACCTCGACGCGTTCTTAAGAAAAACAAGGTGATCCTATAAAAGACCTGCCGTCCATTCCTTTGTACGTTAAGACGATGAATTGGCAATATTGGCTGCAGGGATTTGCTTTTTTCTCTGCAATTACAAAACATACAGAGCTAATATTTATGTACATTAAAGATCATGTTTTAGACATCAAATTGTCGGAAGGATAACACGATTGGTTAACTTTCATAGCAGACAAACTATGATCGAAAACTGCCCTCTAAAAAAAATTTTCATTTTACAGGCATACAAAACCGATTTAAGAGTTGACATTTTTTTTGTATGGTATATATACACATTCTTCAAAGAACTACAGATTTAGTTTTATAAAATTAACGATAGTTTTCATTTTAAACAAAAAAAACCTTTATTTTTTGACGCTTGCGTTTTTGTATAGATTTCAGATTCATTGTTTATCACGGCGTCCTCTTAACGCTTTTATCTCCGAGTATAAATCCGAGAAACCATCTGGCGATTCGTCGTTTTTAATAAAAACATGTGCGTCCATACATTTTCTTCCTGATAACACTGCGTGGGCGAGCGCGCGCTCTCAACAGCTTTTTTAGAGAGAAACGCGATGAATGGGAATCTTTATCGGCCAAATACATTTGAGAAATCAAACTGTGATGCTGGGAATCGATACTTTATTATTGTAAACTTCCCGTTCATCATCAGCCTTTTTACGCTCTCACTGCTGGGACTCTGGCCTTCTCCCAGAGAGAGTTTGGGCCGTAATCTAGCACACGGGCCCAGTGCGGGTTGGTAGATGTCGCATGCCCTTGAATGTTGCAGTTCTTGGACATGCCGGTTTCCTCACGATATTTTCCTTCACCGTTTTGAGCGATGGTCAATCCGCACATAACTTAGTCATAGGTGCGGGGCCGAGCGGGTTGGTAGATGTCGCATGCCCTTGAATGTTGCAGTTCTTGGACATGCCGGTTTCCTCACGATGTTTTCCTTCACCGTTTTGAACGATGGTCAAGGTGTGGGGCCGAGAGGATTCGAACTCGGTGTCGGCGCGTTGTAAAGCGCACGCGGTTACCGTTCAGCCACCATCGCTCTTCCGTTCGGCCACCATCGCCCGTTATCCCGCAGGAACCTTTTTCCTGGATAAAAAGTATGTGTTAATCCAGGGTATGAGTAACAAACATCCATGCTTACAAACATTCACGTCCTTCCTACTAATATTAATAAACGTGAAAGTTTGTGAGTATGGATGGATGGATGTTTGTTACTCTTTCTCAAAAAAAAACTACTAAAGGAATCAGAATAAAATTCGGAATGGAGATAGCTTACACCCTGGATTAATACATAGGCTACTTTTTATCCCTGAAAAAGGTTCGTAAGGGATAACGGGAAGACGCGGGACTAGAAGAATAAACTCCCGGTGACAACTTTTCGTCGGTAAAGAATACAGTAAAACCACTTACGCGTCATTTGGAATATTTTCTTCTTCTTCCTCTTCGAACTCCTCGATTTCCTCAATCTCCTCGATTATTTCCTCAACAATCTCCTCACTCTCACTCTCACTCACTTCACTCTCCTCACACTCCTCACTCTTGACACTAGTGAGGTCATCACCGGAATTGTTCCTATCACCTATTTCTAAGAAGCCACTATCACTATTGTCACTATGGAATTTTTTATCCTGCGGATTTAGGAATTCACTATCACTACTTGCAGTCACGAAGGGTTCGTCTTCGGAGTTTTCTACTTTAATCGTGATTGGTTCACGTTCGTTTACGTTAATCACTGTTTTGTTGTCACTGTCTAATTTGACGTCACCTAAATGTGGACTATTTGGACTGTCTAAGGGAATATCGTAGTCTTTATTATCTAAAGCTATGTCGTCTAAGTACTCTTCTTCGGAGTCTAAAGATTCAAACGAAGATTCTGCTTCGTTATCAGTCTGTTGTTCTCCATCGTCGAAGACAATGTGTTTTCTGAACGTGACGCGTTTCCTTCCATTGTCGGACCTGTCATCGTCTGAACAGCCTTCCGTATCGGACTTTGGAGGCTTCAAGTTGGATTTCTTAGCAGAGCTCGGCGATTCTTTATCGTTGTTTTCTTGTGCCTCAGTTAGCGCGGTCAATTCCTTCTTCAAATCGTGTTTATAATCGTCGATATTGCGTTTGTCTGCAACAGATTCGTAGACGTGATCGTTTTTGTGTTTGCTATCAGCGGTACCCATTTCATTGTTAAGTTTGTCGACCGTGCAATCAATGCTCCTCGCGATCTCACGCAGCAGTGCCTCGGCGCGTCGTTTCTCTTCCAAATCGGGCTCATTTGACACGTACACGAGAGACACGTGCTGATTGTTGTCTGTAGGTGTTTTTGCGTATTTCTGCAGTACAAGAGCTTTGACGAAGTCTGCGGGATCGTCCGAGCGCGCGGCCGCGCCGTGGCTATTTCTGTCTTCGTGTGCTGACGCTTCGGTCTTACCGAGGACGGACGAACTTCTCTGGACTATCTGCGTCTCTCTCGGCGGGGTTACGCGACAGGATTCCGTCCTTTTCCTCTTTCCCCGCTTACGTTTTCCAGCCATGATTTGCAGGATGGCGCCGACTCCAGTTTTCTGATTGTAATCCGTTTCGGGTATGAGCAGGTTCACTACATCTTTGCGCGTTGGTCGTTCGTTTTCGGTGTCGGGAGGCGCGCGGGCGTCGACTGATTTCTCGGCGCTCGTCGGAGCTTTCCGCGGGACTTCGTGCTCGGCCTTCCCGCCTTTTCGTTTGAAAAACTGGAACATTCTGTCAGTTCCGTTCGGGAACCATGTCCGTGCGGTGCGGCGGTGGAGCGCTTACTAGGTTTTTGAACGGATGCGGTAACCGGGAGCCGCTTTTGGACGGATCTTATTTATGTTTTTGTTTCGAGACGTTATGTTGACACTGAAATGTTTAATATGAACTATTGCAGGTTAAAATCGTCGCAGTTATAGCTTTGATGAAATTAATTTAGTTTAACTCAAGTCTTTACAACATAATTGTAGAATATGTTTCTTTGCTTAGCTGTTATACCCACGTGGACTACAACCTATCGCGTTAAAAAGTATCCTATGTTTTTTCTTATAGTTCAACCTATCTTCATACTAAATTACATCAAAATCTACTCAGCAGTTTAGGCATGAAAGGTAATAAAGAGACAAAGGGAGTAACGTTCGTATATCAAAGTACTTGCTTCGCCCCGCGGTTTCACCCGCGTGGACTACACTTTACCGCTATAAAAAGTATCCCATGACCTTCTCTAGGGTTCGAACTATCTCCACACCAAATTTCATCAAGATTGGTTAAGCGGTTAAGTTGTGAAAATGTAACTAGCAAAAAAAAGCAAAGCAGATTGGATATATGAAATTAAAGTTGTTTTTAGTTGCTTGCTTCATATTTATATTATTATATCGATAACTCCAAAATCGGTCCAGCCGTTTCAGAGATTAGCGGGAACAAACAGACAGACAAACAAAATTAAAAAATTGATATTTTGATACGAGTACCTACTTTTATATGAATTTAATGAAAAGCTGTTAATTTGAAATTACAAACAGACATTTCAATTTTAATTATTTGTCGCTCACTCGATAGAGGGTTATGCCGTTTGGGGTAGAAACTTTGGGTCCATGGGGGCCAGGCAGTCACGAAATATTTAGGGACTTGGCAAAGGTTCTATTTGACGAGACTGGTGACCAAAATGCTGGCTCATATTTTGGTCAAAAAATTATTTATCATTGCCATTCAACGAGGCAATGCTGCCAGCATTTTGGGCACCTTACCGTCTTCTGGAGGCTTACCAAATTTTAGTGTTTGATTTACCTATTTTTCATTTTTTTGATATATTTTTTATCTTGTATCTTCTTATAACAAAAGCTTTGTATCGATAAATTTGTTTTACAAAGACAGAAAACCTTCTCAAGTTTTACCGGAAAATCGTAAACACAAGATTATTAGTAGGTAAATTAGTCATTGTATTGGCAACACTTCAAGTGTCAAGAAAGTGTGTTTGTAAGATACACAATAATGTGTCACTCTATAAATAAATGTAGGTAATGGTAGGTAAGTTATAAATAAATTGCGTTGTTCCGTCGCGCCGTAAAGTAACTGGTGCAGGCAGTAGTACTTTTTCCTCGATAAATACATCATCATTATCAGCCTTTCACGTTCCCACTGCTGGGACTCTGGCCTTCTCTCAGAGAGAGAGTATGGGCTGTAATCTCCCACGCTGGCCCAGTGCGGGTTGGTAGATGTCGCATGCCCTTGAATGTTGCAGTTCTTGGACATGCCGGTTTCCTCACGATGTTTTCCTTCACCGTTTTGAGCGATGGCAATTCCGCACGTAACTTATTAAGTCATAGGTGCGGGGCCGAGAGGATTCAAACTCGGTATCGGCGTCTTGTAAGTCGCACGCCTAACCGTTCGGCCACTATCGCTCGTAATAGATACATAACTTGCTGCAATAGGGTATACACCAAAAGTATCTCAATTAGATAATCAAAATATGTATTTACAGGGTCCATAATTGATCTTAATTATATTATGACTAACTATTGTACATTATGGAATGCAATAAATTCTTTGAATCTTTGAATCTTTGAATCTTATTTTTGTTATTTTTGTGGCTGTTTTTTTTGCTATTTATGTTTTGTTTTTTCTTTTATTGTTGGATGTTTGGTACTGTTGGTGCCTCTTCGCGACGTCGCGTCACCAAACGGTTCCAACGGAAGACCAGCGCTGGTTGTCTAACCAGCATTTTGCTGAGTTGGGGCCGATTTGCGACACTGACATTCTTGTGTACCTTCAATTACTGTAATATTGTTTATTTTTTTTATTTTTTTTCCATGTACCTTGAGTGTTATTGTTGCAAATAAACGAAAATTCTATTCTATTCTATTTTACAGTACTAATGAACCACAAGCCTTGCAACAGAGCTTTTGCCAGTGGGCAAAAGAAAGATAGGGAGACCTTGCAACAGATGGGAGGACGAAATTAAACGCACAGCGGGTCCAAACTGGGCACAAATAGCTCAATCCAGAGAACACTGGCACAATTTGGAGGAGGCCTTTACCCATAGAGGGGTTCTTACAGAATAACCTCAATATGTATTATATATTATCAACGTAACACTAACTTTCTACATCTTAATTTACTATTTCTTTTTTATTCTAGCTTTCTGTAAGAAATAAAAGGTTTTTTATTTTATTTTATTTTATTATTATTTATAATGAACCACAAAAGTTTTTATTCAATCGTTAAGTGCCATAAAAATGCATTTAAATGTTCCATTTTGAATTTCGCGCGTATTTGGCGAAAACGCTAGCCGCAGTAGACGCCATATTGCTCTGTGGTCATGACGTCAGTCGGCTGTGTAAACAAATGCAGTGACGTTTTGTATGTTATGTTAGTTGTTTATATTGACATAGCCGTATGACGTAATAATAATCTAATGAGAAGTTATTTCTCATTTGATCATTACTTCTAGTCGCTACAAATGGATCTAAAGAGAATATTTTATCATTAGATATAACTTGTTGCTATGGATCTAGTGAGAAGATGCTAAAATATAATATGTAATACCGATTTGACCTGCCTTGTGTAACAGCCAAAGTTATATGGCCAATAAATTTTTCTATTCTATTCTATTCTAATGAAATTCAGTACGAAGATAGTCATTATTGAACCCTGAGGAAGGAAATCAATAACAATTCAATAGGTATCAATACTATCAATATTGATTGATCTATTTACGGCCCACGTGCCGAAACTACGCGTAAGTTGTAAATACTACTACGCATCGTCAATTATTGAAGTCATGTGCGAACGTACCTATAATTATAGAAGGGGAGCTGGTGGTCATTCTTGTAAAGATACCTTCAGCTAAGACATCGTAAAACGCAGTGTACAGTCAGCAACAAATGTAGCTGATCATACTAGGTTTCCAAATGTGTTTTAGATCAGTAATGATTGGGTTTTATTACATTTTACGCGGTAGCGTTTTTAACCACAACATAACACACCTGATTTTAAGTGATGATGTAGTCAAAGGTTGGTGTTTAAGATGATGTGGGTAATTGGAAAATGTATTTGTTTAGCGACTTTTGTCGTTGACCGTACCTAGTACTTTTTAAACATTACCGATTGTTTCTACGGCTAACTATAATATGTATGTATGTAGCGGAGCCACATTATATTAAACTATCCTCGTACCAAATTTCATCCAAAACCATTCAGTCATTTTTGTGTGATACCTATACTATCTATAACATTATAGAATTATATCAAACATACAAACTTAAATATGTATAAATTTAGTATAAGAATAATATTATAGATAATATAGGTATCACACAAAAATGACTGAATGGTTTTGGATGAAATTTGGTACGCGGATAGTTTAATATAATGTGGCTCCGCTACATGCATGTTATCTATATGTGAAATAGTACAAAGATTGAATACATCGTATTTGAAATTCCCATACGAAAGCGAAATTATTATTATTTGCAACAACTCTAAGTGCAAGGCTGCACCATGGTGAAGCGGTTACATTTAAATGAGATCTTTCAATTATTCATCCTTTATTATTATTGTATTGTTTATAAATTCTGCACTTAATTTCAATTGTAATCATTTATCGCACTACGTATTCATAAATTTTTATTATATTAAATTATTCTGCTATTTTTGCATGTAGTCTACGCCTATAATTGTAATAACAATTGGAATTGTGCTGACTATAGCGTGATCTTCATAAATTGATGTTAAATTGTTTATTATGTTGGTGTGCATTATAAATATATAAATAAATCTTTAAAAAAACACAGATTTTACTCCCTGAGGCGCTCAAACAGAGTTCAGAATATAAAAGTCAAAAAAGTCAGCTGTTTCAGGGGAGGCCTATGTTCAGCAGTGGACTCCTTCCGGCTGATGATGATGATGATGATGATTATGACCTAAGTATTTGACGACAGTCTCACCTGGTAAGTGATGAAGAGGTCGATGAGATGATACTTTTTCCCCAACTAAAGTATCTTACAAAGAACGGCCGCCACCTCCCCTACTACAGGGTGAGGCAAACAATAAAATTAGGGCCATCGACTTGGCAGTCACGAGTTTCAGCAGCGTGTTGAATGACACTGACAGAAGAACGCTACGTCACAAAACTTGCGCAATCTTGCGCGATGCATCGCGACGAAAATGTATAGTGTATATTATTGGTCATTGGTCAACGAATCAGCCTAGCCATTCAAAGAGGTAATGTCGCCAGTCTCTTGGGCACTCTACCTGCAGGCAACGATTTAAATCCACTTGCTGGGAGTGTGTGTCGCTCTATCAACACAGCGACACACACTCTCATCACACGTAGGGGGGAACCTGTCCCTGCCGAGCATAGTTATGCAAATGCTCGGCAGTGAGACTGTGTGGCAGGCGATGGCCTCCTGCGAATACGCAATCGCGCAGAAGGAGGCCGCGGAACGGGTCAGGGAGGCAGATCCGCTCTCTGACCCAATCCAATCTATAAAAAATAGATGTTGGCCGATTCTCAGACCTTCCCGATATGCACACAAAATTTCATCAAAATCGGTCAAGGCGTTTCGGAGGAATATGGCAACGAAAACTGTGACACGAGAATTTTAGATATTAGACTAGCTGCGCCCCGCGGTTTCACCCGCGTGGACCACACTTAATCGCATAAAAAAAAATTTAAAAAACTAGCCGCCCGCCCCGGCTTCGCACGGGTATTTAACAAAAAAACATTAATAAATATTATAATACACACATTATTGGAGTTTTAGTAAGGATCCTTAATTTTATTGAAAATAGACATCAATGTTTTTACGATACTAACGTCACTCAATTGTTTTGCCTTACCGGAACCTCTCCTCTAACACTTGAACTTTATGGTATGGTATTAAAGTTCAAATTGACTCTACATTAGAAAACGTTTGTATGGGGAAAAGAAAAGGGCTAACTTTAGTGCTTTCCCGGCAATTATTCGAATTTTTCTCGCCGTAAAAACCATTCTTGGACTTCAACGAACATTTTAAAAAAATAATTGGCAAAATTGGTCCAGGCGTTGTTGAGTTATGCGCTTACCAACACATTTTGCGATTCATTTTTATAGTATAGATAGATGTTCGCCGATTCTCAGACCTACCCGATATGCACAAAAAATTTCATCAAAATCGGTCAAGCCGTTTTGGAGGAGTATGGCAACGAAAACTGTGACACGAGAATTTTATATATTAGACTAGCTGCGCCCCGCGGTTTCACCCGCGTGGACCACACATAATCGCGATAAAAAAAAATATAAAAAATAGATGTTGGCCGATTCTCAGACCTACCCGATATGCACAAAAAATTTCATCAAAATCGGTCAAGCCGTTTCGGAGGAGTATGGCAACGAAAACTGTGACACGAGAATTTTATATATTAGATAAACACGTAATTATTTTAATAATACTAGCTGTATAACGAGTTAAAAAGTATCCTATGTCCTTACTCAGGATTCAAACTATCTCCGTACCAAATTTCATTTAAATCGGTTCAGTAGTTTAGGCGTGAAAGACAGTCAGACAGAGTTACTTTCGCCTTTATAATATTAAGTAGGGATTAAACTTTTCTATTATGCCCGCGTGGGCTACAGTTTATCGCGAAATCCTTTCTTGCGGATGCCTACGTCATAACATCTACCTGCATGCCAAATTTCAGCCCGATCCGTCCAGTGGTTTGGGCTGTGCGTTGATAGATCACTATGTCAGTCAGTCATTAGTCAGTCACCTTTGAATTATATATATATAGATAGATAAGGTATGTTATAAGAATAAACTAGACTGTGAACTGGCTTCAAGTGCCGGAATACACCTTTTAGCTATCCAGCGCCTCTAGCCAAGATGCATTCTGCAATCGTTGACGCTAATAGAAAACAAGAAAAAAGTATTGGTTTGACATATTTCTGACCACGTGACTTAGCGTTGAAATATGTCAAACCAATACTTCTTTCTTGTTTTCTACTAGCGTCAACGATTGCAGAATGCATCTTGGCTAAAGGCGCAGGCGAGTGCTAGAAAATGCTACGCGAGCAACGCCTGATCCAACATCCTTACGCCGCGTAAAACAACAGCCAAGAAACCCCCGGCAGGTAATTTTTTGGCGCGATCACATTGGCAATTTTATTCTTATTACTAATTGATTGAACTGGAGCAAGTTCACTACTATCACAGTATATAAAGAACAGTAGGTTAGCTAAGGCCGCTCGACTAGTTAATTGCCTACTCTTGCGGTGACGCATAGGCGGCGCGTTCCGTACTGAGTGCCATGGCCGCGGCCCCGGCCGCCTCCTTTCGTTTATGTGATTGTGTGCGTGAAAAGTGCGTGCGTACACGGTGCCGCTACTCACGCACACATTCAAACCGGCGACGGCCGATTTATATGAAGCTGAACTACTACTCCTTTACTATGCTACAATCCCAAGCTTTTTTTGTCGTCTAAATAGTCCGATATTTTATAATAAGATTTCTCTTGGTTGGTTGTGCACAGTGGGATATGGAAACATTTAGGTTTCAACTCTTATATCTACTAGGGGGTGTCGCTTACCATCAGCGACTTGCTCTTCACGTCACGCCGCAGTAACTGTGCCATAATCTGTGTCGTATCAAGCAGTGAGTGCGTGAAGCATCTCGAATCGAATTCGATCTAAATTTAGTTATGCCAGTGACCTTTACTCGGTGGGGTATTTTGATTTGTTTGTTTATTCTTGTAAATTAATGTCTTTGGAAATGTCGCTTTGTCTGCTTCAGGATAGAGGCGAGACTTAGACGAGGAATTGGCAATATTGGCTGGGATCTCCTTTTTTCTCAGCAATTACAAAACATACAGAGCTAATGTTTATGTACATTAAAGACCATGTTTTTGGCATCAAATTGTCGGAAAGATTACACGATTGGTTAACTTTCATAGCAGAGAAACAATGATCGAAAACTGCCCTCTAAAAAAATAGATTTTCATTTTACAGGCATACAAAACAGATTTAAGAGTAGATTTTTTTTGTATGATATATTATACACATTCTTCAAAGAACTACAGGTTACAATCTAAAAAATTAACGATAGTTTTCATTTTAAACGAATAAATCCTTTTTTGACGCATACGACCTTACGGCATTAGTCAGCTCGCTTGCGTTTTCGTATGGAGCTGATTTCAGATTCATTGTTTGTCACGGCGTCCTCTTAATTCTGGGTTAGATCTGTTCTTGGCGTATTTCAGTACCCTTAAGAAAACGAAGAAAAGTTTCTTGTTTTTGTAAACTATCAAAAGCTTGCGATTCGCGGTGGGAGGTTCAAATCCTTTTTTTAACCAACTTAAAAAAGATGGAGGTTTTTGTCAATTTGACAGTATATATGCTTTTTTTTGTTTGTTCGCGGATAACTTCGTCGTTTATGAACCGATTTCGATGATTCTTTTTATGTTGGTAAGGAGATATCCCAAGGGTGGTACCGTGATAAGGAAACCAGGATCTGATGATGGTATCCCAGAGAAATCGCGGGAAATGAGTAGTTGGTTATGTTTTTGTTAAAAATACATATACATATGTGAAAACTTTTTATAAGCCATTAGTTACTAGGGTATACCTATTTCATGTTTTTTAAGTAGCTGTTAGTTTTCCAAAGATAATAAAATAAAATAAAAATTAGACTTGTTTATGATGAACCGTGGCGCCATCGGCATCTTCGACCACATAATCACTTAACATCAGGTTATTTGTGGTCAAACGCTACCATGTAAGAAGTAAAAAAAGAGTAGGGAAGTAGAGTTTTCTCGCCAATGACTTTGGTGATTTCCTGCCCTTTGAAAGCAAAGTCAACAAGCATTTCAAAAATACAACTCGTATAAAAATAGACGCCATTTTGTGTTTGCGTTGCTTGACGACCTGCGTCATTGGCGCTTCCGTAGCTAGAGTGGACATGCTTTCTTTTTTCCAGGATAGAAAAGGAAATCATTCATCATCATCATCGTCATCATCATCATCATCAGCCGGAAGTAGTCCACAGCCTTCGATCAAATATGTTATTTGATCGAAGTCCACAGCTGTCAAAATGCCAAAAAGTAAAAAGTCAATTCAATTTATTCAGTAGTAGGGTTCGCAAACCGGAATATCGGACGATTTTGGTCGATCTGAAATACCGGGATTGAATTTAGCGATATCGAGATTTTCGATATTTTCGATATTGCATAATTTAAAAACTCGATCTAATCGTTTCCTAATTTAACGATAAACAAACATTAAAAGAAGGCTAGTCAGTCCAAAACTGCATAAAATACAGGTATGTGGACAGCGTTCTAGCTTCCAACTTCAATACGAGATGCTGGACTAGCCGGGTCGACTTAATTTTATTCAGTAATCCAGTACCTTTTGGTAAGGAGTGTTTAAAAATAAGGCGCAAGGAAGAACAGCAACGTCAGCAACTGCTGTATTAACAACACGGCAGTAAAGCATTGACCAAACTTCACATAAATATTATATAATAATATTATTGTATATTTTTTGTCTAGGGCAAATTTGTTCGTTCTTATAAAATGAGTATAAAAGTAAGCGTTATCTATCAAGCTATCTATTTTGAAGTGGCTGCTGAATTTACCTTAATTAATTCTTTAATGTTCTCTTTTCTGTGAGATCTCGAAAAGTATGGGTCGTTTTGTTTTTCAATAGAGAAATTAATCTTTTGCAAACTATTGACCTATCCTATTCTCCTGCTGTAAACTCTTCTCGTCCGTAGGTTTGACGAATACTAACCATCGAAGCACACCTCGATTCGAGGAAGATATATATGGTACAATACACCCAATTCACATATTACGTCAGATTATACAGACCCTAAGAGTGTAACCAGCACCTGTGTATGGCCTTTAAAGACTATGAGATATATATTTTTTGACCATCAAATCCATTGGTGTGTTATGGAGTCCTATTATGAGTCACTATTTAAATTTATAAACCTATTTTGGATTATTCTATAATATATAATTCTGAGAAGGTCTGTTTTCGTTTCAATTGTTGATTATACAGGGTGATCAATCCAAATGGGTCAGTAGGGGGAAGTCAGAAACTATGAGAGATAGCGAAATCCATTCCTAGGAACCATGGCTTCGATTTTCAATTTAATAATAATGGCATTCAAACTTTTTTTAAATCTCTCATACATAACCGGGAATCGAACCTGGTTGAAGTCTTGTAAACAATGTTAGGTGTAAATCTGAAAGATTTTTCGTTGTTATTGTTGATGGTACAGTCGCGAACCGGGATTGTTAGCCACCATAGAACCCTCTCACAGAAAACTGATGGTAAATGTTGAAGTAATTTATTTTGCGTGACTTGACGCTGTTATTTTAAGTTATCTAAAATTAACACAAAGCGGTTTTGAAAAGGATTGATTCAAAACACAACATTCATTCCAAGAAAAGGAAAGTTCCATTTTCAAATTTTAAATAAGTTGGCACGCCCGCGCCCGCTGAACGAATGCGTTCTAATTTCAAATAATAGCAATTTGTAATTCTTAGTATCGTTGCAGATAAGATATGCATAAGTGGTCTATTCAGATAAAGTGATTTATAATGATGACCGGAATCATATTAATGACGAAATTTTGCAAATTATTTCATCTGTCGGCATTTCAGTCTAATGTTTACATAAGATTTCATAGCAAAATTTGGTCCTTATACTTTTAGGATCAATTACACAAACAATTACTGCACGCGATTACATAAGGAATATTGACAGGTTCGATTCAAGGTTATGTATGAGAGATTAAAAAAAAGTTTGAATGCCATTATTATTAAATCAATAATAATCCAAAATTGAAGCCATGGTTCTTAAGAACAGATTTCGCTATCTCTCATAGTTTCTAACTTCTCCCTACTGACCCATTTGGATTGACCACCCTGTATAATTCATTTTAGTTTGATAGCAGAGGTTGATGTTAATTCAAACAATGTGAAGAATACAGATTTAGGTTATTTTAACTTTTTCACACTTTCCTGTCGTTTTCATTACTATTTTGAATTACTTTTAACTTCTTAACACCGAGGGTTAATATTCGTATGACATTTATGTCGAAAACTATCGTAAACATTTATGCTTGACACTTGTTTTACGTTTAAACTGATTTATGTTAAGCAAGACAAAATTTTTGTAAAAATATCGAAAATATCGAAAATCCCGGGATTCCGGAATTGAAAAAATGGCGATATCGAAAATACCGGTATTGAAAAATGGTATCGATATTGCGATCCCTATTCAGTAGGATAAATTGTGATCACTTGAAAACATCAAACTTAAAACTAGCTACGCCAGTTCCAACCTCCTTACGCTGACAAAAGAACAGGCAAGAAACGCCCGGCAGGTAATTTTTTCGGCGCGATCACTTTGACAATTTTATTCTTATTACTAATTGATTGAATTGGAGCAAGTTCACTACAATCCCAAGCTTTTTTTGCAATTAAATAGTCCGATATTTTATAATAAGAACATAGGCCTCCTTTTGAACGCGACCATGAACGGCTATTAGCCATTTGCATGCAACAGCTCCCTGCGACCCTTACAATGTGGAAGGAAGTTATTAACAGATTTATTTAGTAATAGGCAAGCAGCCTGAGGCTGATGCGCCTATATCATGCTGTGTCGAATTATAGCAATGTCCAAAAGTGCAGAGAAAAGTCAATTCTGCAAGGAAGCATTGTTCGTTCGCAACCACTTGCCCAGTCTGTTTTTATAGGAATTCACTGAAGGTGCCGACACAACGTCTTCTGGTAGTCTATTCCAATTTAGTTTAGTTTTATGAATCGATGGATAGATGACGGGGAATCTGTCGCCGTGCACCTATCGGTGTGTTCCGGCAGCCTCACTTGAGAGCCAGTTCCCTATCCAGGTGTAGCGTGACGCCACATTCGACCACATCGTCACTTAACATCAGGTGACTTGTGGTCAAACGCTACCCTGTAAATAGTTAAAAAAATGATTTATGATCGGGAGGTTGAAAGGACAGACAACATTAAATATGGTTACCCTATCGTTATACCCTACCGTTAGCTCTTTTCATAAATTCAATGTGATGGTTTATTTATTAATAAATTACTGATTTAATGTAAATTGGACGTGGTTTATGAATGATTTAGCTACAGCAACATAATTATGTGTTCTACGTATGTGTGTATGACATCGCATATTATGAATGCCAAAGATTGGAGTGAGTGTGTATATTCCAACCTCCTTACGCCAGCAAAAGAACAGGCATCGTAAGTGCGACAAAAATATCATCATCATCATCATCATTATCAGCCTTCCACGTTCCCACTGCTGGGACTCTGGCCTTCTCTCAGAGTATGGGCTTTAATCTACTTACCACGCAGGCCCAGTGCGGGTTGGTAGATGTCGCATGCCCTTGAAAATGTGGCATGCCGGTTTCCTCACGATGTTTTCCTTCACCGTTTTGAGCGATGGCAAATCCGCACATAACTTATTAAGTCATAGGTGCGGGGCCGAGAGGATTCGAACTCGGTGTCGGCCTCTTGTAAGTCACACGCCAAACCGTTCGGCCGCCATCGCTCTTACAAAAATCATCGACAAAAAACATGAAAACCTTTAAATATTCACAAGATTTTATTGTTATTTATTGTCAAATTTTGCCGCCTCTCAAAATGTGCCGCCCGGGGCGGGCCTTTTACGCCTAAACTACTGAACCGATTTAAATTAAATTTGGTACAGAGATAGTCAGAGAAAGGACATAGGCTACTTTTCACAGCGATAAACTGTAGCCCACGCGGGTGAAACAGGGGGGAACAGCTAGTTCATAGTTAAATATAATCTGGCCTTCACTACGAATCAAACCCTTGAGATCAATTTTATTGATAAAATCAAACGTTTAAATCTGAATTGTTGCTCGATCGATTCCGTAATTGCTTGATACACTGCCAAAGCACCAGCATCAACATCGCCAGATATCTTACAGGCAAAGCGGGATTTTGAAGTCTACCGAGTAAAAATTTTATCATGAATTTGAATGCAATATATCGATAGATAGATAGATATGTATCGATAGTATTGCTGCTCGCAGAGTATAAAGGTACAGGTCAACGACAAATTCGCTGAACAATAACGCATTTTCCGATTCGGTGTCATGTCCCATTCGGTGTCGAGACCCTTGGTCCGTGGGGTCCTAGCGCTTTAAGCCTTTTTAAGGAAATAACAAAAAGGTTAGTCGACATCACCGGAGACCGAAGAGCTGGCAGCTACCTCGGACAAAGAATTAGTCTAGCCATTCAAAGGGGGAACGCTGCCAGTATCTTCGGTACCTTGCCTAAAGGGACTTCTTTTAATAATGTATTTTAGTTATTAGTTTAGATTTATTTGTTTTTATTTCTTTGTTATCTAATTTAATTTAATTGTGATTCAAATAATTATTTGACCCTATTTTATTTTTATTTTTTTGTTTTGACATTTTATTATAATTAGTGTAAGTGGTGTATCCGTGCTGATTATTAAATAAATAAATAAATAAATAATAAATAATAAATGGTATATTATATTTATTTTCCGATTACTCTCATCATCATCTTAAACACCAACCTTTGATCACATCATCACTTAAGATCAGGTGTGATATGCTGTGATCAAAGCTCTTCTTGTAATATGTAAAAAAAATAACCAAACATAACTGATGTAAAACACATTTGGAAAATCCGGTATGATCAGCTACTTTCGTCGCTGACTGTACTATTGATATCGATGCCTTGTTTTAAGCTATCGATAGTGTTTCGATCGGTTATCGATAGACTATCGATTAACTATCGATAGTTGACTATCGATCGGCAAAGCTAAACTGTAGTCCGTCCGTCCGTCTGTCTGTCTGTAACTGTAGTTCTGTGTCTATGTAGGTAAAACCGCGGGGCATATCTAGTCGTTTCTAATTCCGACGCATCCTGCTTTTTTCGAACCAAAAACGCAATATCACGTGCAAGTTTCTGGAAACGAACTAATTTCAACTTAAACAGGCGCATTTCCGTCGTTAAAAAAGGAAATCTACCTACATGATTTAATATTCCACCATTTTAGTATAAGGAGAGAATGAGGTGTTCAAAATTAAACTTTATGATGAGAGGAAGAAGGTTCATTTTTTTTGTTATAAAATTTATTTTTGTAACCTTGCAGTTGTTTTGAAAATCTTTGAAGTTAATGGCTTCCTTTGGTGTTAAATTTAATATTCGGTTCGGAGAATAAATAAAACAGACGAACAGACAAACTAGTCTACTGTTTTTCTATTAATCCTACTTCCTACTAATACTAAAAACGTGAAAGTTTGTAAGTATGGATGGATGGATGTTTGTTACTCTTTCACGCAAAAACTACAGAACGGATCTGAATGAAATTTGGAATGGAGATAGCTTATACCCTGGATTAACATATAGGCTACTTTTTATCCCGGACAAAGGTTCCTGCGGGATAACGGGAAGACGCGAGTGAAACCACGGGGCGCAGCTGTTATCTACTAATTTTTTTTTGAATTATTTACTTATTATACGGTTGGTGTTTATAGTTTTTTGCCGGCGTAAGGTGGTTGGAACAGGCGTAGCTAAGCTTTTAAGTTGACGTTTTAAAGTGATTACAATGTATCCTATTGAATAAAAATGAATGAATTTTGATTTTTTTTTAGTCTATCAAGTATTAAATTGCTATGTTAATGATGATGACGAGATGATAGGTGTGACCCAGCTACAAGCTGGGCGTGGCACTGGCCACTTTTTTTTTTTTGTTTTGTTATGGCGTCACACGATTAGTGTATTTGCCAGTGTCAAGTATAAAACATTTCAAACTCAGAGAGTTGAATCAAGTTTAAATGATGATGATGATGATGACGATGAGATGATGGGATGAGGATAGTGTTTAAGTAAAGTAGTGGCGCTTTACTTAAACTTTACACGGACTTTTTTGGAGCAACTCGAAAAGTCACTTTCACAACTTTATTTCCGTTTCCCACACTCGTACACATTAACGAACACATAATGGTTAATAATCCACCAATATTACACATTATCACTCGAAGAAACACAAGTTTTGGAAATAAAAATAAAATTTTCACGTTGACAATTTGATTGCCGCCAAAAAAGTCCACTGGCCACTTGTCATGCTGCCTTGGACCTGACAGCAATATACATATTTTGCATAAAAATTACGAATAGCTTATTGAAGTTATACGACCGACCTAAAACAGTTAGTGGTTTGTGAAATTAACGATAAGTTCAGAAAAAGAAAAATAAGTACAACAAAATTGCTAGAATCAGACGTATTGTAGCGTAGCAAAAGCAAACAAATGTCATTAGACACTACGAAGTTAAAAATTCAATATCTTTTCGTATCATTTCTTAAAATATCGTTTGTATAATCTTAATAAGCAATAAAAAAAAAAAATTTTTCGGGCTTTTTTGGCGGCAATCGAATTGTCAACGTCAAAATTTTGTTTTTATTTCCAAAACTTGTGTTCCTCGAGTGATAATGTGTAATATTGGTGGATTATTAACCATTATGTGTTCGTTAATGTGTACGAGTGTGGGAAATTGAAATAAAGTTGTGAAAGTGACTTTTCCAGTTGCTCCAAAAAAGTCCGTGTAAAGTTTAAGTAAAGCGCCAGCCACTACTTTACATCTCATCATCATCATCACCATCATCATTTAAACTTGATTCAACTCTCTGAGTTTGAAATATTTTATACTTAACACTGGCAAATACACTAAGCGTGTGACGCCATAACAACACAAAAAATTTTTTTTTTTTAATATGTTCCTCGTTTTTTTACACCCTCAGGTCCATTTTGGCCATTGTTCTTTATGTCAAACCGTGGATAGATCTTTTATTTAAACCGGGCGTTAGCAGGAACCTTCATTAATCGATTCAAAATCGGCCTTTTGACCCGTACCGCTGAGACTCGGGCCACGTAAAAGTAACTGTTCAATCGAAACTAGTTTCAAACGGTACAGAATATAAAAACTTTGATTCCAATATTTATGTAGATGAGTCTTGCGCAAGGTTACATCTGAAATTTATTCTATTCGAATAACTGTGTTTGAAGATATCGATCCTGATCCGTTATCCGCGAGTTTGGCTCGATATTTCATATCAAAATATGTCTATTTAGTAGTAATCTGTCAAGCCCTAGTACTAAAATGACATATTATGACATGACATATCGATCCAAAACCGCGGATAACGGATCAGGATCGATTATTAATTTCGGACGATAAACATGAAAGTTTGTGAGTATGGATGGATGGATGTTTGTTACTCTTTCACGCAAAAACTACTGAACGGATCTGAATGAAATTTGGAATGGAAATAGCTTACCTTATACCCTGGATTAACACATAGGCTACTTTTATCCCGGAAAAGGTTCCTGCGGGATAACGGGAAGACGCGGGGCGCAACTAGTGCAGGTTATTTCAAATCGTTTTATTCGTATTCCAACCAAGTTTTCAAGTTACCATTTGAATTTAGGCAGAACAAGTTGCCACTTTGACAAGTTGGCGGTAGTAAACTAGGGGTGTGAAACAATAATCGATTTCTAAATTAATCGATTATTTTTTTCTTTTAATCGATTAATATAAAAATCGATTATTGCAAAATCGATTTTTTACTTACTCTCTTAAAAAAGTCTAGATTTGGTTATTGATGATTTTGTAATTACAAAAATTTATAAAACCGCTTGTAAGAGTAAGGTAGTCAAGTTTTTGCTAATTAATATTTAAACCACTTTCAAACTTCACCTACACACTGGTTTATTATAACTTAATATACTTTCTCTTCTCAAAATGGCATAAGTCATATCATTAGTCGACCCATGTGGAGCAATTGACAAGCAGCCGACTGTGAGCTCGGGGTCGCGGGTTTGACTCCCGCTCCGTGGCATTTTCTAGTATACTTGCCTGGCTACCACAATCTGTCGCCGTGCACCTATCGGTGTGTTCCGGCAGCCACACTTGAGAGCCAGTTCCCAGTCCAGGTGTAGCGTGGCGCCACCTTCAACCGCATCGTCACTTAACATCAGTACAGTCAACGACAAAAGTCGCTCAACTCAAAACTCAAAAATATGTTTATTCAATAGGATACTTTGTGATCACTAAAACGTCAACTTAAAACTAGCTACGCCTGTTCCAACACCCTTACGCCGGCAAAAGAACAGGCAAGAAACGCCCGGCAGGTAATTTTTTTGGCGCGATCACATTGACAATTTTATTCTTATTACTAATTGATTGAATTGGAGCAAGTTCACTAAAATCCCAAGCTTTTTTTGTCATCTAATAGTACGATATTTTTTAATTAGCTTTACTAATAAGATTTCTCTTGTTTGGTTGTACACATTGGGATATGGGAACATGAATATTAATGAGTTGCGGGATCACAACCAAAGTAGAGCAGACCCCACAAGCAGCACCCGTTCACGAGTTGACGCATGTGCCAGCCATCGCTCTCCTCGACCATATTTAGAGGGAAGAGGGCGACCCGACACACGACGCCGCTGCAAGCAAAGTCACTTTCGTGAGCATGACTGTTTTGGCTGGTTACCGAAAATGGTTAGAATAGGCGAACTAGGGAGAATAGATAGATAAAAAGAAAGATAGATAGATTAACTACAATCCCAAGCTTGTTTGTCATCTAAATAGTCCGATATTTTATAGTAAGCTTTACTAATAAGATTTCTCTTAAAACAATAACACAATTTCCGATTACCAGCATCATCTTAAACACCAACTTTAAATCAGGCGTGATGAGTTGTGGTCAGAGAGCCACCTTGTAAAATGTTACAAGTGAAGCTAATGAAAGTGTTTATAAAAGAAAAGTTGGGTTAGTTGCACTATTTATAACTCAAAAACGGCTGGACAGATTTTTATGATATTTATTTTGTTAGTTTTGTCTCCGCCCCGAATAGCAAAAACAAGTGTGAACATCGAAAAATTCACGAAAAATAAAACTCAGTTTAATGGAAATGTCGCTCTGTCTGTCTGCTTTGTTACCTTTTCACGCCTAAACCGCTGTACTGATTTTGATGAATTTTGGTACAGAGATAGTTTGAACCCTGGAGAAGGACGTAGGATACATTTTATCACGATAAACTGTAGCCCACGCGGGTGAAACCGCGGAGAACAGCCAGTAGTGTTAAAAAAAAATGTTGCACGTTTATGTTTTTTCAAAGAGAATTTCTCTGATCTGATGTCTGTGGTAAAGTGGCGATAAATTGTTTTTTTAATGGCAGTGCGGTTGCGGTGGCTTCTATAATTGACTGACAGTCAGACATCAAAACAAAAGAGTTATAAAAATTAATTACCTACTAGAAACGTCCATTTTATAAACCACGGGAGAAATATAGTCGTTTCATTCAATAACAAACAAGAAACAAAGTCAATATAACTCCACAAAACTCTTCCTGCCAAAAATATTGGTTGTTTAGAGTCAACACCATTAAGACGAGGAATTGGCAATGTTGCCTGCAGGGATCTCATTTTTTCTCAGCAATTACAAAACATACAAAGCTAATATTTATGTACATTAAAGATCATGTTTTTGACATCAAATTGTCGGAAGGATTACACGATTGGTTAACTTTCATAGCAGAGAAACAATGATCGAAAACTGCCCTCTAAAAAAATAGATTTTCATTTTACAGGCATACAAAACCGATTTAAGAGTAGATTTTTTTGTATGATATATTATACACATTCTTCAAAGAACTACAGGTTTAGTTCTATAAAATTAACGATAGTTTTCATTTTAAACGAAAAAATCCTTTTTTTGACGCATACGACCTTACAGCATTAGTCAGCTCGTTTGCGTTTTTGTATGGAGCTGATTTCAGATTCATTGTTTGTCACGGCGTCCTCTTAATTTATGTAAAACGTAGGATACGAAACTGAAATAATTATAATTCTTGAAAAACCAGTGACAGTTTGAAAGAAAACGATTTGATTGCTCATTTGTCTCAACTTAAAAACTATTGAACCGAACTGGATGAAATATCGTCCTTAGATAGTTTGGATCCTAGGCAAGGACATAGGATATGTTAAAATTAATATGGCAATGGTTTTTTATAAAGATATATATTTTTAACTAGCTGACCCGGCAGACTTCGTACTGCCTCAATCGAAAAATCAAAAAATAAATCAACCTTATTGAGAATGGCAATAAAGTTCAAATTGACTCTACATTTTATTTAGAAAACGTTTCATCATCATCATCAGCCGGAAAAAGTCCACTGCTGAACATAGGCCTCCCCCCTTGAACACCACCATGAGCGGCTATTAGCCATTTACATCCATCGGCTCCCTGCGACTCTTACAATGAAAACGTTTGTATGGGAAAAAGAAAAGGGCTGTTTTTAGAGTTTTTCCGGCAGTTATTCTAATTTTTCTCACCTTTTAAACCTTCCCTAGACCTCCAAGAACATTTCAAGACCAAAATTAGCCAAATCGGTCCAGCCGTTCTCGAGTTTTAGCGAGACTAACGAACAGCAATTGATTTTTATATATAAAGAATAGAGTTGAGTTAAATTCTTACTCTATGGGTAACCGCTTTTTAGTTATTGTTTCTAATGTTAAACGTCAAGTCTGTCACCTGTCATCGACCTGTTGAAATTGTCATACTGTGCACACTGGTTTTGTTCTGTAGAATATCAAGTAATGGCGTTTATTTTTCAATTAAAAATCTCATAAAAGTAATCACATCTTTTCACTGCTAGCTCTAAAATTCCCCTGTTTACAACAGGATACTTTTCACTGTGATAAACCACGTGGAGAACAGCTAGTGTTCAATAAAACTTTTAAGTTTTTATATAAGTACAAAAAAAATATATATACAGCAAACATTTCGCCGAAAATATACCTAATCAAAGACAATAACTTTAGATTTTCACCTCTTTTTTTCTGAATTACATCCGTTTGTAAATATTCATATATTTATGTATGTATATCTTATTAGTCTTATTAAATAACCTACTATGATATAGTGAGTCACCGCCTTCACCGCGTAATGTAAACAAGACTTTGTTATTGTTTTCAATAAACACAGCAGAGCATTTTGTCATAGACAATAAAATTTTCACAGACACAACACTTTTGACAGCATCAATTTGACACATCCATTTTCCGCGGGTACTTTCCTTTTTCACTTGCACTTCTTTTCAACAACAATTTGGCGGGAAATGTTTTGACAGCGTCACTTTGACATGTCACTCGTGAACTTTTTACGCGGGAATTTGTATTTTTGTTTCGTTTTTTCGGGCTACTTTCGTGGCTGACGTGTCGCGCGGCGTCCGCCGAGGCCAGTGAGAGACTGCGATCAAAGAGTATACTCGAGAGTCAAGTTTCTTCGGATTGTAAATAGAAAATTTTCGTTTCGTTCTGTTTGTGCGATGCATTTTGCACTTTCTGATGGTCTAACGAGGCCAGCCGGTGGTCTGAGTCATTGGAGCTTGACAGATGAGGTTTGTCGGATGCCGTTCCGTCACTTTCGGTGTAAAACAATGTTTTTTTTTAAATAATAAATGCAGATGCGTGATGAAAAGAAAAAAGTTGATGGATACAGCATGTGATCATTTTAAAACGTCAAAAGTAAAACTAAATGGTCATCAATCTTACATTTATGATAGAAAGTCGTGTTAGTTAAAACACTTATAACTCAAAAACGGCTGAACCGATTTGGCTGAAAATTGGTGGGGAGGTAGCTTAGGACCAGGAAACGGACATAGGATACTTTTATCCCGGAAAAGGTGCCTACGAGATAACGGGAAGACGCGGTTGAAACCGCGAGGCACCACAAATTTTTCATTAAATCAATATTGATTTGGTAGGATTACATGACCAGGGCCGGATTATCCAATAGGCAGAGTAGGCAACTGCCTAGGGGCCCCGCATCGACTAGGGGCCCCGCGACTCATACCAAGAAAAAATTAAATAACTTTTCATCGATTAACATTTTTATTTCACAATTTGTATCCTTCCAAAAATATTTCTCCATTGCATTGTGATTGCAAAAATGAATTTTAGAAAAGTAGGTAATGAAAGGGGCCCTGAGAATTGCATTGCTTAGAAGCCTTGACAGGGTTATAACGTTAAACTCAAACGCCGGCAAAAGGTCATTTTTAGGCGCGATAACATTTACAATTTTAGTTTTACAAGTTCACTAAAATCCCAAGCTTTTTTTGTCATCTAATAATAGTTTACATACATAATCATGTATAATGCGAAGCGATGATGACTCAGTGGTAGTGCCGTCGGCTTGCGATCAGTAGTTCGTGCGTTCGAATCTTACAATGAGCTTGAACTTTCATAATGAAAACGTAGCTTGATGGTAGGGCATTTTCTACGCCCAAAATTAATAATCGATCCTTATCCGTTATCCGCGGTTATGGATCGATATGTCATGTCATAATATGTCATTTTAGTAGTAAAGCTTGGCATACTAGTACTAAAATGACATATTATGAGATGACATATCGATTCAAAACCGCGGATAACGGATCAGGATCGATTTTTAATTTTGAGCGTTAGTGCTCGCCTGGCTAGTTAACTCCATCGCTGCTCCGGCGGTCCCACATGAGACGGTTCCGTTTTTCCGTTTACGAAACCCAAAAACAAATTATAACGAGGAATTAGTCTATTTATAATTTTGTGGCTAAACTCCTTTTCCTCGACGACGCGGTAGCCGAGTTGGTAGTGTCCCTGCCTGCAAAGCTAGCGGTCCCGGGTTCGAATACCGGTATGGGCAAATATATGTGTGATGAGCACGAATATTTGTACCTGAGTCGTGGATCTATATAAGTATTTATTTCTCTATATAAGTATGTATATCGTTGTCTAGTACCCATAACACAAGTTTCGAGCTTAAATTTGGGGCTAGGTTAATTTGTGTGCAATTGTCCCTGATATTTATTTATTACTAGCTGACCCGGCGAACTTCGTATCGCCAATAAAAGTCACCTTTTAAACCTTCCCGGAACTTCCACAAATATTTCAATATCAAAATTATCCAAATCGGTCCAGCCATTCTCGAGTTTTAGCGAGACTAACGAACAGCAATTGATTTTTATAATAATAATAACTAGCTGACCCGGCGAGCTTCGTATCGCTAATAAAAGTCACCTTTTAAACCTTCCCTGAAGTTCCACAAATATTTCAAGATCAAAATTATCCAAATCGATCCAGCCGTTCTCGAGTTTTAGCGAGACTAACGAACAGCAATTGATTTTTATATGTAAGAAGATACTGATCCAATGGATAAACAACATTCCCCTCTTTAAATATTTAGTACGATACAAAATATCAGTGTGTACCTACTTATTATTTTTGACTTTAAACTAATAAAACTTAATAATTACGTACAAATTAATTACGAGGAAATAATCTAAAAATCTATTTTATTGTTCAAGATTAAAATTATCTTGATAAATTACTGGAAGGACACTTACTACATACTTCATGTCACGTTTTCAGCCTCGCTTTACCATCTTCAGATAAGTTTTATTCGCAGAATAGTAACCCGCACCGGTTCCACAAGAGTGTATAGCTTAGTGTGTGGCTTAGCGTTTTATAAAAATGGAGAATATTTAAATGAAAATAATAATTAAGAATTGTATTGACGATATAATTATGATTTATGACATTAGGGAATTTAGTAAACGTCCTCCTCCCTTCTAATTTGTGCTGTGCCCGACGGGGCCCATACGGACTAAATGTATCATTAAAATTTATAGTTTTTTTTAAGTTATTTGTACAGCATGGTTGCAATAAAATATGAATATGGAGTAGTACTTATAGATGACAGATAGATAACGCTTTATTGTTTCACCACAACAACAGAAAAATATAACATCATAAAAGGAAATATCTTAGAGCTAGTAAGTGTTACAATGGGCGGTTTTATTAAAGAGATTTCTACCAGACAACCTTTGGATGGACAGATGCGGGGCGCAACTATGAAATAAAATGCAATTGGTCGTGTAAATTTGTGTGTTTGAAAAGAAACAAATACAATAAACATTATTTCAGCTGAATAATTGATCATAATTTCTTACATAAGACACATATTCATATGTACCTCTCTCTCTCTCTATCTTATCTCTATAATATTTAACTGCCAAATAAAGGTTGGTGAAACTGCACCTTCATAATCAGTGCTTTTCAGGTATTGATATAATATTATCTATCGTTCTGACCACGATATAATCTTGTTAAGACTTTATCGCAATCATCACTATCTATGCCCCGCGGTTTCACCCGCGTTGACTACAGTTTATTGCGATAAAAAGTATCCTATGTCTTTCCCAAGGGTTCAAACTGTCTCCATACCAAAGAACATTGGCCACTTTTCACACTGCCCTGGACCTGAACGCAATATATTTTGTGTGAAAATTTTTGTTTTTGTCAATGTCACTTAGTTTTTGTTCATATTTGGTAAATGATGTTGATTTTAATGACTTAATTTAAGTAGGGCCGACTTCCAAAGCGTGAAACGGAATGAAAAAGAAAATGCGGAGTGCGTTCAAAACATCCAAGCATCGTGTAAGTTAAAAAATGTCCTGAAACCCCGAAGTTAAAACATCGATATCTTTTTTTTCTACATTTTCTTTAAAATATCGTTTGTATAATCTTAATAGGCAAAAAATTAAATATTTTATCGTATATAAATCGTTTTCATACGACCTCGGGTCCGTTTTGGCCATTGTTCTTTCAAATTCGACTTGGGAAGGAAGATTTGTTGATGGAGCCAGGACTCTATCCTCCATAGAGGAACTCTTCAGTGGCTACTAGGAAACCCCTCGAGTTTGGGCTCATTTGATTCGATTTGACGATTCCAACAGATTGGGCTTGGGAAGGAAGGTCTGCTGATGAAGCCAGAAGGTGGATAGTGAAACTATGTCTTTTACAAGTGACGTCGGCTTGCGATCCAAAAAAATTACCTGCCGGGCGTTTCTTGCCTGTTCTTTTGCCGGCGTAAGGAGGTTGGAACAGGCGTAGCTAGTTTTAAGTTGACGTTTTAAAGTGATCACAATGTATCCTATTGAATAAACATTATTGAATTTTAATTTTGATTTTGATTTTGATCCGTAGGACGTGGGTCCGAATCCTACAACGAGCTTGAGCTTTCGGTGAAGGAAAACATCGTGATGAAACCATAGCTTGGTGGTAGGCCATGCTCTAGTGCTCGCTTGACTAGCTACCAGCCTCGAGTTGAGAATCTGTCGCCGTGCACCTATCGGTGTTTTCCGGCAGCTTCACTTGAGAGCCAGTTCCCAGTCCAGGTGTAGCGTGACGCCATCTTAGACCACATCGTCACTTACCATCAGGTGACTTGTGGTCAAACGCTACCCTGTGAGTAGTAAATATGATAATGTTTATTTTCCTTGACCGACTCCATATTTGCAGTATCGCGATTTAGCTCAGAGATTAACTGTTATCTACGCTTAGATAAGAAATACCTAAGGAAATACCTAACTGCGTTGGTCCTTTGGAATTCTTAGTTCAGTTCGCACGTGTATTGTCGTTTCAAATTTATTTTATTTAAGTTTATTTTAATTTATTTTGATTGATTTAAGAAATGGGTGACGCAAATGATGGGGAACGAGTTTTTGTAAGTTTGTTTTTTAATTTAACTATTTACAGGGTAGTGTTTGACCACAAGGCACCTGGTGTTAAGTGACGATGGGGTCTAAGGTGCCACGCTACATCTGGGGTCTACAATTTCATTTTTATTACTAACTAGCTGACCCGGCGAGCTTCGTATCGCTAATAAAAGTCACCTTTTAAACCTTCCCTGAAGTTCCACAAATATTTCAAGATCAAAATTATCCAAATCGGTCCAGCCGTTCTCGAGTTTTAGCGAGACTAACGAACAGCAATTGATTTTTATATATATATACTAGCTGACCCGGCGAACTTTGTATCGCCAATAAAAATCACCTTTTAAACCTTCTCTTCTCTTCCACAAATATTTCAAGATCATAATCAGCCAAATTAGTCCAGCCTTTTTCGAGTTTTAGCGAGACTAACGAACAGCAATTGATTTTTATTAATAAGATAAGATAAGACTAGTTGCGCCCCGCGGTTTCACTCGCGTCTGCTAAATATATATAACTCAAAGGTGAGTGACTGACTGACATAGTGATCTATCAACGCACAGCCCAAACCACTGGACGGATCGGGCTGAAATTTGGCATGCAGGAAGGTAGATTAATTCTACCACCAAGGGGATAAAATAGGGGATGAAAGTTTGCATGAAACTTTGTCAATTTTAAACCGATCGGGCTGAGACTTTGCATGCATAAAGCTGTAGCCCACGCGGGTGAAACCGCTAGGAACAGCTAGTGTATGTATATTTCTTTGGCACGGCCTGTAGCCTACATGGCTTCACGGATTCTAACATATGAGGTGTCATTAGATTCGTCTTTATTGTGGGAGTGACATAGGGTACTCTATTTTGGCGCACTTGGGTTTTATGTTCCTTTTGTAATACATAATCTTGTTTACAGGTAGCGGATGGAGGAGTACACATTCACGATGGCGGCTACCCCGGCCACCCGGGGCATCCCGGTCATCCTGGCTACCCTGGGTACCCCGGGGGAGTGCACGTGGTCGACGGGGGAGGTGGCGTCAACGTTGTAGATGGCTATCCAGGTAGCGTAAAATTACAGTGATGTGTCATCTATCGCTCGAAATTAATAATCGATCCTGATCCGTTATCCGCGGTTTTGGATCGATATGTCATGTATAAATATGAAAGTGTGTGTGTGTGTGTAAATGTTTGTTACTACGTATCACCGTAACTACTAAACCGATTTTGATGAAATTTGAAATGGAATTGGCTTATACTCTGGATTAACACATAGGCTACTTCTTATTCTGCGGGAAGACGCGGGAGGAACTGAGGGGCGCAGCTAGTAATAAAATTAATTACTACTTAATAATAACTTACTTATTTAAATATTATAATAATTAGTGAAAGTGGTAAATCCGTACTAATTAATTATTCAATAAATAAATTACTACCTAAACATTCAAAATGCAATTACTAAAGTACAGTACTCCAATTTAATTACCAAGCTATTTTTAATCAGTGTTGTCTAAAAGAGTTCGCCTTAAAGCGATAAGATCACCGATAACACCAATTTCAAGTTAATTATCTGTACTGTCAACGACAAAAGTGGCTGTCAAAGTCAAAATTCTACAATGAGCTTGAGCTTTCGGTGAAGGAAAACATCGTGATGAAACTATAGCTTGGTGTTAGAGTACTTTATAGTGCTCGCCTGGCTAGCTACCAGCCTCATGTTAAGAATCTGTCGCCGTGCACCTATCGGTGTGTTCCGGCAGCCTCACTTGAGAGCCAGTTCCCAGTCCAGGTGTAGCGTGGCGCCACCTTCGACCACATCGTCACTTAACATCAGGTGACTTGTGGTCAAACGCTACACTGTAATTAGTATAAAGTAAATATAAAATTCGCATTAGTGCGATAATGGTGTCGATTCGGTTTTGCATTCTTTAAAACTAAACTAAGTTTGACAGGTCTAATAGTACCTAATGCTGTCTTTTTCTAACCACTGAAGTACAAAAACGACAGCGTTACTTTTAGACCTGTCAAATTTAGTTTAGTTTTAGAGAATGCAAAACCGAATCGGCACTATTGTTTGCTCTCCAATCCAAAACACTGTATTTAGGGGTGTTATAAGTTTCACATGTCTGTCTGTGGTACACGTAGCTCGCGAACGGATGAAGAGATTTTAATCTAGTTATTTTTTGCATGAAAGGTGAGTTACGGGCGAGTGTTTTTAGCTATGTTTGATGAAAACCGGTCCAAGAAGTCGGGGGTTTTTTAAATTTCAAAGAACAATGGCCAAAACGGACCCGAGGTCGTATGAAAACGAACTATGTACGATAAAAATTGTAATTTTTTGTCTATTAAGATTATACAAACGACATTTTATTATAGAAAGTGTAGAAAAAAAGATATTGATTTTTTTACTTCGTAGTTTCCTAAGATATTTTTTAACTTACACTCTACTTGGATGTTTTGAACGCACTCGGCAATTTATCAGCCATTCCGTTTCACGCTTTGGAAGTCGGCCCTATATTAAATTAAGTCATTAAAATCAACATTATTTACCAAACATGAACAAAAAACTAATCTTTTTAATCTATGTAGTAGCAAATTGACTGTCACTGTCAAGTGACATTGACAGAAACTAAAATTTTTATACATAATATTATTATGGTCAGGTCCAGGGCAGTATGAAACGTGGTATACCACATATAAGTTCTTTATAGTTTTTATGTTTATAAGGTGGAGTTCACGTGGTCGACGGTGCCATCCAACCTGGTTTCGGCGGAAACCTCATCATTCCCGGGTACCCTCAGGACGGTGGCGTCAATTTCGTTGACGGCGACGGTGGCGGTGGCGGCGTCAATTTCGTGGACAACGACGGTGGCGGTGGCGGCGTTCAAGTAAGTATTTAATCAGTACAAAAACTGATTTTCAGCGAAAAGAAGATGCGCTTCTAGTTTTATTTTCAGCCGATAGCAAAAATGGTTTAGTATATGTTGTGTAATTGTCTATGTGTTATAATAGTTAATTTATTAGTCTATATTATCTATGGTTTTCTGTCAACTTTTACTTTCCCGCGTTCTTGGCCCGACCGTTGTCTGGAGCACATTAAATGTAGTTTCTCGAATTGCCTAATCTTTTAATTTTTTTTTTTTTTTTTTTACTATTTACAGGGTAGCGTTTGACCACAAGTCACCTGATGTTAAGTGACGAGTAATCTTTTAATTAAAAACCCACGAACCCCAAACAGTATGTATATATTTTTTTTTATTAACCTATACTGTCCCACTGCTGGGCAAAGGTCTCCCCCGTTTCCTTCCAGATATCTCTATCCTCCGCAACCTCAGGCCACCGCTCCTCAAATGAGTCAAGGTCATCACGCCATCTTTGTCGGTGCCTGCGTCGGCGACGTCGCCCGTCCTCAGGTACCCACTGCGTGATGATCCTTGCCCAGCGATCCGGGTGCATCCGGCTCACGTGTCCCTCCCACTCCCACTTTAACCTAGCAGTCTTTTGCCCTACATCTGCAATGCCCGTTTTGGAGCGAATTGTGGAGTTAGGAACTCTATCGATTCGTTTTATGCTCAACACGCTTTAGTATATTAGCAAATAGAAATATTTAAGCTATCGTTTAATCTTTTTTGATCGACAAATGCTTACCGTCAGCCGAGTGACTTCATCGTTTCGTCACTCATCATCATTATCATCAGCGCTGGGACTCTGGCCTTCTCTCAGAGAGTACGGGCCGTAATCTACCACGCGGGCCCAGTGCGGGTTGGTAGATGTCGCATGCCCTTGAATGTTGCAGTTCTTGGACATGCCGGTTTCCTCACGATGTTTTCCTTCACCGTTTTGAGCGATGGTAAATCCGCACATAACTTATTAAGTCATACGTGCGGTTTCATTGCTTTGAGCGATGGTAAATTTTACTAATAATAGGAACTTGCAATGGAATCTTGCCTGTTCTTTTGCCGGCGTAAGGAGGTTGGAACAGGCGTAGCTAGTTTTAAGTTTGACGTTTTAAAGTGATCACAATGTATCCTATTGAATAAATAAATAAATTGAAATTGAAATTGAAATTGAACGTGAAAGTTTGTAAGTATAAATGGATCTATGGATGTATGGAACGTTTGTTACTCTTTCACGCAAAAACTACTTAACGTATCTGTATGAAATTTGGAATATAGATAGCTTAAGCCCTGGATTAAAACATAGGCTACTTTTTATCCCGGAAAAAGACGCGGGTGAAACCGTGGGGTGCAGCTAGTCCGAACATAACTTATTAAGTCATAGGTGCGGGGCCGAGAGTATTCGAGCTCGGTGTCGGCGCGTTGTAAAACGGACGCGTTATAAAAGAAACTTATTTATAGAGGCCGTTTTTTTACAGGTTGTCGATGGAAGCTATGGCCCTGGGGGGATAATGGCGAGAGGGGGGAAGGGGGAACCGGGAGAAGAAGAAGAAGAAGAAGAAAAAGAGGAAAAGGAATAACTTTGAATGTTATTTGAGGGCCAATTCTCCTAATCTAAGAGGCAGACTTCGAGGTCAAGCTTAAAAATGAATTGTAACCATTTTGGGATTTCGTACGGGACCCTGTTGCTAAGACTCCGCTGTCCGTCCGTCTGTCTGTATCTCATGAACCGTGATAGTTAGACAGTTGAAATTTTCACTGACGATGTATTTCTGTTGCCGCTATAACAACAAATACCTACTAAAAATAGAATAAAGTACATATTTAAGGGGGCTCCCATACAACAAACGTGATTTTTTTGTCGTTCTCATAAATAATGGTACGGAACGAGTCCGAACTCCGAGTCCGACTCACACTTGGCCAGTTTTTTAACACACACAAACAGTGGAAGAAAGGTTCTCGTCTCGAGTGGCGACCACGAACCGGAACACGTTCTGTAGGTAGGCGTCCCACTAGGTGGACCGACGACGTTGTAAGAGTCGCGGGGAGCCGATGGATGGAAATGGCTAACAGCCGTTCATGGTGGCGTTGAGAAGGGGGAGGGTGGAAGCTAGAGCTGGACTAGATTAAATTGATTGGAGAATTGGTCTGCTTAGATCGTTACTTTTTTAATTTGTATTTTTTGCTAAACAGTGTCACATAAGTATAATTTGTACCTATATGTTAATAAAATATTTACATAAGTATTATACGTATTTTTAGTTAAAAAAGTGTTTGTGAGTATTTTATATTAATATGTTAATAAATTGTTTGTAGAGTGATACAATGTGTGTTGTTATGGTCAATACAGTGGAAATAAAAAAAACAACAAAAAAAATATTTATAGATAGCACATTAGTAAACACACACACGTACATTTTTAATTTTTTTTTTTTGTATGAGTATGGAACCAAAGAAAAGAAGTAAACTCACCAGTAATCTATGAAACGAGCCAGCTCCATGCAGTCCAGCTCCTGGCGTGGCGCCACGTGCTCCTCCGCAATCCCTGAGTCCACATCCTCTTCAGAGCTCGACGCACTCTCCGTGTCACTCATTGCACTCAACACTAGACACTTTGCACTCTAGACTAGTACGCACTTTGCACTGTAGACACGTCTACACTAGAGGCTTCGGACACATTAGTACATATTATTCCATATTAGTACAAATTCCATATTAGCACAATTCCACATTCCATGTATTTGACCACAGATGAAAATAAAAATGTTGGCGGCTTACTCCCGAAATTAATAATCGACCTAACCTACTGTTACACTATGGTTAGATTATATTTGATGTACCTTGAAATAGCCTGTTTTGTTTTTATAATTTGAACATATATGGAAAATGACTCATTAAAAACTGTACAAACTTGCCAATGCATTTGTACAACTGTGGAAATTGTACCAATGTGTCCGAAGGTACACTAAATATACACTTCGGACTCTAGGCAGTCTAGACTAGATACACTATGCACTGTAGACTAGAATCACTTTGTGCTGTAAACTAGATAAAGTCAGCAATTCATTTAAAGGTCAATGTGTACGCTTTTTCAACAAAATCCCAAGTGGAATTCAAGACTTGTCTATAGCCAAATTTCAAGTCCGTATAAAGAGAAATCTTATTAGTTAAGCTTATTATAAATTATCGGACTATATAGATGACAAACAAGCTTGGGATTGTAGTATTCCCCTATTCTAACCACTTTCGGTGAACAACCAAAACAGTTATGATCACAAAAGTGACTTTGCTTGCAGCGGCGCCGTGTGTCGGGTCGCCCTCTTCCCTCTAAATATGGTCGAGGAGAGCGATGGCTGGCACATGTGTCAACTCGTGAACGGGTGCCGCTTATGGCGTCTGGTCTGCTCTGTTTGTGATCCCGCAAGTCGCAAATCGTTAATATTCATGTTTCCATATCCCACTGTGTACAACCAAACAAGAGAAATTAGTAAAGCTACCGGACTATTAGATGACAAAAAAAAGCTTGGGATTTTAGTGAACTTGCTCCAATTCAATCAATTAGTAATAAGAATAAAATTGACAATGTGATCGCGCCAAAAATTACCTGCGGGGCGTTTCTTGCCTGTTCTTTTGCCGGCGTATATAAGGAGGTTTGAACAGGCGTAGCTACTTTTAAGTTTGGCGTTTTAAAGTGATCACAATGTATCCTATTGAATAAAAAACTATTGATTTCGAAAAGAAGAAGTTCTTCGTAAGAAGTTCACGTCAAAGTCTGGCAAGCTGGCTGAACTCTAGTGACATTTACAACAGTACAGCGGCCAACAAGAACGGGGCCAGAGGCGCAGATTATCCGACAGTCATTGTGGACACACGAGTATTTTTAACGACCTACTGGGGCCGATCAGATGCCTCTAAGCTTCCTGGGTTGAAGATCGATCGGGTACTTGACTTGACTGGTAAAGGAATAAGTTATGAAATTACTATCTATCATTATAATCAGAATTATAATATTAGTAAGTACACGGAGAAAAAAGACCTTCCGAAATACCGTTTTCCTTCTGAGTCAAAAGGGAAGGAATTGTGATTCAGAAGGAAAACTAATACAAAATAAGGAAGGAAGAAAATAAGGAGATTTTTTTTCTCAGTGTATTAATTACTAGTTTCGCCCCTTGGTTTCACCCGCATCTTCCCGTAGGAACCTTTTCAGGGATAAAAAGTAACCTACGTGTTAATCCAGGGTATAAGCTATCTCCGTTCCAAATTTCACACAAATTCGTTCAGTAGTTTTTGCGTGAAAGAGTAACAAACATCCATACTTCACAAACTTTCAAGTTTAGATAATACTAGCTGTTCCCCGCGGTTTCACCCGCGTGGGCTAGTTTATCGCGATAAAAAGTATCCTATGTCCTTCCTCAGGATTCAAAATATCTCAGTACCAAGTTTCATTTAAATCGGTTCAGTAGTTTAGGCGTGAAAGCGTAACAGACAGACAGACAGAGTTACTTTCGCATTTATAATATAAAAGTAGGATTAGTAGGATAGTAAGTAGGAAGTAGGATTAAAGAAAGAAAACTACTACTATAAATTATAGGAAGGTACACTATGCTGCGGGGATTCAGAAGTAGTCACAAATCTGCGGGATATGGAAAAAATCGCGGGTGAAACAGCGCGGCGAAGCTAGTCTTTGTTTTCTAAATAGACACACCGCTACACCCAATTTATTAAACACTCACATCAATTATTATAAATTATAACGCAGGCCACTGCAGCACTGCAATTGCGACATTTTAGTAGGGTTACCAAACGTCCGGATTGGTGCCAAGTTCCGGACAAGTCTAAGCCTCTAGTCGGAAGAGACTACCGGCAAATGAATCTTTGACGTGGTCATCTTGTCATTTATCAAATACTAGCTGAGCCCCGTGGTTTCACCCGCATCTGCCCGTTATCCCGTAGGAACTTTTCCCGGGATAAAAAGTATCCCATGTCTGTCTCCTGGTTCTAAGCTACCTCCTCACCAACTTTCAGCCAAATCGAAGCAGCCGTTCTTGAGTTATAAATAGTGTAACTATTTTATTTTATTTTATTTATTATTTAACTAACACGATTGTAGTGAACTTGCTCCAATATAATCAGTTAGTAATCTAATAAGAATAAAATTGTAAATGTACAAGTAGGTAATCGCGCGTAAAAAAATACCTGCCTGTTTTAAAAATATTTCATGCCTGTTTTTTTGCCGGCGTAAAAAGGTTGGAAGTAGGAACGGTTTCTTCTGTTTTTTCATTACATAAAATTATTTTCTTAAGACTTGTGGTCACCCTACATAAACCTAGTTACTCACTCGACGATAGCAAGTCGGTACTTGGCCCAATTTGTTATTGTGAATAGAAATAGACGCAGCTTTGTCTTAATCATTATCTTTATCCAACTGAGTGACAAGACGAGCACGTAGCTCGGCTGATGGTTAGCGTCATGCGTGCACTGAGAAAAAAAATCCGACTTTCCTTCTGAGTCTTACCATAGTAAAGGAGTAGTAGTTCAGCTTCATATAAATCGGCCATCGCCGGTTTGAATATGTGCGTGAGTAGCGGCACCGTGTACGCACGCACTTTTCACGCACACGCACACATAAACGAAAGGAGGCGGCCGGGGCCGCTGCCATGCACTCAGTACGGAACGCGCCGCCTATGCGTCACCGCAAGAGTAGGCAATTAACTCGTCGAGCGGCCTTAGCTAACCTACTGTTCTTTATATACTGTGGTCTTACCTTCCAAGACCGATTCCTTCCCTTTTTTTACCTTAGATTTCCTTCTGAATAACAAATCCTTCCCTTTTGACTCAGAAGGAGAACGGTATTTCAGAAGGTCTTTTTTCACCGTGTGCCCATTACATCTATTTACAGCACAAGTTTTGAAAACTATAAAAGTTTTCGTAAACGTCAAAGTTTACTACCGCCAACTTGTCAAAGTGGCAATACTGCCTAAATTCAAAAAGTATATAACTCGAAAACTTTGTTGGAATATGAATACAACGATTTGAAATAATAACGTTTTACCGATTTTACTTCCTCCAAGTTCCGGTAAGGCGCACTGAAAAAATAACGTAGCGAAGGAAACAAAACTTTAATCAACATCATCATAACGATGATGGCTCAGTGGTAGTGACGTCGGCTTGCGATTCGTAGGACGTGGGTTCGAATGCTACAATGAGTTTGAGCTTTCGGTGAAGGAAAACATCGTGATGAAACCATAGCTTGGTGGTAGGGTATTTTCTAGTACTCGCCTGGCTAGCTACCACCCTCTTGTTAATAATCTGTCGCCAAGCACCTATCGGTGTGTTCCGGTAGCCTCACTTAACCCGTATTAACGATTTCAGTTCCTCCAAGTCTCGGTAAGATTCGCTGAAAAAAATATGTATGGATGGAAACGAAAACTTCAATAGTTTTTGTAAACTATCAAAAGCTGTACCTACTAGAAGTTCAGTACCCATAGAACAGGTTTTGATAGTTTACAAAAACTATAAAAGTTTTCGTTTCCATCCATACATATTTTTTTTTAGCGAATCTTACCGAGACTTGGAGGAACTGAAATCGTTAATACGGGTTATTTTAAATCGTTATAACCATATTCCAACAATGTTATTGAGTAACTTTTTGAATTAAAGCAGATCGAGTTGCCACCTTGACAACTCGGCGGTGGTAAACGTAAGAAAAAACTTTTATCAAATCAAATCAAATCAAAAACTTTTTTATTTAATAGGATACATTGTGATCACTTTAAAACGTCAACTTAAAACTAGCTACGCCTGTTCCAACCTCCTTACGCCGGCAAAAGAACAGGCAAGAAACGCCCGGCAGGTTTTTTTTTTTTGGCGCGATCACATTGACAATTTTATTCTTATTACTAATTGATTGAATTGGAGCAAGTTCACTAAAATCCCAAGCTTTTTTTTTTGTCATCTAATCGATATTTTTTATTTAGCTTTACTAATAAGAAGATTTATCTTGTTTGGTTGTACACATTGGGATATGGGAACATGAATATTAACGAGTTGCGGGATCACAACCAAAGCAGACCAGACCCCACAAGCAGCACCCGTTCACGAGTTGACGCATGTGCCAGCCATCGCTCTCCTCGACCATATGAGAGGGAAGAGGGCGACCCGACACATGACGCCGCTGCAAGCAAAGTCACTTTCGTGAGCATGACTGTTTTGGCTGTTTACCGAAAATCGTTTTCAAAAAACTTGTGCTAGGGGTATAGTTCAGTGCCTACTAGAATTTTAAACTTCAATCAACAGTTCAATACATAAGACAGAGAGATTTTTGGGTCGGCAACACATCGGCAACTCCCCTGGTGTTGCAAATGTCCATAGGCGACGGTGACCGCTTTCCATCAGGCGGGCCGTCTGCTTGTTTCCCAATCTATTACTTATGACAAGGAATTGGCAATATTGGCTGCCGGGATCTCCTTTTTTCTCAGCAATTACAAAACACACAGAGCTAATATTTATGTACATTAAAGATCATGTTTTGACATCAAGTTGTCGGAAGGATAACACGATTGGTTAACTTTCATAGCAGAGAAACAATAATCGAAAACTGCCCTCTAAAAAAAAGATTTTCATTTTACAGGCATACAAAACCGATTAAGGAGTTGATTTTTTTTTGTATGTTATTTTACACATTCTTCAAAGAACTACATGTAACCGACTTCGCTTTCCCCTCGATTGTTTCCTTATCATCCCATTTGAACTTCAGGGAGTGATTTTCTTAAAATATTTTCTTATTGTAAGGACAGTTTGTTTGTTTGGTATGGATGGATGGATGTTTGTAACTCTTTCACGCAAAAACTACTGAACGGATCTGAATGAAATTTGGAATGGAGATAGCTCATTAACACATAGGCTACCTTTTATCCCGGAAAAAGGTTCCTGCGGGATAACGGGAAGACGCGGGTGAAACCGCGGGGCGCAACTAGTATGTCAAAATTGCAGAAAACAAATGTTTGTTACAATTTTTTTGTAACATCTGTAAAACTTCAACGCAATACGTGTTTAAGGTGTGTCATTTCTAGTAAGACAGTTGACTCCTGGCTGAATAATCCTAAACAACATTCACCACAGTCACTTGTTTCAAAAAGTTCACTCGGCACTTTGACATTTATCTTTTTAATTTTGTTTTCTGAACTCGTGTTGATCGTTTAGACGAAGCGCGGACGTTAGTTTTGTTTCGGACCGGTCGCAAACTGTGCGAGTTTTATTCTCTTTACATTGAAAAGGGAACGTAGTAAATGAATGGAGACGCTTTTTAACCCCCCGACGCTAAAAGAGAGCTGTTGTAAAATTGTTCTCGAGCTTACGGTGAAGGAGAACATCGTTGAAACCATAGCTTGGTGGTATTTTCTAGTACTCGCCTGGCTAGCTTAAGTTAAGAATCTGTCGCCAAGCAGCTACCGGTGTGTTCCGGCAGCCAGTCCAGGTATACCGTAGCGTGGCGAAAGTTTTGAAAACGTTAAAAGTTTTCGTAAACGACAAAGTTTACTACCGCTACGTTGTCAAAGTAGCAACTCGTACAGTCTAAATACAAAATCGAACATTTTGTTCGAATTCGAATAAGACAGTTTGAAAAAACCCGTACTACCAATTTTAGTTCCTTCAAGTTTCCGCTGATAGAAAAAAAAATGGAATAATAGCGATGATGGCTCAGTGGTAGTGACGTTGGCTTGCGATCCGTAGGACGTGAGTTCGAACCCTACAATGAGCTTGAGCTTTCGGTGAAGGAAAACATCGTTATGAAACCATAGCTTGGTGGTAGAGTATTTTCTAGTACTCGCCAGGCTAGCTACCACCCTCTTGTTAAGAATCTCTCGCCGTGCACCTATCGGTGTGTTCCGGCAGCCTCACTTGAGAGCCAGTTCCCAGTCCAGGTGTAGCCATCTTCGACCACATCGTCACTTAACATCAGGTGACTTGTGGTCAAACGCTACCCTGTAGATAGTAAAAAGAACAGTTTGAAAAACTCCGTACTACCAATTTTAGTTCCTTTCAGTTTCCGCTGATAGAAAAAAATTATGGAATGAAACGAAAATTTTAGTTTTTGTAAACTATCAAAATTTTTACTAGAGGTATTGAAGAGAAGACTCGACGCATTTTCTGTTCTATCGTCAGCCAAAACCGTGCTATTCTCGCCGCATAGGACAGTTCGCTGCACCCGCCACACGACATATCTCGCGACAACGGACCTCATTTCACCGAAGTTGGACGTGGAAAGGACAATGCAATTGTTTTGTAAAAGTACAGGGAAATGGGTCAAGAGTAAGGTTATTTATATATTATGGGACAAAGAGATATGCGTCAACTCGTGAACGGGTGCTGCTTGTGGGGTCTGGTCTGCTTTGGTTGTAATGTCGTAACTCGTCAATGTTCATGTTTCCATATCCCAATGTGCACAACCAACTAAGAGAAATCTTATTAGTAAAGCTTATTATAAAATATCGGACTATTTAGATGACAAAAAAAGCTTGGAATTGTATTAAACTTGCTCCAATTCAATCAATTAGTAGTAAGATTAAAATTGTAAATGAGATCGCGCACAAAAAATTACCTGCCGGGCGTTTCTTGCCTGTTCTTTTGCCGGCGTAAGGAGGTTGGAACAGGCGTAGCTAGTCTCACGTTTGACGTTTTAAAGTGATCATATTATGTTTAATCCTATTAAATAAAGAATTTTGAGTTTTGATACGACATTATCTACTGGGTTAACCAAAACCGCTGTCTCAACAAAAATCGCTGAACGCACTCTTTCTGAACAATGATGGCTCAATGGTAGTGACGTCGGCTTGTGATCCGTAGGTCGTGAATCCTACAGTGAGCTTGAGCTTTCGGTGAAGGAGAAGATCGTGATGAAACCATATATGAAACCATGGTTGGGCAGTTTCTAGTGCTCGCCTGGCTAGCCACAGTCAAGTTGAGAATCTGTCGCCGAGCATCTATCGGTGTGTTCCGGCAGCCTCACTTGAGAGCCAGTTAGCTAGCCAGCCCGGATACCGGGACTCGTAAACTTAGATGTTTACGAAAACTTGTATAGTTTTCAAAACTTTTACTAGAGATACTGCTCCCCCTTGCCGACGCCCTTCCTTCTACGCTATTACCGCTTAGATCATCGCTACATTTCCCAAAGAGACTGCTAGATCAATTTCTAAACTACACAGATTGAGTCGCCAACAAATCGAGTAGCAATGTCACGCACAGCCGCTTCGCAGGGCATCTTTCATCAGCTATCACAAATATTGCTAACCTGCCAACCTGTTGCTAAAAATACAGGTGGCGACGTGAACAATGGCATTATTTGAACACAGGGCTCGTAAGAAACAGAGGAAGTACGTAATTATTCTAAACATTTTCTATTTACGTGTATCTTATTCAGCTTTTACCATTAACAAATTGTTAACGTTCATTTTTAATTAAGCTTTAATTTTATAATATACTAGCTGTTCCCCGTGGTTACAATTTCCCATTTTAACCCCCTAAGGGGTTGAATTTCAAAAAATTCTTTCTTAGCACACCCCTATGCATCATGACAAACATATCCTCCAAATTTCATGTTTCTACGATGAGTGGTTTAGGCTGTACGTTGATATCAGTCAGTCAGGTTCCTTTTCAGGTTTCACCCGCGTCTTCCTGTTATCCCGCAGGAACCTTTGTCCGGGATAAAAAGTAGCCTATCTGTTAATCCAGGGTATAAGCTATCTCCATTCCAAATTTCATACAGATCCGTTCATTAGTTTTTGCGTGACAGAGTAACAAACATCTATCCATCCATACTTGCAAACTTTGACGTTTATTTAGTGTAGTCAGTTTTCTAATTTTAATTCCGTTTTTCACACCTGCGACCTTTTTTTGTAGCCTTGCCGCGTTATTTTTGCAGAGTTGTCATATGTAGATTTCACTTTTTCTCATTGAGGAAGCTGTAGACATACACACTAGCTAAAAGTAGAGGCTGAAATTATGATATGAAAATAGGCCAAACAATCACATACCTACATCGCTCTAATGCTTAACTATGATGATCCCCTGTATCTAAGGTATCAGATACTTACTACGCGGATCGGGGATCCACAACACCAGACAGGGAACAAATAGGTAGGTAAGTACTTGCGCTTTTTTTCATTATCAGCCTATAGCGTTCACTGCTGGGACTCTGGCATTCTCCGAGAGTACGGGCTGTGATCTACCACGCGGGCCCAGTGCGGGTTGGTAGATGTCGCATGCCCTTGAATGTTGCAGTTCTTGGACATGCCGGTTCCCTCACGATGTTTTCCTTCACCGGTTTGAGCGATGGCAAATCCGCACATAACTTATTAAGTCATAGGTGCAGTGCTTTTTTCAATGCATAAAAAAAATGTTTAAACTGTAGGCGGTATGGTATAGCTTGGTAGCGCCGTCGCCTTGCGACCCTTAGCTCGTGGGTTCGAATCCTACAATGAGCTTGAGCTTTCGATGAAGGGCTTCGTGATGAAACTATAGCTGCTTGGTGGTAGGGCTAGTTCTCGCCTGGCTACCACCCTCATCTATTGCCTAGCACCTATCAGTGTGATCAGGTAGTTCCCAGTCCAGGTGTAGCGTGGCGCCATCTTCGACCACATCATCACTTAACATCAGGTGACTTGTGGTCAAACGGCACTATATTGATTGGGAGACTTCCGTCTTTAATTATTGCATCCTACTAAAATTATAAACGTGAACGTTTGTATAAGTATGTTGTATGGTTGTTACTCTATCACGCAAAAACCACTAAACGGATATGAATGAAATTTGGAATATAGACAGCTTACACCCTGGATTAAAACATAGGCGACTTTTTATCCCGAAAAAGGGACCCTACGACAAAACGGGAAGACTAAGTAGTAATAATAATAGGAAATTCATGTGATCGCACCCAAAAAGAAAACAAAACAGAAAACGAATCAACATTTATTGATCTTTTTCATCATTTTCAACCGGTTCTGCATTTTCTTCAAGCGCTGCTTGTTGGTCATAGGCCCCCGGGCCCGGGGCACGTCTTTCATATTATACGTCACATTCCTACGTTGCACTAGCTTCACTTCAAAGAACTTATTGTTACACTTGTCACAAGTCTGCCGCACACCGATCTCACACTTCTCACCGATCTCCACATAATTCTGACGGTTCTGCATATAGATCTTCATGAACGAGAAACACATTTCGCACAGTTGCATCACCGAAGACGTTTTGGTGTCGTTGTAACTTGCAAAGACGTCAACGTTGTCCGAACGAGGGATGTTGCTCATATTGACTCGACCACAGTCGTCTTTGACTCTTCCGCAGTCGTGGACATCTCGCTCGCTGACCGTTTCAAATCCCAGTTGGCATTTATGACATTTGTAATGCTCGTGGTAATTTCTTAGGTGTTTTTTGTAGTTGTAGTATTTAAGGCTGCATTTGGTACACTTGTGGATCGTGTAGTTGATGTTGAGGTCGAGTTTTTCAGGGTGCAGTCTCTTTGTATGCTGTCGAAGATTCATATAGTTGCCGGCAATGTATCGCTCACAGACGCAACAGAGAGGGCAGCGCCACCTTCTCTGCTTCACTGTCATATGGTCCAGTTGATGCTGCAGAAGATTGAATCTGAAAAACAAATATAAACAAATAATTATATTTTGATACAAGCTGCCCCCGCTGTTTCACCCGCGTGGACTACATTTAACTCGATAAAAAATTAATATAAAAAATAGATGTTGGCCGATTCTCAGACCTTCCCGATATGCACACAAAATTTCATCAAAATCGGTCAAGCCGTTTCGGAGGAGTATGGCAACGAAAACTGTGACACGAGAATTTTATATATTAGATATAAGTATGATTCTACTAATATTATAAACGTGAAAGTTTTTATGTATGTGTGGATGTTTGTTACTCTTTCACGCAAAAACTACAGCACTGATCTAAATGAAATTTGGAATGGAAATAGCTTGTACCCTGGATTAACACATAGGCTTTTTATCGCCGGTAAAGGTTCCTGCGGGATAACAGGAAGATACGGGTGTACCGCAGAGCGCAACTAGTACAATTATAAATGAGTTTTTATAGCGATGGGACGTGTGTTCGAATCCTACAATAAGCTTGGGCTTTCGGTGAAGGAAAACATCGTGTGAAACCATAGCTTGGTTTTAGGGCATTTTCTAGTGCTCGCCTGGCTAGCTACCACTCTCAAGAATCTGTCGCCGTTCACCTATCGGTGTGTTCCGGCAGCCTCACTTAAGAGCCAGTTCCCTGTCCAGGTGTAGCGTGGCGCCATCTTCGACCGCATTGTCATTTCGCATCAGATGCCTTGTGGTAAATTAAAAATTCTTATCGCAATGCAAGCGGAACCGCAGCAAAAAGCTAGTAAAAATAATAACGATACACACCTATTCGGAAAATCCCGTCCGCAAAATGGGCACGTACAAACTTCCTCTACCACCAAAGTATCATAGTGTATAGCCCGGCCGTACCTCAACAAGTCCGTTGTCTCTTCTTCTACCGTACTCAACGGTAGAATTCCTAGATTATTTAACGGTAACACTGACTCCACGGCATCGTCTGACGATGAAATAATGATATGTTCCGGCACTGCATTGTCATCGAGACATGTGACTTCTGGGCTATCCGATGAGTATGTTTTAAACAAATCATCGGATTCTCCTACATCCTCTTCGAACAGAATCCTGTGCCGTATCGATCCTTTGTCTTTTTGTATCGGACTGCTTATTTCTCTCTTCGGGCTGAGCAATTCTTCCTTTACCACTGCTACATTCTCAAATTCAACGTCATCGTGCAATTTTTTACCATTCCTATTTTTTATCTCGTTACATTTTACAATGACCTCCTTTAGTCCATCCTCGCATTGGATTAGGGCCTGTTTCCGCACCATGTCTTGTAGCAATTCCGGTATTTTCTTGTCGAAGCCCCGATTGTCATCTTCAATTTTTGACTGTGTAAATTTTGCCGCTTTGCCATCGCTGTGTTTGTTAGCTATGTGAACGTCGAGATCCTCTGTGGTGGTGAAGTGGTGGAGGCACTCGTCGCATTGGTACGTCTTCTGTTGTAAAAGCGGTATGATTATGTGTCCCATATTGTGTATAAGCAAGGCATATCTGAAACATGAAATGTGGACTTGTTGATATTTTAATTTTTTTATTTTTCTTTTTGTAATAGATTAGCAAAAAAGTATTACGTAAACAGATTTTTTACAATTATTTACCCCCGCCCCCTTGTCAGCAAAAGTAAGCAAACCTCTTCCATCCATCCATCCATCCATACTCACAAGCTTTCACGTTTATAATACAGTCAAAACCGTTTATGGCGACATCGTTTAGAACAACATACCGGTTAAATCGACCAAAATCAAAGGTCCTGGCTGAATGCTATATGACCGCCTTATCAAAAACATTGGTATTTACGACATTGTTTACTACGACATACCGCATTAAGCGACCACATTTGGTTAATATTTTCGGAGAATTATATCTGTAGAACGACCGGCTCAGGGGTATTGTAATCAATGGATAACAGTATCCACATCTGGCACAGGATAATGGTCAATGGCTATTATCGTAAAAGTAAACAAAGTTTAGGGTCTTTTGTAATTCTTAGAAACAAAGCACGTGCATGCCGTAGCCTCAAGGCCCCCTTCGTCATATCTCTTAAGTCAGTTTGTTACTTATCTTTACACAAGACGCACCAAAACATATTGTTAACTGAAAATTCATACATGTCGCAAACAAAAAGAAAACAAATCAGTATCGAAGAAAAATCGCGTATTATTTCAATGTAAACTTTCTTTTTCCAAATTTGCTCGCTTTTACTTTTCGCATGTAGTCTTCACCATTAAATGTAATGACACTTAGCCTTACTTGTGACCATCATATACATATTTTAGTTGCAACGGTGTACATTATGCTGGTGATTAATATAAATAAATAAATAAAGCTAGAGAAAGGAATTCCAAACAAAGACCTGAATATATATGTATTATTGTATATATATGTATTATTATTTTATATGTATTATTTTTCCTATTAATACCTGTCACCGGTTGTTACAACTATCGGTTTTTACGACTAAATATGAGTAGTCCCTTTGATGTCGTTAATAACAGATTTTGACTGTATAATATTAGGATAGGCTGTATGTATAATTATTTAATTATTTACCTATTAGAAAATATTTTATCACAGAAATCACAATGTTCCCATTTGTATTTACAGAGGGCGCTGTATGCATTCTCGTCCGCTTCGTGTACATCATCACTTGACGTACTCAGCTTTCCTTTCTTCATCATGCTGAAAACAAGAAAAATTACATGAGAAACCATCTAAATCAAACACTTTTATAGCGATGATGGCTCAGTGGTAGTGACGTCGGCTTGCGATCCGTATGGACATGGGTTCGAAACCTACAATGAGCTTGAGCTTTCGGTGAAGGAAAATGTCGTGATGAAACCATAGCATGATGGTAGGGTATTTTCTAGTGTTCGCCTGGCTAGCTACCAGCCTCGAGTTAGAATCTGTTGCCGTGCACCTATCGGTGTGTTCCGGCTGCCTCACTTGAGAGCCAGTTCCCAGTCTAGGTGTAGCGTGGCGCCATCTTCGACCACATTGTCACTTATCATCAGGTGACTTGTGGTCAATTGGTGCCCTGTAAGTAATAGAAAAGAAAACTGCGCACCACTTCCTTGTTCCTATTTTTCTTATTTTTATGAGTTAGGTAAGCATTCTAGATTTTCTAGTCTCTAGTGGTGCACAACTAGAATAGACTACCAGAAGACGTTGTGTCGGCACCTTCAGTAAATTCCTTTAAAAACAGACTGGACAAGTGGTTGCAAACAAACAATGCTTCCTTGCTACAGAATTGACATTTCACAACACTGTTGGACTTAGCTATAATTCAACACAGCATGAAATACGAAAGTAACTCTGTCTGTCTGTGTTGCTTTCACGCTTAGGCTACTGGACTGATTTAAATTAAATTTGGTACGGAGATAGCCTACAGCCTGAGAAAGGCCATAGGCTACTTTTTATCGCGATAAAATGTAGCCTACGAAGTGAAACCGCGGGGAACAGCTAGTGTAGAATACCTTTAAGGTATTTGGCATATAAGTTTCAATAAGATTTAGTTTGAAACTAATTCAAAAAATTAATAAATTTGTTACTAATATATTTCTACTATCCAGTGGTTTCAGTATTCTAGCAACCAGCTCTGCTCTGCATCTAAATATATATAACTCAAAGATGACTGACTGACATAGTGATCTATCAACGCACAGCCCAAACCACTGGACGGATCGGGCTGAAATTTGGCATGCAGGTAGATGTTATGACGTAGGCATCCGCTAAGAAAGGATTTTGATTAATTCTACCCCCAAGGGGATAAAATAGGGGATGAAAGTTTGTATGAAACTTTGTCAATTGTAAACCGATCGGGCTGAGACTTTGCATTCATAAAGCTGTAGCCCACGCGGCTGAAACCGCAGGGAACAGCTAGTTATTTCAATAAATTCAAGAGATAAAAAAAAGAGTTCATGAACTTACCAATTCAAGTTCTAAGGTAATAATTAACACACTAAATTGTTGAATAGAAGCTCATATCTACAACTAGGCACTAGATTAGACTAATATTTAATTTTAGTATAATTTATTTTTCTTATTAGCTTCATATTTACAGTTAAATCAGTTACACATGTCTATGTACGTTCAATCATTTTTTTCTTCAAGTACACACCTGTTACCACAGATTTACACATTTTTCTGAAAACTTCAACTTTTTCCATATTTTTGAATGGCATATTGCACAGAGCATTTATGTATTGTGTATTCTACTCATTCTAACATTTTTCTAATCTGCTTCTTTTGAAGGTTATTCATTCTGTTCTGTTCTGTCTGATTTCTGAACACTTTAGATTATGAGTGCACGTGCACGATATATATCGATATGCCATAAAATATCGTATGAGATATATCGTTTCGACCCCATAATATCGAAACATCTAGTATCGATATAAAAATCAATATGTTTCATCCGACGTATCAAATACTGTGAGAAATTAGAAGCATATTCTATTCCTTTTTTTTATGCTGGGCAACTTGAGGAAAACTAATACGTAAGAAAAACTAGCCTTCGGCAATGACGAAACCCAAAAGGACGACATACTACTCTACTCTACCAACCAAGCAATCAATCAACAAATAACCAATTAACCAACTAACTTCTCCACCGTGAAAGCAGCACTACAGATAGATTCACTCTAGCTGTTTTTACTCAAATTAACCTGATCCCTATCTAATACATATTAGTTTATGATGACCAGTAACCTATAAACAAATTACGTAAGAAATATCGAAAACATCGGTATATTTGAACGATATATCGCAAAGTATCGATAGAACACTACGATATATAACATCGAAAAGAATTCGATATTTTTTTACTTGAACATCCCTACTTTCTGTTGACTCTGACGGTTCTGTCTGACAGTAGTCATTCATACGTTCAGCTATTATTTTTTAAAATCGGCCCGGAATCATAGTCTTTTCAGCCACGTCCAACGTCACTGTCACGTCACATATTCTATGATGGCAGCAACTGGCAACCCTTTACCAATATTTTAAAGTTCTACAAATTGCCGCTAAATCTGATTTTCAACTTCAGGATAGTTGTAAGACTGCTAGAAAGGCGAGGATTAAATAAAAATCATTATTTTTGTCTTTCTTTATTGCACATAGTAAAGACATGCTCCATACTAATAAGATCTAATCTAACCCCTTTCATTGCGGGCTAAGGGCTGGTATACACTTCTTCTTCTTCTTGCCCTGGTCCCATCTATTTGGGGTCGGCGCAGCATGTATTCTTCTTTTACACCGGAAATTAATAATTAATCGATGCTGATCAGTTTTTCGCGGTTTTGGATCGATATGTCAAGCTTTACCCCTAAAATGACATATGATGACAGGATCGATTATTAATAATTTCAGGCGTTAGTTAGGTTTTAGTACAAGCGGCTTTTTTAGTCATATTAATAACAATAACCCCCTCTGACCCCTAACTATCCGGATTGGTAAAAAAAATGCATAAGTAATAATAAAAATTACGAGTAGCGAAAAAATCGAGTAGAAATTAAATCGTGTGAGAAAATTATCTATCAGTCGCAGTATCGTATGGAAAATAAAGCGAATGGGGAAAAACGCGAATGGGACTAATAATATTGGAGAAAAATAATTTCGGGTATTTGACCTATACAGTCACTAAGTAGGGACGTCCATTAATTAAATTACGTGAGGCATTTTTGAGAATTTTCCGACCCCCCCTCCCCCCTTGGTAAGATATCGTAAGATATCGTAACTCCCTATCCCCCCTCCCTTAATCTCACGCGAGATTCTTCAAAACTTTTATGTGGACTGTAAACGTGTTGGACGAAGTTCGGACAAATACGACAAATGCTATTGTCTCAGATTTGGCCATATTTTGTTGTAGAAATAATTATTCACGCAATTTTACACCGTTTTCTGCGAGAGAAATAATTACGTGATATTTGCACCCCCCCCCCCCCTTCCCCTCCCCTCTAAGTGATATTAGATAGAACACCTCACTTAATTAATGGGCGCCCCTAAGCAATGCAAGTACTTGACTACACACAATGGTGTCGATTCGGTTTTGCATTCTCTTAAACTAAACGAAGTTTGACAGCTCTAAGAGTAATGCTGTCCTTTTTTTACTACAGTGGTTAGAAAAAGACAGCAATAACATTAGAACTGTCAAACTTAGTTTAGTTTTAGAGAATGCAAAACCGAATCGACACCAATATATACCGGCCCTAAAGCAAAACGTATAGCGACCATTAGATCCTGACAAATTTTCATAACAGAGAAAAATTAAAAAAGTAATTAATAGTAAAGATTTTTTTTATTAAACAACATTTTAGACCTTTTTACATCTACATTCTAGATTATTGGTGTCAATGCGTTTGTGCGTTTTATAAAACTTAACTAAACTGGAACAGACTACCAGAAGACGTTGTTGACACCTTCAGTGAACTCCTGAGCAGAAACAGACTGGACAAGTGGTTGCGAACGAACAATGCTTCCTTGCTACAGAATTGACTTTACTGCACTTTTGTACATTGCTATAATTCAACACAGCATGATATAGGCACATCAGCCCCAGACTGATCGCCTATTACCTAAAAAATAAATAAATTTGGCAGATCTAAAATTATTGCCGTCGCATTCTTACTTCATTAATCAGAAAAGGACAGCACTACTTTTAGACCCGACAAACGTAGTTTAGTTTTAGAAAATGCACAGCAAAATCGACACTAATGAATATCTAAATTTTCTTACAAAGTAATTAACAACCTTTATCGTTTACTTAACTATGTTTCTAGCAAAACTATTTTTATACAGTTATCGAATTTTGTCAGTTAAAAAAAAAGAACATTGGCCACTTTTCATACTGCCCTGGACCTGAACGCAATATATTTTGTGTGAAAATTTTCGTTTCTGTCAATGTCACTTAGTTTTTGTTCATATTTGGTAAATGATGTTGATTTTAATGACTTAATTTAAGTAGGGCCGACTTCCAAAGCGTGAAACGGAATGAAAAAGAAAACGCGGAGTGCGTTCAAAACATCCAAGCATTGTGTAAGTTAAAAAATGTCATGAAACTCCGAAGTTAAAAAATCGATATCTTTTTTTTCTACACTTTCTTTATAATATCGTTTGTATAATCTTGATAGGCAAAAAATTAAATTTTTTATCGTATATAAATCGTTTTCATACGACCTCGGGTCCGTTTTGGCCATTGTTCTTTCATTGATACAATTCATTCACAATTTATAACATTTTATAACAACATTTTATATACAAGCTGTTCCCCGCGGTTTCACCCGCGCGGGCTACAGTTTATCGCGATAAAAAGTAGCCTATGTCCTCAGTTATGTATTATGTATGTATGTATTATGTATTATGTACTGCTGTTAGAAAATACACACATCAACACTGTCTAGGGATATTTTGGATTTACTCAATTTACTCAAAATGTATTGAAAATAACATACAACATATATATATTTTTATAAAGCCCATTTATCAGACTACACTCCAGAATTAAAGAAAACTATTTTTTTTACGTAAACAAATTTTTATTCAAATAAAGAAAAAAAGTGAAGTTATGGTAAAACTAACAATGAATGTGTTTCTAATGAAAATGTGAAAAATAAAGGAAACTTAATCTGTTTTTAACAGTTATATGACAAATCAGTAGTCAGTAAAACCACCCATGACGTTAATAACGGTCCTGCAGCGGTTTTTCATGCTTTGGATTAAGTTATTCAAGTCTTGCTGCGGTATATTGTCCCAGGTCCGGCTAAGATGCAAAAAAAGTTGCTCTTCCGTCGCAATGTTGGCAGGGAAATTCCTCAAAGCCATTCTTTGGAGCATGTCCCACGCGTGCTCTATGGAGTTTAGGTCAGGCGATTGTGCAGGCCAGCCTAAGACCAATACGTCGTGCTCCTGCAACCAGCTCGTCACCACTCTCGCTGTGTGCGGACGGGCGTTATCGTGCATGAGCGTGAATTCTTGGCCCATTTGTAGTCGATGGGGGTAGATTATTGGTACTAGCACCTCGTTACGGTATTTTTCAGCCGTCATGGTGTTTCTGATCCAAACGAGGTCTGTTCTTCCACCAACACGGATTCCCGCCCAAACCATAATTGTCTCGCCGTGGTATGAATGAACTTTCTGAGGATGTTGCAAACGGCTCTCACGACCAGGAACTCGACAAACACGTACTCTACGTGTATCGGGATGGAAACCGAACCGGGACTCATCGGTAAACAGCACTACAAACTACTGGTTATCGTCTCACAGCAAATGTTCACGAGCCCACTCTAGTCGTCGTCCACGATTTCCTCAGCGTAGTGCTGGAGTACGAAGCGGTCTACGAGCATGAAGGTTAGCTTCATGCAGCCTTCTCCTCACAGTTTGGTCACTCACAAGCAACTGGTGGTCTGACTGGAGCCTCTGAACCAACTGCAAGACCGTAACATTTGGTTGTCTTCTCGCGGCAACTTGCAAAAATCGGTCTTGTCGTTGAGTGGTTACGCGCTTCCCGCCTAGGTGTCTTTCAGTCACTTCACCAGTAGCACAATAACGTGACCATAACCGTGATATCACGTTTTGTCTTGTTCCAATCTCCTCAGCAATACTCCGTTGAGTAGCCCCAGCTTGGAGCATGCCTACTGCCCTTAACATTTTCTCTCTCGTTAAATGGCGCCGCTGCATGATGAACACAATACCATTAATTCGAAATTAACCGCTAACTTGTTAAAAAAACTTAAATTTGACACAAAAAATAGCCAAAAACTACTGTAGGTAAATTAAACCTTCGGACTTCGCTACCATTATGGCGCTAAATCTTTTCTTTTTTATTTATTTTTTCAAATTCAAATTTAGAATCGTTCAAAAAGGTTTACAAAATAAGCTTTATTCAAAAGAATTTAAAACTGGACAATATTTTTTGAGTTTATGAACTTTATACAAAATATCCCTAGACGGTGTTGATGTGTGTATTTAAGCTTAACTTATTGACATGTAAATTGCACACGAAAATGGGAGAAGAATCTGGTTCCTGAAACACAGTTTTCACTAGTTCGGGAACCAGAGGATTCATAATTACTTTGTACATACTACTGTGTCAATAAATGCCTTTGATTGATTGATTGAGTTGCGGATTTACCAGCAGGCTGAGTAGGCTGGAGCCTAGAGCGGCACATATTAGGGGCGGCAAATTTGGAGCCACAAACCATTCAACATGTACCTATCTTTCACGACGACGCGGTAGCCGAGTTGGTAGTGTCCCTGCCTGCAAAGCTAGCGGTCCCGGGTTCGAATCCCGGTAAGGGCAAATATATGTGTGATGAGCACGAATGTTTGTACCTGAGTCTTGGATATTTCTATCTATGTAAGTATTTATTTCTCTATATAAGTATGTATATCGTTGTCTAGTACCCATAACACAAGTTTCGAGCTTAATTTGGGGCTAGCTCAATTTGTGTGCAATTGTCCCCGATATTTATTATTTATTTATTATTTCACCAAGGCATACGCTGCGTGGACTGTGTGGTGGCAGTTCAGTTCGAGAGAGATGTTATTAGAGCGACGGCTCGACAGGAGAAGTCTCATCCTATATTGCTTTGAAAAAGAAAAGTTGCGTCGATTAACTAAGATATCGAATTTCAGAGGTTGGTAGGGGCGGCAAAATAATTTGAATAGCCTACGGGCGGCAAATGTGTAAGTCCGCCACTGTATGTCCTTCTTGATTGTTCAAACTATCTCCATACCAAATTTCATTTAAGATGAAGAATTGGCAATGTTGGCTGCTGGGATCTCCTTTTTTCTCAGCAATTACAAAACATACAGAGCTAATATTTATGTACATTAAAGATCATGTTTTTGACATCAAACTGTCAGAAGGATAACACGATTGGTTTACTTTCATAGCAGACAAACAATGATCGAAAACTGCCCTCAGAAAGATTCATTTTACAGGCATACAAAACCGATTTGAGAGTTGAATTTTTTTTGTATGGTAAATATACACATTCTTCAAAGAACTACAGATTTAGTTTTATAAAATTGACGATGGTTTTCATTTTAAACGAAAAAAACCTTTTTTTGACGCATACGACCTTACGGCATTAGTCAGCTCGCTTGCGTTTTCGTATGGAGCTGATTTCAGATTCATTGTTTATCACGGCGTCCTCTTAAATCGGTTCAGTAGTTTAGGGCCTAGGGCTGCGACTAGGAGGAAAAAAATCGATTAAATAAAAATCGATTTTTTGTAAAAATATCAATTTTTTCAAAAAAAATCGAATAAAAATCGATTATTAGAAGAAAAATAATCGATTAAAATAAAAATCGATTATTTTTTAACATCCCTAGTTTAGGCGTGAAAGCGAGACAGACAGACAGAGTGACTTTCGCATTTATAATATTAGTAAGGAAGTAGGGAAAGCAAGATCTAGGGACCACCCTGACTACGCAGGGGTAGACTCAATCACTAATTTTCACAAAATCGGTAAACATTTAAAGTTAAACATTTGATGTACAAAATTTGTTTACACCTACTGGGAGCCTGCATTTCTGTCATCGGACTTACGTTCCCACTGCTGGGACTCTGGCCTTCTCTCAGAGAGAGTATGAGACATGCGTCGCCGCGTTGCTATTGGTCAAATCAGACCTACAAGTCGGTCACTGCGCACCATTTCTTACTAAGTACAGTACTACCTTTTTTTTTACTACTTACAGGGTAGCGTTTGAGCACAAGTCACTTGATGTTAAGTGACGATGCCGTCGAAGATGGCGCCACGCTACACCTGGACTGGGAACTGGCTCTCAAGTGAGGCTGCCGGAACACACCGATAGTGCACGGCGACAGATTCTTAACATGAGGCTGGTAGCTAGCCAGGTGAGTACTAGAAAATACTCTACCACCAAGCTATGGTTTCATCACGATGTTTTCCTTCAGCTCAAGCTCATTGTAGAACTCGAACCCACGTCTTAAGGATCGTAAGCCGACGTCACTACCACCGAGCCATCATCGCTATAAAAGCCTAGTACTCCTCAGCCATTATGAGCACCACGAGCGCTGTCCATCCGGTGAAAGGCCTGCACCCGGACCCTTTGCCGTCTTCACCGGAATACTGCTCCCACAGGTACCCAGTGCGTTTGTACTCCTTTATAATGTTACCTGGAAATAAATAAGGGGGATCATTGCACACAAATTGAGCTAGCCCCAAATTAAGCTCGAAACTTGTGTTATGGGTACTAGACAACGATATACATACTTATATAGAGAAATAAATACTTATATAGATAGAAATATCCAAGACTCAGGAACAAATATTCGTGCTTCTATCCTGCTAATATTATAAACGTGAATGTTTGTGAGTACGGATGGATGGATGTTTGTTACTCTTTCACGCAAAAACTACTGAACGGATCTGAATGAAATTCGGAATGGAGATAGCTTATACCCTGGATTAACACATAGGCTACTTTTTATGTTGGTTACCTCAGAACTTTTGACTGGTTGAACCGATTTTGATGATTCTTTTTTTACTTGAAAGCTGGTTGGTGCTTCCCGTGTGGTCCCATTATTGGTTCTGCAGTGCGATTCTAATTCACTCGGAAAGTTTCCGTGTCAGGTTCGACGTCACTTTCGCTTCACGGAAACGTTTTCCGAGGGCAAACAGGTGGCGGAAACTTTTCCGTGATTGAGCAGCTGGTTTGTCAAATTAAATATCAGTTTCCAAATTCAGATTGATGAATCGTGTCTACGAAAATCTGAAGGATATTTTTCCGAATCCGCGGTCGGAAGAGTTTCCGTGTGAATTAAAATCGCGCTGCAGTTTTGACAATGGCATCCATGAGGAAACCTTTGTAGTAATTAAGTTTTTTTTTGCTTGCAAAGTGGCTTGTTGAAAAAAAGTACACTCATGGACGACGTTCTCTCTCAGTCTGTCGTGCAGCTCTCTCGCTCTGGCCGCGTGTATCATCTCACCATTATGACTAGACCCCTCTAGTGACAGATACTGACGGACTATGTTCTCTCTCAGTCTGATTGATGAATGTATGAATGTATGTGTAAATTTTAATAATTTTATTTTCGTTTACTTATCTTTTTATTTATGTGTATTTGTTGTCCTGTATTCTTTGTTTTTGCTTGTTGTATGTTGTAATGATTATTGTTTTGTGTTTTTAATTAATTAATGTACTTAATTGGTGTTTACCATTTTAATTAAATAAATAAATAAATATTGGTAATAAATTGTTTTTTTTGTGACAGGTACTCACGGACTATGTTCTCTCTCAGTCTGTCGTGCAGCTCCCTCGCTCTGGCCGCGTGTATCCCCTGTCCGGAGTAATGCCGCAGGGCGGAGAGGGCGAGGAAGTTCATGTTGATCCACACTTGCCCGCGCCAGTACGGCGGGTCGGACTCCGTGTTTCGCTTCATGTACAGCGGCGCCGATTTTGATAAAGATCTATTGGGTGGACAGTTCATGAACGGGTGCTGCTTGTGGGGTCTAATCTAGCTTTGTTTGTGATGTCGTAACTCGTTAATGTTCATGTTTCCATATCCGAATGTGCAAAAGCAACCAAGAGAAATCTTGTTAGTGAAGCTTATTATTGTGATCACTTTAAAACGTCAAACTTAAAACTAGCCACGCCTGTTCCAACCTCCTTACGCCGGCAAACAGTGGCGGATTTACACATTTGCCGCCAGTATGCTAAGTATTCATATTTTGCCGCCCCTACCAACCTCTATAACCTCTACGGCCTCTGCCTTTCCTAATGTGTCATTTTCTTATGCATCAGACAAAAGTTTGAAAAATCAAGTGGTGAACAATGTTTAATTGTTTGTGTAATATTTAAATACATATATACGACTCTTTTAATATCATTAAAACATTTTTTTAAATTGACACAAAATTTGCCGCCCTAGGCTCCAGCCTACTCAGCCTGCTGCTAAATCCACCACTGCCGGCAAAAGAACAGGCAAGAAACGCTCGGCAGGTAATGTTTTTGGCGCGATCACATTGACAATTTCATTTCTGACATCGCGCAATGTCGTACTTGTTTCATGTGTAATTGTTGTTTGTGTTTGTCTTTGTTTGTGTATTGTGCGATGTCAGAAATAAATACATTTTCATTTGTTTTATATAGTCACCTAAGCCCGTAAGGTGACCACAGCAGCTCCGGCTTGTCCAGACTCTCCAGGATCTTGCCCAGCTTCTCGCTGTTCGGCTTCAGCACTCGCAGCAGCATCGGGAAGAGGGATATGTAACCTGGAACGGGAGACAACAAAAATATATATATATACTAGCTGTTCCCCGCAGTTTCACCCGCGTGGGCTACAGCTTTACGCATGCAAAGTCTCAGCCCGATCGGTTTAAAATTGACAAAGTTTCATCACCCTTGGGGGTAGAATTAATCAAAATCCTTTCTTAGCGGATGCCTACGTCATAACATCTACCTGCATGCCAAATTTCAGCCCGATCCGTCCAGTGGTTTGGGCTGTGCGTTGATAGATCACTATGTCAGTCAGTCACCTTAGAGTTATATATATTTAGATAACGAGCGATGGTGGCTGAACGGTTAGGCGTGCGACTTACAAGACGCCGACACCGAGTTCGAATCCTCTCGGCCCCGCACCTATGACTCAATAAATTATGTGCGGATTTGCCATCGCTCAAAACTGTGAAGGAAAACATCGTGAGGAAACCGGCGTGCCCAAGAACTGCAACATTCGAGGGCATGCGACATCTACCAACCCGCACTGGGCCCGCGTGGTAGATTACAGCCCATACTCTCTCTCTGAGAGAAGGCCAGAGTCCCAGCAGTGGGAACGTGAAAGGCTGATAATGACAGATAACGAAGTTTACCAAATGCGGAAGTGACAAGTCTCGTCTGAGGAGCGACGCTGACTAGTCGCACCACCCGGCCTTCCTCGGACGGGTGCTTGGGCTTCTGTCGGACCAGACGAACGGAGTCGCTGTGCAGACCTGTAACATCACCATCATCATCATCACCATCATCAAATATGCAATAGATATACATATACTAGCTGACCCGGCGAACTTCGTATCGCCAATAAAAGTCACCTTTTTAAACCTTCCCTGAACTCCCACAAATATGTCAAGATCAAAATTATCCAAATCGGTTCAGCCATTCTCGCGTTTTAGCGAGACTAACGAACAGCAATTGATTTTTATCTATAAGACTAGCTGACCCGGCGAACTTCGTATCGCCAATAAAAGTCACCTTTTAAACCTTCCCTGAACTTCCACAAATATTTCAAGATCAAAATTATCCAATTCGGTCCAGCCATTCTCGAGTTTTAGTGAGACTAACGAATAGCAATTGATTTTTATATCTATAAGATATATTTTTACCCCCGACGCAAAACGAGGGGTGTTTTAGGTTTGACGTGTCTGTCTGTCTGTCTGTGGCACCGTAGCTCGTGAACGGATGAAGCGATTTCAATTTAGTTTTTTTTGTATGAAAGGTGAGTTACGGGCGAGTGTTTTTAGCTATGTTTGATGAAAATCGGTCCAAGATGTCGGGGGTTTTTTAAATCTTGAATTTATTGTTATTTACTTATTACAGAGTAGCGTATGAGCACAAGTCACCTGATGTTAAGTGACGATGCGGTCGAAGATGGCGCCACGCTACACCTGGACTGGGAACTGGCTCTCAAGTGAGGCTGCCGGAACACACCGATAGGTGCACGGCGACAGAATCTTAACATGAGGCTGGTAGCTAGCCAGGCGAGCACTAGAAAATGCCCTACCACCAAGCATCTCGATGTTTTCATTCCCCCAAAAGTTACAAACTTTCACCCAAAAATTTACAAACATTCCCCCAAAAGTTACAAACTTTCCCCCAAAAATTTACAAACATTCCCCCAAAAGTTACAAACGTTCACCCAAAAATTTACAAACTTTCCCCCAAAGTACAGTTTTAAATCAAAATTACACTCGTCTCCGTCGAGTTATTCCCTTACCATAATCGGCGTAGGTCTGCGAGTGCGGCGACCAATGCAACTCGTTCAGCAACGCCTCGTCCGACAGCTGGTCGCGCATCTCTTCATACCTGACAAAATCAAAATCAAAAAAATATTAATTCAAATAGGATACATTGGTATCGATTCGGTTTTGCATTCTCTAAAACTAAACTAAGTTTGACAGGTCTACTAGCATTGCTGTCTTTTTCTAACCACTGAAGTAAAAAACTATTAGACCTCTCAAACTTAGTTTAGTTTTAGAGAATGCAAAACCGAATCGATACCATTGTGATCACTTTAAAACGTCAATTTAAAACTAGCTACGCCTGTTTCGACCTCCTTACGCCGGCATAAGAACAGGCAGAAACGCCCGGCAGGAAATTTTTTTGGCGCGATCACATTGACAGTTTTATTCTTATTACTAATCGATTGAATTGGAGCAAGTTCACTGAAATCCCAAGCTTTTTTTTTTGTCTAAATAGTCCGGTATTTTATAATAAGACTAGTTGCACCCCGCGGTTTCACCCGCGTCTTCCCGTTATCCCGCACCTTTCTCCGGGATAAAAAGTAGCCTAAGTGTTAATCCAGGGTATATGCTATCTGCATTCCAAATTTCATTCAGATCCGTTCAGTAGTTTTTTTTTTTATGTAATAGATTAGCAAACAAGCAGACGGCCCGCCTGATGGAAATCGGTCACCGTCGCCTATGGACATCTGCAACACCAGGGGAGTTGCCGATGCGTTGCCGACCTTTAAGAACTCTTTTTACACCCATCTTGAAGGATTGCAATCTGTAGCACAGCGGAAACACTTGTGGGGGAAGCTCATTCCACATTTTGCAAGTATGCGGGAGAAAGGAGCGCATAAATCGCGAGGTGTGGGATTTCCAAGACTCCAAGAAGTTTTTGCGTGAAAGAGTAACAAACATCCATCCATCCATACTCACAAACTTTCACGTTTATAATATTAGAAGGATTAATTATTCACAGTGCTAACTTGCTAGAATCCACTTGAAGCGCATTTGCGATGTTTGTCATGGCGTCTGCCGCCGCGTACATCCAGCATCTAAGGTCCAGATGGCGCTCCACATCCGTCGGGTGCGACGCTCTGGAGAACAAAGTTAACAAGCGATTGATGTCTCAGTGGTAGTGACGTCGGCTTGCGATACGTAGGATGTGGGTTGCGAATGCTACAATGAGCTTGAGCTTTCGGTGAAGGAAAACATCGTGATGTAACCATAGCTTGGTGGTAGGGCATGCTCTAGTGCTCGCCTGCTAGCTACCAACCTCGAGTTAAGAATCTGTCGCCGTGCACCTATCGGTGTGTTCCGGCAGCCTCACTTGAGAGCCAGTTCCCAGTCCAGGTGTAGCGTGGCGCCACCTTCGACCGCATCGTCACTTAACATCAGGTGACTTGTACTCAAACGCTACCCTGTAAGTAAAAAAAAAGCCCAGATTCCCAGCAGTGGGAACGTAAAGGCTAATGATGATAATGTTTTTTTTTTAATTTTTTTATTACTTCTTTCAGGGTAGCGTTTGAGCACAAGTCACCTGATGTTAAGTGAAGTCCTTCACCGAAAGCTCAAGCTCATTGTAGGATTCGAACCTACGTCCTACGGATCGTAAGTCGACGTCACTACCACTGAGCCATCATCGCCATACATATGGATGCATCATGCTATATTATGAATCATCATAGTTAATCATTTTTATCTTCATTTTCCTTACCTAGGGTAGTCGTCCAACCCCGAGCTGAGACTCTTGGGGTTGAGTTCCGTGCCATCGTCGCTCCTGCCTCGCCACCTGTACGACGTGGGTTCAGAGCCGCGCTGGGTAGACTGGAACCAGTTGAACCAGGCCTGGAACAAGGGGACTAAAATATTATTCGTTACTAATAACCCCCTTCAGTTTACCGCGATAATATTACATTATGACACAAGTGTGTTATGTTGATCATTGTACTCGAGGAGAATTATTATTTACTAGCTGTTCCCCGCGGTTTCACCCGCGTGGGCTACAGCTTTATGCATGCAAAGTCTCAGCCCGATCGGTTTAAAATTGACAAAGTTTCATACAAACTTTCCTTCTTTATTTTATCCCCTTGGGGGTAGAATTAATCAAAATCCTTTCTTAGCGGATGCCTACGTCATAACATCTACCTGCATGCCAAATTTCAGCCCGATCCGTCCAGTGGTTTGGGCTGTGCGTTGATAGATCACTATGTCAGTCAGACAGTCACCTTTGAGTTATATATATTTAGATATATCTTTTACTACATATTAAGTTATTGACCTTCATTATTTTACTTGGTAAATGGCTGTTAAAATTTGTCATTACAAATACTGCTCCCCGCAGCATCCTGCCGGATGATGAGCAGCATCCGAGGCTTGTCTGATGCTACAGTACAAGTGTCACCTGGAGCCTGGTATACATCCGGCTGAGGGTCGCCCTGTGCGCTCCATAAGGCTGGAACAGCTCCGGGTGGAGCCGCAGCATCCTGCCGAGGGTGATGAGGAGCATCGGGGGGTTGGCGTGGGCGTTGCTCTGCACCACGAACTCTTTGGGCACGCGGGCTAGAGCTTCCGGCCCTGAGGGGAGGAAGTTGGTTAAAGTCATTGAATATGACTAAGAATGATTTGTTTACAACAAATTATACAACGCGTCCTCCCGTTATCCAGCAGGAACCTTTTTCCGGGATGAACAGTAGCCTATGTGTTAATCCAGGGTATAAGCTATCTCCATTCCAAATTTCATTCAGTTCCGTTCAGTAGCTTTTTGCGTGAAAGAGTAACGAACATCCATCCATCCATACATACATACATACATACATACTCACAAACTTTCACGTTTATAATATTAGTAGGATACTACTACTGTAAAAGGGTAGAGTTTGACCACAAGTCACCTGATGTTAGGTGACGATGTGGTCGAAGGTGGCGCCACGCTACACCTGGACTGAGAACTGGCTCTCAAGTGAGGCTGCCGGAACACACCGATAGGTGCACGGCGACAGATTCTTAACAAGAGGGTGGTAGCTAGCAGGCGAGCACTAGAGCATGCCCTACCACCAAGCTATGGTTTCATCACGACGTTTTCCTTCACCGAAAGCTCAAGCTCATTGTAGGATTCGAGCCCACGTCCTACGGATCGCAAGCCGACGTCACTACCACTGAGCCATGATCGCTATAAATGCCTGTCCATTTGCCGGCGTAAGGAGGTTGGAACAGGCGTAGCTAGCTTTTGAATTATGTCCATAGTTACCAAGTATCTGCTCTCTCGGGATCCAACCTTCCACATTGATGAGGTCCACCCAGTGGGCCGCTATGTCGATCATTATATCTGGAGACCAGCGCCCGATCAGCTGCAGATGGAAACCCTCGTCCCAGAGGAACCCTCGCGGGAAAAACGATCTGTGAAAACGAGGAATGGTAGAAATAACAAATAAATAAAATCGTTCCTATTACTATTATAAAGTTTGTGAGTATGGATGGATGTTTGTTACTCTTTCACGCAAAAACCACTGAACGGATCTGAATGAAATTTGGAATGGAGATAGCTTATGCCATAAGCTACTTTTTATCCCGGAAAAAGGTTCCTGCGGGATAACGGGAAGACGCGGGTGAAACCGCCGGGCGCAACTAGTGAATAAATAAATATCGGGGGACCATTGCACACAAATTGACTTAGCCCCAATTTATTGGCATTTAGGGGCCATCCATAAATTACGTCACACGAATTTGTTGATTTTTTTTTACCCCTCCGCCGTCGTTGTCACAGCTGGTCACATATGTGAGACCCCCCCTACCTAGTGTGATGACACATATTTTGAAACTTTATACTCCATGTTGTAATATTTAATATTATATTTTGTAAAAATGTGATGTCACAGAATTTGGGACCCCTCCCCGCCTCTTGTCACACAATGTCACACTTCGTCGACCCCCTCCCTCCCCCTTAACGTGTGAGGTAATTAAATTTTTATGAGAGGGATTTTATGGATGGTTCCTTATAAGAAAACCATATTTGAAGACGGTAATCTTTAGATATTTTTTTGGCTGAGTCTATTCATACGGGTACTGTACGAACAATTTATAAATAATTATTCGTACGGAAGTCGGACGAATAATTTTATTTTATGAATTGGTGTGCAAATTTAACCCTTGCAGTACCCACGGTCGCGGCGATTCGAGTTTGGGGGAAATACCAAGTTTCCATGTGACCTTCACGTGACCTTGCGTTCTCAAGTGTCGCGGCACTTGACCCCAAAACACTTATGTCTCTGAGAGCTGTTTGTTTATGTTTTGCTTTGTTCCAGGTACTATTCTTGGAAGCTAGTGAACTACTCGTTCTGTAGAAATATAAACAAAAACATATGAATGTTTATTTAGTTTATAACAGCCCATTGTTTCGAAGGTACTTTGAAATAACTGCCGTTTTGTAAATAAATAATAATAAAATAAAAAACAAAATTTTTGTTTCATTTTTTTTATACCATTTCATTTAGTATAATATGGTTTTTAATTTTGGTAATATAAAAATATTCATGTTTTCATACTAATAATTCGACATTTTCACTCGCAAACATTCGACTAAGAACCCCCCGCGCGCCCGCCGCGCGCCCGCCGTAAGCCGATTTTTATGATTTATTTGTGAATGTATTTTAGCGTGTTACTAAGATTTGTTTATACCCTCATGTAGATACAACATTCAAAAACAAGAATAGTATGTTTTACTTACCCACACAAGCAAAATATTTCATGTAAAACAGCAAAATGTCTCTGCAGGTAGATAACATTCCATAAAAACTATAAAATTTGGCCTTTTTCCAAAAAAATCGAAAAAAATATTTAAAATCGTCACTTTTCGGTAAACTAAGTCATTTCTCAATAACAATGAAGCTCTAAACTCATTGAAATGAACACAAATGCACCTTTCCGAACAAAAAATATGTTTACGACCGCTTACAAGGCCATTCGTTTTTTATGTACGGCGGAACACAGACAATGTGAACTTCGAGAGACGATATTTTTTTATTTTTCTCCGAAACCTTGCGACTACAGATGTTTAAAACAACCATTTGTTCATTCACAATCGATTAGTAGAGTTTCCAAAGAGAATAAGACACTTTGAAATTTTAAAAGCCGTAGACTACCAGAGCACTACTCACGTAGTGCTATGAGCACTACTTAAGTAGTGCTCGGTATCTGACCGTCATTTCGCAGAGCACTACTTAAAGAAACAATAATTTTGCGTTTCTATTTGTTTTTAATTTAAACCAACAAAATAAAAAATAAAATAAAACAAAAAATTGGCGGCTTAGCACCCTAACCTACTGTGACACTATATTTTATTTACCTATTACTGTACGAATAAATTATATAATTTATTCGTCCAGTACCGCCGCACCCTACCCTACTATGACACTATATTTTATCTATTACTGTACGAATAAATATAATTTATTCGTCCAGTACCCGTACGAATAGACACTCCCTATTTTTTTTACCTGCTAGGGACGGCAGTGTAAAGCGGCGCCCTCCAGTAGGGCACAGGTTCTTTGGTATATTCTGACTGAACCCTCCCTGCGCCGTAGAAGTACCCGATACCACCTATCATGTTGGACATAGCCGCTTTAGCTACCGACATGTCTTCGGGGGAATATCTGAAATGATAACACGAAAAGCTTGGTTAACGGTCGAACCAACCAAGAGAAATCTTATTAGTTGTTTTTTTTTTTACTATTTACAGGGTAGCGTTTGACCACAAGTCACCTGATGTTAAGTGACGATGTGGTCGAAGGTGGCGCCACGCTACACCTGGACTGGGAACTGGCTCTCAAGTGAGGCTGCCGGAACACACCGATAGGTGCTTGGCGACAGATTCTTAACAAGAGGGTGGTAGCTAGCCAGGCGAGTACTAGAAAATACCCTACCACCAAGCTATGGTTTCATCACGATGTTTTCCTTCACCGAAAGCTCAAGCTCATTGTAGGATTCGAACCCACGTCTTACGGATCGCAAGCCGATGTCACTACCACTGAGCCATCATCGCTATAAAAGCTTATTATAATATAGTAAAGCTTATTATAAAATATCGGACTATTTAGATGATAAAAAAAGCTAATCCAACAATCCAATCCGCATTTTATTTCTTACTATTTCTGTCCATCCAAAGGTTGTCTGACGGCTTATTTTTTTCCGACCTCTCCAACAAATATCATTATATTTTAGCCAATGTATACAAAAACTTGACAAATTATATCCTAAAACCTTCCTCGAGAACCACTCTATCTATTGGTGAAAACAGCATGAAAATCGGTGCAGTAGTTTTTGAGTTTATTACGAACAGACAGACAGACGCGATTTTATAATAAGTAGTGATAGTGATTATTTATTTTTATTTATTTTTTCTTGTATGTATGTTAAGGTAACTCTTTCCTCCCCCTCCCACCTTACCCTTTGCCGCAGAGGTTGAATTTCGCGTCAAATTCAACTGACAGCTAAACGTAATTTTGTATGTAAGTAAGTATTTTTAATAATCTATCTATATTTTTATAAAAGAAAGTTAGTCAGTTACACTATTTATGACTCAAGAACGGCTGAACCGATTTGGCTGAAAATTGGTGGGGAGGTAGCTTGGGACCAGGCAACGGACATAGGATACTTTTTATCCCGGAAAAGGTTTCTACGGGATAACGGGAAGACGCGGGTGAAACCGCGGGGTGCAACTAGTAAATAACAATAATAAAATCAATTTATTGCCATTTTTTTTTTTCTCTTATGTATGTTAAGGTGTTTTAACTCTTTCTTCCCCCTCCCACCTTACCCTTTGCCGCTGAGGTTGAATTTCGCGTCAAATTCAACTGACAGCTAAACGTTATTTTGTATGTAAGTATTTTTAATAATAATAATAATAAAATCAATTTATTGCCATTCATTTTTTTTTTTTCATTTTTTTTTTCTTGTATGTATGTTAAGGTAACTCTTCCTTCTCCCTCCCACCTTACCCTTTGCCGCTGAGGTTGAATTTGGCGTCGAACTCATCGTCGAACTCCTTCCTCTTGTCCCTCAGTGCGTCTGTGTACACGCCCTTGGTGGTGGGCGGGGAGGGGACAGCCTCCGTCGAGTAGACGATGTCCACCGCGAACGGGGGCTCCACTATCAGTTGAATGGGGACGAAGTTCACTTCTCGGTCCTGGGGGGCAAAGGTTATATAAAGGCTTACTAAGAGGCCTTCACCAATTTGATGTTTTTACCCATAATTTGATGCCCCCCCCCCCCACCTAGTGTGCTGCTACATATTTTGAAATTTCGTGTTTTGTGAGATCCCCCCCCCCCTACTTAGTGCGATGTCACATATTTAGAAATTGTATATACTCCGTGTTGTAACATTTAATATTATATTTTGAAAAAATGTGATGTCACAAAATTTGAGACCCCTCCCCGCCCCTTGTCACACAATGTCACACTTAGGGTTCGCAAACCGGAATATCGAATATCGAAATTACCGGAATATCGGACGATTTTGGTCGATCTGAAATACCGGGATTGAATTTAGCGATATCGAGATTTTCGATATTTTCGATATTGCATAATTTAAAAACTTGATCTAATCGTTTCCTAATTTAACGCTAAACAAACATTAAAATAAGGCCAGTCAGTCCACACCTGCATAAAATACAGGTATGTGGACAGCGTTCTAGCTTCCAACTTCAATACAAGATGCTGGTCAAGCCGGGTCGACGAAATTTTGTTCAGTAATCCAGTACCTTTTGGTAAGGAGTGTATAAAAATAAGGTGCAAGGAAGAACAGCAACGTCAGCAACTGCTGTATTAACAACACGGCAGTAAAGCATTGACCAAAGTTCACATAAATATTATTGTATATTTTTTGTCTAGGGCAAATTTGTTCATTTTTATAAAATGAGTACAAAAGTAAGCGTTATATATCTAGCTATCTATTTTGAAGTGGCAACTGAATTTACCTTAATTAATTCTTTAATGTTCTCTTTTCTGTGAGATCTCGAAAAGCATGGGTCGTTTTGTTTTTCAATAGGGAAGATTAATCTTTTGCAAACTATTGACCTATCCTATTCTCCTGCTGTAAACTCTCCTCCTCCGTAGGTTTGACGAATACTAACCATCGAAGCACACCTCGATTCGAGGAATATATGTATGGTACCATACACCCAATTCACATATTACGTCAGATTATACAGAGCCTGAGAGTATAACCAGCACCTGTGTATGGCATTTATAGACTATGAGATATATTTTTTGACCTTCAAATCCATTGGTGTGTTATGGAGTCATATAATTAGGCACTATATTGTTCTTTAATATATAATTCTTAGAAGGTCTGTTTTCGTTTCAATTGTTGATATACAGGGTGATCAATCCAAATGGGTCAGTAAGGGGAAGTCAGAAACTATGAGAGATAGCGAAATCCGTTCCTAGGAACCATGGCTTCGATTTTAAATTTAATAATAATGGCATTCAAACTTTTTTTAAATCTCTCATACATAACCGGGAATCGAACCTGGTTGAAGTCTTGTAAACAATGTTAGGTGTAAATCTGAAAGATTTTTCGTTGTTATTGTTGATGGTCGCGAACCGGGATTGTTAGCCACCATAGAACCCTCTCACAGAAAACTGACGGTAAATATTGAAGTAATTTCTTTTGCGTGACTTGACGCTGTTATTTTAGGTAATCTAAAATTAACACAAAGCGGTTTTGAAAAGGATTGATTCAAAACACAACATTCATTCCAAGAAAAGGAAAGTTCCAATTTCAAATTTTAAATTAGTTGGCACGCCTGCTGAACGAATGCGTTCTAATTTCAAATAATAGCAATTTGTAATTCTTATTATCGTTGCAGATAAGATATGCATAAGTGGTCTATTCAGATAAAGTGATTTATAATGATGACCGGAATCATATTAATGACGAAATTTTGCAAATTATTTCATCTGTCGGCATTTCAGTCTAATGCTTACATAAGTTTTCATAGCAAAATTTGGTCCTTATACTTTTAGGGTCAATTACACAAACAATTACTGCACGCGATTACATAAGGAATATTGACAGGTTCAATTCAAGGTTATGTATGAGAGATTAAAAAAAGTTTGAATGTCATTATTATTAAATCCAAAATCGAAACCATGGTTCTTATGAACGGATTTCGCTATCTCTCATAGTTTCTGACTTCTCCCTACTGACCCATTTGGATTGATCACCCTGTATAATTTATTTTAATTTGTTATCAGAGGTTGATGTTAATTCAAATTAATAAACAATGTGAAGAATACATATTTAGGTTATTTTAACTTTTTCACTCTTTCCTGTCGTTTTCATTACTATTTTGAATTACATTTAAACTTCTTAACACTGAGGGTTAATATTCGTATGACATTTATGTCGAAAACTATCGTAAACATTTATGCTTGACACTTGTTTTACGTTTAAACTGATTTATGTTAAGCAAGACAAATTGTTTGTAAAAATATCGAAAATATCGAAAATCCCGGGATTCCGGAATTGAAAAAAGAGCGATATCGAAAATACCGGTATTGAAAAATGGTATCGATATTGCGATCCCTAGTCACACTTCGTCGTTCCCTTCCCTCCCCCTAACGTGTGACGTAATTTATGGATGGTCCCTTATTATGTATACAAGAATTGCTGGCTTATAACTACTTTTTATCCCGGAAAATGGTTCCTGTGGGATAACGGGAAGACGCGGGTGAAACCGCGGGGCGCCACTTGTTTGTGAGAAGAACAAAATTGACAATGTTCTAACGCAAATGATCTAACGCAAAAATTTCCTGACGTTTCTTGCCTGTTCTTTATCGGAGCTGGGGGTTGGAACAGGCGTACCTAGTTTTTTTTTGGGTCAGGGAGGAAGATCCTCTCTCTGACCCGATCCGGCACAGGCGGAGGGGCGGCAGAAGGAGGCGTTTTGCCCGCCTCCTCCCGCCCCACTAGAAGGGGGTGTTTTCCCCACTAGCTGGGCTTTTCTGGGCGGTAGCAGGAGGCGTCTTTTCCGCCTCCTCCCGCCCATCTTGTGTTTGTTTTATTAGTTTTATTTGTTTTGTGTTTGTCTTGTGTTCTGGGCGGTAGTAGGAGGCGTCATTTCCCGCCACCTCCCGCCCACTAGTGTAACAGTAGGGTGTAGTGGCGGCAGGAGGCGTCTTACTCGCCTCCTCCCACCCCACCATAAAGGTGTAGGGTTGATGTATTGGGGGGGAGGGGGGTGTCGCTTCAAGCTGGACACCCCCTCTTAGGTGCCTAGGTACCGTGTGTGTGAGGCCCGGAATGAGAGAGTTCCGGGCCTGTCCGTCGGGGCGGGTGGGTTGACTGTCACAGTGACCCCCTCCCGCCCCATCAAAAAGCGGCAGACGGCATAAATAAAAAAAAATAAAGGCGTACCTAGTTTTGAGTGTGACTATTAAGTCGGATTGAGAACCTCCTCCTTTTTTGAAGGCGGTTAATGCATGTATGTTTACCTCACTAAGAGCATAGTCTGGCCCCAGCACGGCGATTCTCCCGAAGGTCGCGTGCTTCTCGACCTTCAGTAGAGATATCAGCTTCTCCTTCAGCTGATGGAGGCCCGGAGAGTGGGACTCCGATATTGACGTGTGGTACACTTTACCTGAAACATTCAATAATAAAATTAGTGGTCAGCGTTGGACTACAAGTCACCTGATGTTAAGTGACGATGTGGTCGAAGGTCGCGATTCTAATTCACACGGAAAATCAAAAGTCAAAAGTGAATTTTTCTTTATTCAATAGGATACATTGTGATCACTTTAAAACGTCAAACTTTAAACTAGCTAAAATTGTCAATGTGATGGCGCCAAAAGAAACTACCTGCCGGGCGTTTCTTGCCTGTTCTTTTGCCGGCGTAAGGAGGTTGGAACAGGCGTAGCCAGTTTTAAAGTGATCACAATGTATCCTATTGAACAAAACAAATTTTGACTTTGACTTTGAGTGTGTATGCATGTATGTATATTTCTTTGGCACGGCCTGTAGCCTAAATGGCTGGACGGATTTTAACATGCGAGGTGTCATTAGATTTGTCTTTATTGTGGCAAAGAGAATGTAAGGTTTAATTGTGGGAGTGACACAGGGTACTTTATTTTGGCGCAGTCGGGTGTTTCGTAAGGAAGATTCTCCGAAAGCTATTAGGACCAACTTGCCGGCAAGATGGCACGTGGAGGATCCGGAAAAACCAAGAGATCGAAGATCTAGTGGGCGAGCCCAACGTGGTCGGTGAAATTAAATCGCACCGACTAACGTACGTAGTCACGTAGTCCGCATGGGGGAGGATCGGGCGGCAAAGCGTTCTTATTCGGGACGACCGAATGGCCGTAGCCCGGTCGGACGCCCTAGATACCGCTGGAAGGACGCGGTGGATGCGGACCTGCGCGAGCTCCACACTCTCAACTGGGCTGAAATCGCTCAAGATAGAGAAGAGTGGCGCTCTCTCGTTTTGGAGGCCAAGACACACTTTGGGTCGCTGAGCCATCGGAGTTAGTTAGTTGGGTGTTTCGTTCCTTTTTTAATGTATAATCTTGTTGTTACCATGAAGCGTGTCAAGTTGTAGTTTAAAGTTGTGATGGAGCGGCGTGTAGCCGAGGATGGCGCCGCGCTCCGACCACAGCCGCGAGTGCGGAGCCGCCGGGCCCAGGGCTTCGTCGAGCGCCGCGTACCAGATCAGAGTGAACGGCGCTTTGGCATTGTTCTGGAACGAGACAATAGGCATGATGACTAATTTTAAAAATCTCTTCTATATTTTTTTTTTTTTTACTATTTACAGGGTAGCGTTTGACCACAAGTCACCTGATGTTAAGTGACGATGTGGTCGAAGGTGGCGCCACGCTACACCTGGACTGGGAACTGGCTCTCAAGTGAGGCTGCCGGAACACACCGATAGGTGCTTGGCGACAGATTCTTAACAAGAGGGTGGTAGCTAGCCAGGCGAGTACTAGAAAATACCCTGCCACCAAGCTATGGTTTCATCACGATGTTTTCCTTCACCGAAAGCTCAAGCTCATTGTAGGATTCGAACCCACGTCCTACGGATCGCAAGCCGACGTCACTACCACTGAGCCATCATCGCTATAAAAAAAGATATTCAGAAGTATGCATGCATCTAATGATCTAGAAACTGTAATTACTACTCGACTCAATTGGCACTATATTGCGATCTGACTCTAATAATTTATTTAATATATAATCTTTTCATTTGACATAGCTTTATTCCTAGACATTTAGATTTATTGTTAACCATTATAATTGTAACTGCTATAAAATTTGATAATTATTCATGCATGGAAAATTGATAATTAATGTACTTAAGCTGTTATTATATTGCAACCCAATTTGCACACCGAAAGGTTAATATATGGCGATCTAACTATTTCGTTCTAACACCCTTTATTGTGTACCCCATGTTTATGCAAATAAATTATATTGATTGATTGATTGATTGATCTATTATGTCTAAAAAGTATCATATTTCTGTAGAAAATTAAGATTTTTGTGTAATAAAATTACATTTAAATTTTAGGTTTCATATTCACGCCAAACCGCTCGCCGGTGTCATGGCCTCTGTCATTACGTCACGGCTCAGTATATCAACAGTAAACATTAAAGTTAGAGAGAGATGAGAGATCGCGTATAGGCTTCTACGAAACGAAATGACGTTTACTGAGACGTGACGTAATTCGCTCTGATTGGTGTTTAGGCTATCGTGGCGGATTGTTGTATTTCGTAGATTTATTTTAACAAATAAATTAACATTAATAAGAGAATAAATACATTTTTTCAAAGTCTTTGAATCCTATTTCATTAGATCAGATAAATATTTTGGCGATACTTGATTACTGTCATCGTGCCTATTGCAATAAATATACAAAACTAGCAAACCCGGCACCAGATGGCTTCGTTTTATGTGAGATTTTCCCGCTTTTCTGTTGAAATTTTCCTAAATTTTCTTTGCTACAAACCTCACGGAGCCCGAGACCTTTCCAACGAATGAAAAACCGTGGAAATCGGTTCGTGCGTTCTGGAGTTATAGATAGCGTCAGGAAGGAAAACCCGACTTATTTTTATATAGTAGATAAATAAAAAATTAATAATTCCCCGACATCTTGGACCGATTTTCATCAAACATAGCTAAAAATGCCTCACATCATTTTGGAAAAGAGCTGATTCTATTACATTGCTTGTCCGATATTAACCAAACATAGATAAGAACTACTAGGCTCCATAAAGTTAGCAACTCGTTCAAAGGTCAATGTGTACGCTTTTTCAACAAAGTCCCAAGTGAAATTCAAGACTTGTCTATAGCAAAATTTCATTTCCGTATATTGAGAAATCTTATTAGTAAAGCTTATTATAAAATATCGGACTATTTAGATGACAAACAAGCTTGGGATTGTAGTATTTCCCCTATTTCCCCTATTCTAACCATTTTCGGTAAACAACCAAAATAGTCATGGTCACGAAAGTGACTTTGCTTGCAGCGGCGTCGTGTGTCGGGTCGCCCTCTTCCCTCTCATATGGTCGAGGAGAGCGATGGCTGGCACATGCGTCAACTCGTGAACGGGTGCTGCTTGTGGGGTCTGGTCTGCTTTGGTTGTAATGTTGTAACTCGTTAATGTTAATAACAACATCTTAGTTATAATAAGTTCATAATATAACAATTATATTAAAACTCGAAATTGGTGTCGATTCTATTTTGCATTCTCTAAAACTAAACTAAGTTTGACAGGTCTAATAGTATTGCTGTGTTTTTCTAACCAGTGAAGTAAAAAAAGGACAGTATTACTTTTAGACCTGTCAAACTTAGTTTAGTTTTAGTGAATGCAAAACCTAATCAACACCATTATCTAATTATCTAAATGTAAAATGTATTGACGACAAAAAGTAAAAGTTTATATTAATAAAATAAAAATATAAGATAAGTGTTAAGTGCAAGATGTGAAGTGTACGCACCGTTGCAGTAACATTAACTCTGACAGTCCACTGGGCAGCGCCGGCTGGTGTCGCGGAGCTCTTTACAAAACTTGTCACAATCTTATGTGGCGGGTCCAGTATGACTTGTTCACCAAACGAGATGCCATCGTGACGAATCCATCCGTACTGAGGTAGGTTGTCACCTTGATCGCACCAGTGTCTGAAAGATAGAGTGCAATTTGTTGTTACAAAGAGGGTTAGATTAAATAATGTATTTTCCACCTCACATGCTCCGAGAGATTCTGCTTATCATTCAAAATCTGAGTGCAAAAGTGCATTTTGCACGCTAGCATGGAAAGTATTTTTAAATTGGAACTTTCCTATTCTAACATTTTCTATACCGTCCGTCCACTGAAAACGCATAAATACTTATATCATGTCAGTGCACCAACCTCATTTTTTGAATAATTGCACTGGCCAGCATGATTGCATGAAAAAAAAACTTATTTATCTGTAGCAAGGAAGCATTATTCTATCGCAACCACTTGTCCAGTCTGAGTGCCGACGTAACGTTTTCTTGTAGTCTGTTCCAATTGTGCACCACTCTAGAATTCACTCTCAAACAACATCCTACTAATATTATAAACGTGAAAGTTTGTGAGTATGGATGGATGGATGGATGTTTGTTACTCTTTCACGCGATGACTACTGAACGGATTTGAGTTAAATTTGAAACGGAGATAGCTTATACCCTGAATTAGCACATAGGCTACTTTTTATCCCAGAAAAAGGTTCCTGCGGGATAACGGGAAGACGTGGGTGAAACCACGGGGCGCAACTAGTACGAAATAATTGCATGTTTACCTGATGCCTTTTTGCGAGGCAGGGGCTAGTTCGTACCACATCATCCCGAAGACTGGTGACCGGGGCTCTCTGCTCTTCATGCCCATGTAGACGCCAGGCCTGTACGTGCCCCAGAACCGTTCCGATGCGGAGCGGCTTGAATCTCTTACTATCTGTAACAAATGTAGCATATTCATTTTCGCCATTTCATTTTTACTTACAAATCTTACTTTTAAGTCGATCATCAAATGATAGAACCTACTTTCATGAATGAAAACTACATCTGCGGCTGCTAATTACCAACAAAATCGACGTAGTTACATTATAAATGGCAAAAACATGTGCAAAGAAGATTTTTCTCTTCTGTTTACTTACCTTTTCATCGTCAAACGGAGTGTTTACTCTCGTTTCTAGATATCCCAATACACTCACATACACAGCTATTACTAAACACAAGATGCCGACACCCGTTTTCCATGCTGAAAGCAACTGAAAAGTTTTTCTTGTTATCGTGGAAGTTTCACTACCCCCCGAACTGCTGCTCGTGTCGTGATTCAGACTGCTTTTCAATATCTTTCTGTGCCTAACCATCATATAAAAACGAGCTAGGATAAACTATGTAAAGCAATTGATACGTTTTTAATTAATTTTGTTGTAAATTTAGTATTTTTTGTTGCGGTATTTACTTGCGATTTTGTGTACTTAGTTGCAGATTGCAGACGTAAACGCAGGCTTTTGTCAAGTTGCAACCTGCAATAAATAATCTGACAGCTGACAGTGACAGCAGAAAATGTTATCCAAACGTCACACTTGACAGATTGTAGCTTGTGGCTATTGGCAATGTTTAGTCGTCTACGCGCATTTCTTACAGTGCAATACTAAGTTACTAACACGTTACACGTATAGTGTACACGTGTTTGACAGTGGCAACACTCTTCATCTCTTCAAGTCTTCAAGTAACATTGCTGTTTGGCGGGAAAAACTTAAAGTGAGCAAATCGTGTGAATAGTCGAACTTTAAACATTATAATAAATATGTACTTAGACGTATATTTTTTATAAATAACTAGCTGTTACCCGCGGTTTCACCCGCGTGGGCTACAGTTTATCGCGATGAAAAGTATCCTATGTCCTTCCCCAGGGCTCAAACTATCCCTATACCAAATTTTAATTATCTGCTATATCCATTATCCTATTTTAATTCTAAGTATATTTTTTTCGGACCGCGCGTTTGAACCGCGCAGCTAAAGGTCTTCCTGGTCCGAGACCGCACTTTACCTATTTCATAGATTCTCTCTCCCGCGACTCCCGCTTTCGGTGGGTTCCCGCCCCCCTCACCTCACCGCGTTTCCCGCTGCGCTGCGGTACGGCGCGCGGCGAGTTTATTTTTCGATTAGCTGGACATTTTTTAATTTCGTAATATCTTTCGAACAGAATGTCCGATTTGAACAATTCAAAAAGTAATCTACAGCTATTGGAACAATCTTGAATACGATTTATTTTGATAAGGATTAATATAAAGGTATGGAAAACACGGTCCGATTTTAGTCGGCCTTTTTATCAACTTTTAAAATGTAAAAAAGTAGTTATAGTATGTTATACAAAACAAAAACTTAACAAATTATATCCTAAAACCTTCCTCGAGAACCACTCTATCTATTGGTGAAAACAGCATGAAGATCGGTGCAGTAGTTTTTGAGTTTATCGCGAACAGACAGACAGACAGACAGACAGACAGACAGACAGACAGACGCGGCGCGGGGACTTTGTTTTATAATAAGTAGTGAAGTAGTGATTGTAGGCTAACCATTGTCTCTTGGGCACTCTACCTGTCTGTAGGCAGCGACCTAAATCATGTTGTTAATTTGTAGATGTTTAGTTTTTTACAGGTAGTTTAGTTCTTAGTACATATTTAGTTAGATTTTCTATCCAATTGTATATATTTTTTTGTTTTGTCATACTCGTATTGTGGGCTTGTTTTATTTCATAGTTTAGTTTATTTAAGTTATTCAATGTTATTATTTTAATATATAAAATAAATACGTTTTGTCAGATACATTTTTTTTTCCTATAATAGAAACTTAATTAAACAAACAGATAAAATAAAAACACTTATCTAAACCTTAATATGTAAAATAAAACTACCTATCAAACTAAACAAACTACTTAATCTAATAAACCACTACCAGTTGGCAACGTTCCCAAAATGCTGGCCGCATTGCCGCGTTGAACGGCAATGCTTATTCGTTGCGCAAAATAACGGCCAGCATTTTGGTCACGGGTAGCATCGACCAGTCGCTTTGATATATCATTATACATAATTATATTATGTTTAATTATATTTCGTGTAAAATAAAATAGAAGGTGATTCACATATAAGATAATTATTATAATCATGAAACTTGAAATTTATTTTGTTAAACGCCCGGCTGGCAGTTTTTTGGACTCAATCTCATAACCAATTTAATTTTATCACTAATTGATTGAATTGGAGCAAGTTCACAATCCCAGGCTTTTTTGGCCATCTCTCGGTATTTTATAATAAGCTTTACTAATAAGATTTCTCTTTATATGGACATGAAATTTCTTGAATTTCACTCGGGATTTTGTTGAAAAGACGTACACCTATACATATACCCCTAGTACAGGTTTTGATAGTTTACAAAAACTATGAAAGTTTTCGTTTCCATCCATACATATTTTTTTCAGCGAATCTTACCGAGACTTGGAGGAACTGAAACTGTTAATACGGGTTATTTTAAATCGTTATACTTAATCATATTCCAACAATGTTATTGAGTTACTTTTTCAGATCGAGTTGCCACTTTGACAAGTCGGCGGTGGTAAACGTCGGCGTTTACGAAAACTTATATCGTTTTCAAAACTTGTACTAGGGGTACTAACCTCGGAGTTGCTGACTTTATGGAGCTTAGTAGTGGGTAGGTACAGCAACTCTTTGAATGAGACCTTCGCCCATGAGTGGGATATAATAAATTGAAGCTATGATAGCATGGTAACCAAGAGATCGAAGATCTAGTGGGCGAGCCTAACGTGGTCGGTGAAATTAAATCGCACCGACTACGTTGGCTCGGCCACGTAGTCCGCATGGGGGAGGATCGGGCGGCAAAGCGTTCTTATTTGGGACGACCGAATGGCCGTAGGCCGGTCGGACGCCCTAGATACCGCTGGAAGGACGCGGTGGATGCAGACCTGCGCGAGCTCCAGACTCTCAACTGGGCTGAAATCGCTCAAGATAGAGAGGAGTGGCGCTCTCTCGTTTCGGAGGCCAAGACACACTTTGGGTCGCTGAGCCATCGGAGTTAGTTTAGTTAGTTATAGCATGGTAATGACGTCGGCTTGTAACCCGTAGTTCGTGAGTTCGAATGCTACAATGAGCTTGAGATATTAGTGAAGGAAAACATCGTGATGAAACCATAGCTTGATGGTAAGGTAGGGTGTTCTAGTGCTCTCCTGGCTAGCTACCACCCTCAAGTTATATGGAGCATGGCGCCACTTTCGAATTGTGACTTCAAGGTGACTCTCGTGGTCAAGCTATATATACCCTGTAGATATTATAACAAAAACACTGATAAAAGAGGTTGTAATAATTTGCGTTACCTATCTACGCAGGCAACGCACGGTCTCATGCCCAAAATTAATAATCGATCCTGATCCGCTCTCCGCGGTTTTGGATCGATATGTCATGTCATAATACGTCATTTTAGTACTAGGGTAGGGCTTGACATATTACTACTAAAATGACATATTATGACATGACATATCGATCCGAAACCGCAGATAACGGATCAGGATCGATTGTTAATTTCGAGCGTATATTTTTTGGTATAGTAGGTACCTACAATGGTGTAGATTCTGTTGTGCATTCTCTAAAACTAAACTAAATTTGACAGTTCTAAGAGTAGTGCTGTCCTTTTCGTTCTTTGTAGTCAAAATAGGACAGCAATACTTTCGGACCTGTCAAACTTAGTTTAGTTTTAGGAAATGCATAACAGAATTGACACCAATACCTGCGTTACCCACGATTACTATTTACAAACAGAAATCGCATCAAAAACCGTCAAGGAGTCATCATCTTATGAACTGACAAACAGGTATTTTGATACCATTGAATTGGGTTCAGTGACCTCAAAAACAGTCGATTCCAGTCCAAGTTTAAATTCGATATTTATACTCGTATACAACACTAAGATTGTACGTTTGTCATCGTAGATCGCATCATCACTTATCATCAGGTGATGAAGTTGTGGTCAAACAAAACTAGCATAAAAAATCTTGCTTATGTATTACAAGTTTGTAAGGAGTCGCGGGCAAAAGCCTTTCTAGGCACAGATTATTGCATAGCTAATTCGAACGTACTATCTTATGATAATTAGTACCTACTAGTTTATGTTACATTAATTTGGTCTATGTATAATTATAATAATTATATAGTAGAATCATATTCATACTGCCTAGTGCCACTCTTTGCTAGTGCCTATTACCAGTCTACCAGTTACCTATATGTATATACGTACTTATAATTTTTGACAGTGCGCATCTCTATTTTGGAAAGCAGCTTTTAGAGCGCTTTATAAATTAGGGGCAAGCAATTTATTTTTCATTGAAAGTTTATATTTTTAATTGTTTTTTTTCTTATATTATGATGGTTAATTAATTATCATGCAATAATTGGTAGGTAAAGAAAAGGGTAGCCTATCCCACCCTTCTGGGAGGGTACAACATTAAAAGTTACTCTAAATAATCATGGATAAATATATGAAGAAAAACATCACGAAGGCTATCTGAGCATTGTATATTTTAATAAGTTAATTGTAATAACAAGTATGTACATACTTACTATTAATATGTATTAATAAAAGAGGAGAAAAACGGTTGAAACCGTTAAAAATACGCACTAGCGCATAGAAATATGTGTAATATAGTAAGTACTTGATATTATGTACATAATGTATATAAAATAAACATAATAAGTAGACGTTCTGTCAATTAAATAGATAATACTTTAGTAATCATACGTGTAATGTATGACTACTTCCGTTAAAGACTTTCATCCTATAATACAAAATAAATATACGAATGGATTTAGATTACAATTTTTGGGAATCTATTTCTCTTGTTTACTACATATCTATAATTCTAATATATTGTTATGTGTGCATTATAGTTAAAGCACAGCGGAGCAATTTATAAATCGCTTCAAGCGTATTTAGATTCCAAAAACCGGTCGCCACCTGTCCGTTTGCTCTGTCGATGGAAGAGTGCCCGTTCGTCCACTGCGACCGCGTCGGTAAAGCAGGAGTCCCCCCCGCAGCGCCGCGCACCCACCCCCCTCGTCTCGCCCCTAGCAAATCCAGTGCGATCGAGCGACGCGAACCGCGCGTACCTGCTCTCAAAAATTACAATGCGCAACGCTCCGCGCTTGTTATGAGACGAACGCCTATATTTTCCTCAATTTATCAGTGAAATAATGTGATGAACGAACTTAAGTGATAACTAAACACGCCGCCGCGCGTCGGAGCCTGTGCAAGCCTTGTTTTGTAGCCGCCGGCCGGTAGACGCCGCACGCGACAACGCTTCCAAAAAAAAACTAAATTCTCGATGTCAGCGAGCGCAAGGATCTTAGTGACCGTGTAGTGTAGTTTTAATATAGTTAAATGGATAAACGCCGTGCAATGTTCGTATGAGGAAGAAAAGCAATCGAAACATCGTAAGTGGAAGCGTGCACTCTGTTATTTCTGTTGTGTCAGGAGAGAAATGCGGGGTAACTCGCCCCTGCCCTAAGGTTTAAAACGAGCGGGGCGGCTGATCGCTGCGGAGGTACGGAGGAGGTCTATCCCTCGTATTCTCACCGTTTTTTACACCAAACCCAAGCAGGTCTTTTTCGTAACCCCTTTTTTGTGCGGCGCATTTTTTTGGAGGGATTTGTTTACGAATCGATATGTCTTCTAGGTTATGAGTGCCTGGTACCCGCGTACGAGACTACTTGCATTTAAATCTGATAATAAACTGGTTTTGTTTCTTTTTGGGTTATAAATAGTCGCTGATTCAAGTGTTCTCTTACGCGGTTGGGTATATGATTTTAGTTTAGGCGGGCGTTGATTTTTGCAAGGGTTTTTAGTGTAAATAAAAGCAGAATAGAGTTAACTTTTTTTTTTTTTTTAAAAACAAGATTTTAATTATTTTTTAGCAAGGAGGTTTACGCTGTTAGAAAAGAAAAAAGTAAAATTACTAAAACAGTCTACTTCTGTGGAGTACCACTTAGGTATGGTTACAAATGAGTTTTCTTGTAGGTAAATAAAAGTAGTTTCTATGTACCAAAAGAGATGGCGTTGTAGTCTATGAACAATATCTGTCAAACTTGCCCATGTACACAACCACAGACTGCTTGCTACACTAAAAAGTTTTGTTTGTTTTCTTTACGTAAGTCTTTGTGATCGAACCAAAAATCATGCTTTTATTTATTGCAAAATCATCAAATATGAACGAAAACATTAAAAAATTAAAATGTGATTCGGTCGTCGTGAAATGTACTATACACCTGTACATACCATCAACTTTGACACATATTTGCTTACTAGTTGCGTCCCGCGGTTTCACCCGCATCTTCCCATTATCAAACCTTTTTTCGGGATAAAAAGTAGCCTATGTGTTAATCCAGGGTACAAGCTATCTCCATTCCGAATTTCATCAAAATCGGTTTAGTAGTTCCGGTGATACGTGGTAAGAAACATACACACACACAAACTTTGCATTTATTGTAATACTAGCTGTTCCCCGCAGTTTTACACGCGTGGGCTACAGTTTATCGTGATAAAAAGTAGCCTATGTCCTTTCTAAGGCTCTAGACTATTTCTGTACCAAATTTCATTTAAACCGGCTCAGTAGTTTAGGCGTAAAAGCGTAACAGACAGACAGACAGAGTTACTTTCGCATTTATAATAAGTAAGGGATAAATATTATTAAGTACATTAGAGATTGTAGTGAAATAATAAGTTTTACGAAATTAATGATAATATTTAATTTATACAGCCACTTGATTACGCCATTTTGGGATTGTGACATGCCAAAGTACTGACGTTTCGAGGGTTTATTGTGTTGTTTCACAAAATTGTTACTAAAATAAATAGCTGAAATTGAGTGACCTAATAAATGGCATTTAATAGTTATAAAATAAAATAAAATATTAACAAAATGTATGAATATGTCGTATCTATGGACCGATGACATCGAGTTACCCGATTTTTGTAGAATCACCCATATATCAGAAGTGGGATTAGCGTGATTGATAACGGCGCCATCTACGCCCGAAATTAATAATCGATTTTGATCCGATTTTCGCGGTTTTGGATCGATATGTCAAGCTATACTACCCTACATATGATAACTAACTAACTGAAATGGCGCAACGACCCAAAGTGAGTGTTGGCCTCCGATAACAAAAGACGCCACTTCGGTCTGTCCTGCGCCACCTCCTGCCAGTCCTCCACCTGGAGCTCGCGCAAATCCTTCGTGACTTCGTCTTTCCAGCTATATCTGGGACGGCCGACAGGGCGACGGCCACACATATGATGACATATGATGACATGACACATCAATCCAAAACCGCGAAAAACGGATCAGGATCGATCGATTTCGGGCGTTAGTAATCTTATAAATAGTTTGATCAGTTGATCAGAGCGCCATCTAAAAACAGGTTTGCGTGTGGCTCCCCATTTAAAAAAAAACAATATATCCTTTAGAATTTTAACACTAGCTTTACATTACATATGACGTCACGACTCACAAAGCTTATGACTCGTCCCCCCTCGCCATATGACGTCACACTTCGTTGACCCCCTTCTCTCTACCTTATCGTATAAGTATACATAATTATATACGCACTGAATTTACTGTTTACATGGTCAAAATTGGACTAAAGCACTTATGTACTAATTTTAGCACGGAAAATATGACAAATCAAAAAAAAACAAATTTACCGAAATTTGGTATGACATTCAGCTTACGGACGTTCGTCGTCGTCGACGTCGAAGAATTCTCAAAAATGCCTCACATAAGTAATGGACGCCCCCATACGGTATTTTGGAAGGTCTTTTTTCCGTGTAGGGGGTTAAAAAATAAAAGCAGATGATGATGACGATGATAGACTAGCTCAAAGGAAGCTAAAGCAATAGATAATGAACGCGCGTAAACAAAGAGAAAGCAAGTAAAAATGTAGGTACAACACAAACAGGTCGGGACAGTGATCGATTGATCACCGTTATGAAAGATTTGCGAGATTATTTATTGTACTATCTGCACAGATAAAATGCGTCGCTAGAGAATACCAAAACATCCCTACTCTACCTATACTAGTGGACAGCCCCGGCTTCGCACGGGTATTTAACGAAAAGAACATTGGCCACTTTTCATACTGCCCTGGACCTGAACGCAATATATTTTGTCAATGTCACTTGACAGTGACAATCAATTTGCTAGTACATAGATTAAAAAGATTAGTTTTTGTTCATATATGGTAAATAATGTTGATTTTAATGACTTAATTTATGTAGGGCCGACTTCCAAAGCGTGAAACGGAATGAAAAAGAAAATGCGGAGTGCGTTAAAACCACCAAGCATCGTGTAAGTTAAAAAATGTCCTATGAAACTCCGAAGTTAAATAATCAATATCATTTTTTTCTACACTTTCTTTAAAATATCGTTTGTGTAATCTTAATTGGCAAAAAATTAATTTTTTTATCGTGTATAAATCGTTTTCATACGACCTCGGGTCCGTTTTGGCCATTGTTCTTTGAAAATCTAAAATTATAATACCACGTCACTTCATTTCTTGACATTGACTTCCCTCCCGTACAGCCCGTACCCCAGTGACGCCTAGCTAGCCGAGAAGGGTGAGCGGCTGACTACCACGCTACTTTTTTCTAATGCTTACATTAATTTTAAACTCGTGATATCTTTCGAATGGAATGTCCGAATTGAATAATTCAAAAAGTTATATAAAGGTATTGAAGCAGTTTTGATAAGGAGTAATACTAATACAAATAAAGAGTCTTTTCTCAAACATGCTTGGAAATAAGAGTATTATTTTGACAACCTTCTTCGAGATAAATCAAACTTGCTGCACTGCTCAAATAAATGCGAGCAGCGGCCGGCAAAATTTGTATGAAAAACCATATCTGTCGTGTTTAGCAGCCAAATAAATTACATAGAAAACTCATATCAGTCGTGTTTAGCGACCAAATAAATTACATAGTAAACTCATATCTGTCGTGTTATTTAAAAATGGAACGATTTTTACTCCGAAACATGGCAACCAAGTAGGTAACTTATCAAAGGTTTTATTTAAATTCCGAACCTGCTTGCACATAGAAACCTGTTTGTTGAAAAAAAAAACAATTGATCAGTATAACGCGGGAATTTTTTTTGTGGTCCGTTGTTCGTCATTGGTTTTGAAAAGTAATTATATTTGACAAAATAAGTTCAAGTGAAGACAGTGAGTGAAGTGTGATGCTTTGCTTTGATGCTTACTCTAACGCCACCTGAAATTCAAGAGGCGGCAAGAGCCGTAATAGAAAACTTGTTACTGCCAAAGTCGAAAGAAAAAAGTTCTGCCTAGGTACTACTTAGTTTTAATTACCGCGCATTATTTGAGAAAAGTACTATACAAGCCTTGGCCACAACTAGGCATTGATGGACTCAGGTATGTGTGCCTAGGCGTCGCCTCGGCCCACATTTACATCTTCTTCCACAATGCCTACGTTGACGGCCGTTACAGTAATGTACTATTACGGTGAGAAAAATTCGAATAATTGCCGGAAAAACACTAAAGTTAGCCCTTTTCTTTTCCCCATACAAATGATTCGTAATAATACTTTTAAGTAAATTTGAACTTTAACACCATACCATAAAGTTCAAGTGTTAGTGGAGAGGTTCCGGGAAGGCAAAACAATTGAGTGACGTTAGTATCGTATAAAAATATAGATGTCTGTTTTCAATAAAATTAGGGATCCTTACTAAAACTCCAATAATGTGTGTGTATTGTAAATTTTGCGTTTTTGCTAAATACACGTGCGAAGACGGGGCGGGCCCTAGTGATTACATAAAAACTGAAATGCGGATTTCCAGCAACCGGCAAACCCCCTTGGTTTTGTAATAATGAACCCGAAGACGTACGTAATTTGAAGACTTAATTATCGCTCACGTGTTTGAGTGAATTGTGTTCGAAGAAAATTATTGAAGCTCACAAGATCGATCGGCGGGAAATAGTGTGGCCTTGCCTTGAAATCAAAATCAACATCAATACGAGTAGTACCTAGGGCGCTGGTTCCATAACTAAGCTGAAAAACGAAGTTAATTAAAACTATCACTCTGTGTAATTTTGGTCTAAAAAATGTAATAAAAATATATGTTAATCTACTTGATATATAGCAGAACACCTTCAGGCCGAAAAATGGAAAAAATACATTTATATATTGAAAAAAAATGTGCAAAGTGCCCCATTTCTAAAAGTTTAATACTACTTTACTCCTAAACTATATATGCAACAAAGACATGTTAATACCATCAGCGTATTAAGAAATATAATACCCAAAACACCTTCAGGCCATTTTTTGAAAATACTGCTTTAATTATTTTTTGCGAATTTTTTAAGTATTTCATACTCGCAAATCGCCACGTCAGTCTCGCATAAAGTCAGTGCGGGATGCTTTCACCTGATCAAGCAAGGTCAACGGCTTATGGCAGGGCCTTAAACGTCAAACTTAAAACTAGCTGCGCCTGTTCCAACCTAAGGACGGCAAAAGAACAGGCAAGAAACGCCCTGCATGTAATTTTTTTTGGCGCGATCACATTGACAATTTTATTCTTATTACTAACTAGTTGCGCCCCGCGGTTTCTCCCGCGTCTTCCCGTTATCCCGCAGGAACCTTTTTCCGGGATAAAAAGTAGCCTATAGATGTGTTAATCCAGGGTATAAGCTATCTCCATTCCAAATTTCATTCAGATTTGTTCAGTAGTTTTTGCGTGAAAGAGTAACAAACATCCATCCATCCATACTCACAAGCTTTCACGTATATAATATTAGTAGGATTGATTGAATCATAGTAAAGGAGTAGTAGTTCAGCTTCATATAAATCGGCCGTCGCTGGTTTGAATGTGTGCGTAGCGGCACCGTGTACGCACGCACTTTTCACGCACACGCACACATAAACGAAAGGAGGCGGCAGGGGCCGCGGCCATGCACTCAGTACGGAACGCGCCGCCTATGCGTCACCGCAAGAGTAGGCAATTAACTCGTCGAGCGGCCTTAGGCCTTGTGCATATTATTGTTTATTATGAATTCTTGTGTGTGGTAATTGTAATTGGTATTAATCGTTTTTATCACAATAAAATTAATTTAATTTAGCTAATCTTCTGTTCTTTATATACTGTGATTGAATGGACGAAACGCGTATGACGTATGCTGTAACATCGACTTTGTGTTATCAGAAACAAGAACAAAGCACCCAATATTGCAATTTAACATGTACTTACTTAGTAATCACGGCAATAATGAAGATAAAAAGTTAAGATATCATGATATCGATATCTAGAAATAAAGAGTTGCACTCGAAGCTGATTCGTGATTTTGTAATTACATTCTTAGATCTTGCTTAAATTGTTCACTAGTTGCGCCCCGCTGTTTCATCCGCGTCTTCCCGTTATCCCGCAGGTACAGTCAACGACAAAAGTCGCTGAACAATCACACTTTTTTTCTATTATCCTCATCATCTTAGACACCAACTTATGACCTCATCATCACCTAAAATCAGGTGTGTTATGTTGTGGTCAAAATGATACCATGTTAAATGTAAAAAAAAACAATAATAGTTACTGATTTGAAACACATTTGGAAAATCTAGAACGATCAGCTACTTTTGTCGCTGACTGTACCTTTATCCGGGATAAAAAGCCTATGTGTTATTCCATGGTATAAGCTACCTCCATTCCAAATTTTTATCAGAATCGGTTTAGTAGTTACGGTGATACGTGGTAACAAACATTCACACACACAAACTTTCGCATTTATAGTATTAGTAGGATACTGTTGTAAATTGGTAAACTATCGATAGTCAAAAATAATCGATAGTATCGAAACCATCAATGGGTTTTTATTTACGTGCAACAATACTATCGATACAATCGTAATGATGGCTCGGTGGTAGTGACGTCGACTTGCGGTCCGTAGGACGTGAGTTCGAATCCTACAATGAGCTTGAGCGTTCGGTGAAGGAAAACATCGTGGTCGTGTGAATATAATATTGTCTATTGTCTATTATTGATGAAACCATAGCTTGGTGATAGGGTATTTTCTAGTACTCGCCTGGCTAGCTACCAGCCTCAAGTTAAAAACCTAACCAAGCACCTATCGGTGTGTTCCGGCAGCCTCACTTGAGAGCTAGTTCCCAGTCCAGGTGTAGCGTGGCGCCATCCTCGACCATATCGTCACTTAAGATCAGACTTGCGGTCAAACGCTACCAAATAAATAGTAAAAAAAATAGTAAAACTATTGATAAGTGTATGTTGTTTTTTGCCACAAATAAATATATTGTCTATTGTCTATTGATAGCATGGCTTTTTCAGATGAAAACTATCGATAGTTTCACTATAGATAGTAATAATAATAATAATAATGCCCGCACAATCACATACATAGGCTCTGACCCCTAACTAGATCTCCCTGTATCTAAGGTATCAGAAACTACGAGGATCGGGGATCCACAACACCCAGACAAAGAACAAATACTTGCGCTTTTTTTTTCAATGCACAAATGTTTGTCCTATAGCGGGAATCGAACCCGCGACCTCACGCTTCACAGTCGGCTATCCGCCCATTGCGCCACATCGGTCGTCGATAGTTCTGCAACACTACTAACTGAGCCATCATCGCTTCAAAATATTGTTCAGTGACTTTTTGCCGTTGACAGTGCGTGCCTTGCAGCCATGCCTCGAATGGACAGCCTTGACACGGTACCTGCCTATCACTTCAACGTAGGAGATTTGATTGACAACCTTCAGACTTGCGGGCGAGAAAAGGAGAAACAGTTTTGTAACAAAGACTGGTGCCTGCCTGCGGCCCTGCCCACTGGACGGTGGTGTTTTAATCCCGGACGAAAACAGGGTGTCATAATTTTTTTTTTTTTTTATAGCGATGATGGCTCAGTGGTAGTGACGTCGGCTTGCGATCCGTAGGACGTGGATTTGAATCCTACAATGAACTTGAGCTTTCGGTGAAGGAAAACATCGTGATGAAACCATAGCTTGGTGGTAGGGTATTTTCTAGTACTCGCCTGGTTAGCTACCACCCTCTTGTTAAGAATCTGTCGCCGTGCACCTATCGGTGTGTTCCGGCAGCCTCACTTGAGAGCCAGTTCCCAGTCCAGGTGTAGCGTGGCGCCACCTTAGACCACATGACAAATCGTTACTTAAAATCAGGTGACTTGTAGTCAAACGCTACCCTGTAAAGAGTAAAAAAAAAAAAACTTGCTGTTCCCCGCGGTTTCACCCGCGTGGGCTACAGCTTAATGCATGCAAAGTCTCAGCCCGATCGGTTTAAAATTGACAAAGTTTCATACAAACTTTCATCTCCTATTTTGTTTAGGTTATATTTATTTAGACGTTTTTACCTGCGACTGCGAAAGAAGGAGGATTATGTTTTTCGAATGTATGTATCCTACTACTAATATTATAAATGTTTGTGAGTATGGATGGATTGATGGATGTTTGTTACTCTTTCACGCAAAAACTACTGAACGGATTTGAGTAAAATTTGGAATATAAATAGCTTATACCCTGGATTAAAACATAGGCTACTTTTTATGCCGGAAAAAGGTTCCTACGGGAAGACGTGGGTGAAACCGCGGGTCGCACCTAGTCATACTATTTTTTTAAATGCGAAAAAGCGTGTGTGAGAATGTTAATTGTTAACACGTATCACCGTAACTACTAAACCGATTTTGATGAAATTTGGAATGGAGATAGCTTATACCCTGGATTAACACATAGGCACATAGTGTGTTCCGGCAGCCTCACTTGAGAGCCCGTTCCCAGTCCAGGTTTGGCGTGGCGCCACCGTCGATCACATCGTCACTTAACATCAGGTGACTTGTGGTCAAACGCTACCCTGTAAATAGCTAAAAATAGGCTTTTTATCCCGGAATAAGGTTCCTGCGGGATAACGGGAACACGCGGGACGCAACTAGTGATATCAACTGCTGAACCATCGACCATATTGAAGCCCACTTCTCCACATTGCAGATGTCGGTGGGCCTGCAGAGGCGCGTCCCAGCGCTGGACGAGACGGCGGGGGGCGTCCCACCAGCCTGGAAGACCAACGCAGAGCCCCCCTTCCCGTCCTTCGCGCCGCCCGCCGGCTCGCCCGCCGGCCCTGCCTTCGCCGCGTCGCCGGCGCCCTCCACCCCCGGCCCGGGGTTCTCGGGCCCCCCTTACGCCGCCCCTGGCCCGTTTGGCAGCCCGTCGGCGCGGCCCGGGTCGGGCGGCGGGTTCCCGCCCGGCCCCCCGCCGCAGCAACACTTCCCAGGGCCGGGGTTCGCGCCCCCAGGGAGCCCCTTCCACCCGCACGCCCCTCATCCGCCTATGCCGCCGCATCCACATATGATGGCGCCCTTGCCACCGCCTGTTGACAGGTCAGTTTGTTTTAATAACTTAACCTTGATAACAAGACTAACTTCGATAAAATGAGTGTAATTATTTTTGACTAATTAAAATAAAATTTTAAATACATTTTAGTAACCTCGGCATCTTGGACCGATTTTCATCAAACATAGATAAAAACGCTCGCCCGTAACTTACCTTTCATACAAAAAAATAACTAAATTGAAATCGCTTCATCCGTTCGCGAGCTACGGTGCCACAGACAGACAGACACGTGAAACTTATAACACCCCTCTTTTTGCGTCGGGGGTTAAAAGTGCCTTACATCATTTTGGAAAATAAGCGATACTCTTACACTGCTGGGCCGATATTAACCAAACAGCTAAGAACTACCGCAAGGAAACTGGCTTTGAAATGAAAAAAAAACCTCATCGAAATCGGTCCATCCGTTTGTGAACGGCAATACTTATACGCCCGAAATTAATAATCGATCCTGATCCGTTTTTCGCGCGGTTTTGGATTGATATGTCACGGGGTCGTGTCATTTTAGGGGTAAAGCTTGACATATTGAATCATATGTCATTATTGACATATTGATTGACATATCGATCCAAAACCGCGAAAAACGGATAAGGATCGATTATTAATTTCGGCCGTCAGTTATCAAACTCCAAAGTTCACTAAAAAAGTAAACATTTAATTTTACGAATCTCTCCAGCAATTAATATTTTAACGCATTATGTTTTGGCAGTCGTTTTTACCTACAGTAATTACGCAGTAATTATGTCATTTATTATAATAGTTAATTGGGAATCCAATTATCTATTTTTTGTCGTCTCTGTTTATGGATAACGATAAGAAAGACTTTATTGTAGAAAATTGTCCAGATTTGTTTATAGCTGGGTAGTAGGGTATTTTCTAGTACTCTCCTGGCTAGCTACCACCCTCATGTTAAAAAGCTAACCAAGCACCTATCGTTGTGTTCCGGCAGCCTCATTAGAGAGCCAGTTTTATAGCGATGATGGCTCAGTGGTAGTGACGTCGGCTTGCGATCCGTAGGACGTGGGTTCGAATCCTACAATGAGCTTGAGCTTTCGGTGAAGGAAAACATCGTGATGAAACCATAGCATGGTGGTAGGGTATGTTCTAGTGCTCGCCTGACTAGCTACCAGCCTCGAGTTAAGAATCTGTCGCCGTGCACCTATCGGTGTGTTCCGGCAGCCTCACTTGAGAGCCAGTTCCCAGTCCAGGTGTAGCGTGGCGCCACCTTCGACCACATCGTCACTTAACATCAGGTGACTTGGGATCAGACGCTACCAAGAGTAAAAAAAAAAACTAGCGGCAAATATTTTGACAATCGGAAGTTTTTACTCGACTGTGAAATGAGGAGGGTTATGTTTTTCGAGTGTATGTATGTATATTTCTTTGGCACGGCCTGTAGCCTAAATGGCTGGACGGATTTTTTAACATGCGAGGTGTCATTAGATTCGTCTTTATTGTGGGAGTGACATAGGGTACTTTATTTTGGCGCAGTCGGGTTTTTTTTGTTCCTTTTGTAATGTATAATCTTGTTTCAGAACGGTTATGTGTATATATGTACATATTTGTAAAATAAATAAATATCGGGGACAATTGCACACAAACAGACCTAGCCCCAAATTAAGCTCGAAACTTGTGTTATGGATACTAGACAACGATATACATACTTATATATATAGAAATATCCAAGACTCAGGTCCAATTTTTCGTGCTCATCACACATATATTTGCCCTTACCGGGATTCGAACTCGGGACAGGCAGGGACACTACCAACTCGGCTACCGCGTCGTCAAAAAAATCCTTCCTTCACCGAAAGCTCGTGAAGATCATTGTAGGATTCGAAGCCACGACCTACGGGTCGCAGGCTGACGTCATTACCACTGAGGGGTCATAGCTTCACTACTTTATTAAATTAACTAGCTCAGACTAGCTGTTCCCTGCGGTTTCACCCGCGTGGGCTACAGTTTATCGCGATAAAAAGTATCTTCCATTGCACGAAATTAATAATCGATCCTGATCCGTTATCCGCGGTTTTGGATCGGTATGTCATGTCGGTGTGTACTAAGGCTTGACAGATTAATACTAAAATGACATATTATGACTTGACATATCGATCCAAAACCGCGGATAACGGATCAGGATCGATTATCAATTTCGGGCGTAAGACGAACCAATTTCTAAAATAAAAGTACCTTAGTTACTTCTTATAACATTAGGTATCTGCGGGTGAAAGTCCCGCCAAAATCGGTCCAGCCGTTTCAGAGATTAGCCGGAACAAAAAGACAAACGGACAGACAAAAATTTTAAAAATGATTTTCGATGTATGTGTACAGTCAGCGACAAAAGTAGCTGATCGTTCTCGATTTTCCAAATGTGTTTCAAATCAGTCATTATTATGTTTTTTTTTTTACATAATTACGATACGTTATTTCGAGAGCGAATAACATCGATTCAATGCTATAAGATTCAAGTAGTGAATCAGTTCACTAGGTTCCGATTTACGATCCAGAAGATCGATTCGATGCAAAAAATCGGGCAGCCCTAAGAATGGTCTATGTCACGTTTCTGTCAGTGTCACTTGACAGTGACAGTGAATTTGCTAGTACATAGATTAAAAAGATAAGTTTTTGATTAAACCTCAGGTCCGTTTTGGCCAAACCGTGGATGGATTGGTTATTGAAACCGGCCCAATGACCGATAACCGATCTATCCACGATTTGCCCTACTAGAGATAGAAACTTGTCATTACTTCTATGGAGCTTGTGTCAAATATCTATCTTCAGTAGAACAAACGGTCACCAAAATCTCTCCCAAAGTCCCAACCAAGAAGCAGCCAATCCGCGCCAACCAAAAAAAAAAACTCCAAAACAAAAACGTCAAAATTTCATTTCAAAATTCGAACGACTTTGATATCGGGGCGCGCGGCAGACGACACTACGACTCGCACCGCGTCTCACTCAACAATCTTTACTTATGTACGTGTGTGCGGTGGCCAGCCCGCGCGGAGCCCCGTAATGTCACCCCTCCGCGCTTTTATTGCCGGCTAGTTGCCGCGGCCGCGGGGTGCGGCGGATCAAGTTAGGCTGGGCGATGCGGCTCCAACAAATACATAGTATGTATAGATAGAATGGAGTACGGGGTGGCGTGTACGGACAGCAGACAAATTAATCAACAAGCATTATTTTGTGCGTACATCAAAAAAAATATTAGCTATGCAATCTCATCCCTCCATCAAGGTTCTACCACCGATCATCTCGTCATCGGAACAAAGCTCATCATCATCATTATCAGCCTTCCACGTTCCCACTGCTGGGACTCTGGCCTTCTCTCAGAGAGAGAGTATGGGCTATAATCTACCACGCTGGCCCAGTGCGGGTTGGTAGATGTCACATGCCCTTGAAAATGTTGCAGTTCTTGGGCATGCTGGTTTCCTCACGATGTTTTCCTTCACCGTTTTGAGCGATGGCAAATCCGCACATAACTTATTAAGTCATAGGTACGAGGCCGAGAGGATTCGAACTCGGTGTTGGCGTCTTGTAAGTCGCACACCAAACCGTTCGGCCACCATCGCTCTCATGAACAAAAGTCCTGGAAGTCCCACTCCTCGCGATTTATGCGCTCCTTTCTCCCGCATACTTGCAAAATGTGGAATGAGCTTCCCCCGCAAGTCTTTCCGCTGTGCTACAGATTGCAATCCTTCAAGACAGGTATGAAAAGAGTTCTTAAAGGTCGGCAACGCATCGGCAACTCCCCTGGTATTGCAGATGTCCATAGGCGACGGTGACCGCTTTCCATCAGGCGGGTCGTCTGCTTGTTTGCCAATCTATTACTTAAAAAAAGTTGAAAATCGGTCGCTTAGCACCTATCGGTGTGTTCCGGCAGTCGTACTGGAGAGCCAGTTCTCAATACAGGTGTAGCGTGGCGCCACCTTCGACCATATCGACACATAACAACAGGTGACTTAGTCTTCCTCAATAGTAAAAAATAATATTAGAATGGCGGGTGTAAGTCAACCAATGTACTTCAGCCTATCAGAAGCACAACCAGATTAATTATACAGATTAACAGAAATTAAAAAAATTAGTTATTTAGTTTTTTTAAACTATATAAATTTTTATTTTATTACATTTTAGTCTTTTGTTACCAAGTCCCATCTGTTTGACTCATCAAGACGAATCATATGAGCCCAAACACGAGGGGTTTACTAGTAGCCACTGCAGAGATCCCCTACCCACCTTCCGGCTGCATCATCAGACCCTCGTCACCATGTCCAATCCATTGTACTCATCAAGACGATTCATATGAGTCCAAACACGAGGGGTTTACTAGTAGCCACTGCAGATATCCCTTACCCACCTTCCGGCTGCATCATCAGATCAGGTATATGATGATACCAAATTATTGCATTGTCATCGAGATTACATACACATACAAAGTTTCAAGTCGATACAACAATTAAAAATAGGTGAAAATTGACTTCTAAGATTTGATTGCATTGTTAGTTAGTTAGTTACAAGTCAAGCTAATAAAAGTGTTTTAAAAACAGATAAACAAGAGAAAACAAGCAACAGAAGAAGAAGAAGAAAGAAAATGATAACAGGTTAACATGCCAACGCTACCCGAGCACAAAATATATACGTACCGTTCACCTACATTTATTTGTGCACGCACACACTCACAGTTTTATAGCCCGAGCGCACACAGGCACGCTCACACGGACGAGCTTTGCTCCACGCACACACGCGCGCGTAGTCAAGTATTTTATTTTACCACATTTTACTCTGTGCTCAGTTGGGCATAATTTTGCGATTTTTTTCCCGCCAACAACGGTGCTGCCTTTTGGAATATGTTTTTTTTAAATTGATATTTTTTCATACATTCTCTGTGGTACCGTGTTGTTTTTCGTTTGATGCAGTCGTTTGTTTTTTGGTTGGATGAAGTAATTGTTCGCGATCGATCTGTTTAATAAAACACTTTAATTATCACCCGAAATTAATAATCGATCCGTTATCCGCGGTTTTGGATCGATATGTCATGTCATAATATGACATTTTAGTAGTAGGGCTTGACAAATTACTGCTGAAATGACATATTATGACATGACATATCGATCCAAAACCGCGGATAACGGATCAGGATCGATTATTAATTTCTGACGCTAATTAATAAGACACCGTTATTAGCTTCACTTGTAACTAACAATGTAATCAAATCTTAGAAGTCAATTTTCACCTACTTCTAATTGTCGTATCGACTTGAAACTTTGTATGTATATATGTAATCCTGATGACAATGCAATGATTTGATATCATCGACCTGATCTGATGATGGAGCCAGGAGACGGATAGTGGAACTCTTCAATGGCTACTTGTAAACCCATCGAGTTTGGGCTCATTTGATTCGTTTTGACGAGTCCAATAGATTGAGCTTGGTTACGAGGGTCTTATGCTGAAGCCAGGAGGTGGATATTTTATGCCGGGAAAAGGTTCCTGCGGGATAACGGGAAGACGCGGGTGAAACCGCGGGGGGCAGCTAGTTTGAAATAAAGAAAACGTGGGTTCGAATCCATTTTTTTTAGTAATTACAGGGTAGCGTTGGCCACAAGTCACCTGATGTTAAGTGACGATGCGGTCGAAGATGGCGTCACGCTACACCTGGACTTGGAACTGGCTCTCAAGTGAGGCTGCCGGAACACACCGATAGGTGCACGGCGACAGATTCTTAACAAGAGGGTGGTAGCTAGCCAGGTGAGCACTATAAAATGCCCTACCAACAAACTATGGTTTCATCACGATGTCAAAGTCAAAGACAATTTTTCTTTATTCAATAGGATACATTGTGATCACTTTAAAACGTCATCTTAAAACTAGCTACGCCTGTTCCAACCTCCTTACGCCGGCAAAAGAACAGGCAAGAAACGCCCGGCAGGTAATGTTTTTGGCGCGATCACGTTGACAATTTTATTCTCATTACTAATTGATTGAATTGGAGCAAGTTCACTAAAATCCCAAGCTTTTTTTTGTCATCTAATTTCTGAAACCTATCCTGTCCCATACGTAAGGAGTGACTTAACCTATATTTTAAGCGCCCTGTACTATAGCCGCGGTGGTGGCTAGGGGTGGGGGCGCGCACGTGGCTAGGGTGGCCCCAGGGTTGCCAGATGTACGGGATTCGGCTAGATTCTCCTTACCATTTTCAGTGATTCAAAGAATTTTTTGCCAACCATAATGTAACGGTACCCCTAGTACATACAGGTTTTGATAGTTTACAAAAACTATAAAAGTTTTCGTTTCCATCCATACATATTTTTTTCAGCGAATCTTACCGTGACTTGGAGGAACTGAAATCGTTAATACGGGTTATTTTAAATCGTTATAATCATATTCCAACAATGTTATTGAGTTAGTTTTTGAATTTGAGCAGATCGAGTTGCCACTTTGACAAGTCGGCGGTGGTAAACGTCTTTTATCGTTTTCAAAACTTGTACTAGGGGTACTGTAGCTGTTGATACAAAAAAAGTGCGAGTCGCGGACCGAGGGTTCCGTACAGGCTTGTTTTTTTTTTTCTTCTTAAATTTGGGGACTTTTTACCAATTACGCAAGCCAGAGTCCCATCATACCCACAATCACATCAACGATCGGAGGTGGCCGGGGCCGCAGCCATGCACTCAGTAGTCAGTACGGAACGCGCCGCCTATGCGTCACCGCAAGAGTACGCAATTAACTCGTCGAGCGGCCTTAGCTAACCTACTGTTCTTACTTTACTGTGGTGGAATGGAGATAGCTTATCCCCTGGATTTACACATAAGGTACTTTTTATTACGGATAAAGGATCCTGCGGGATATCGGGAAGACGCGCGTGAAACCGTGGGGCACAAGTAGTCATACATATATCTGCCCTTACCGGGACTCGAACCCGGGACCGCTAGCTTCGAAGGCAGGGTCACTTACAAATCGGCTACCGCCTTCAAAAATAAATAAAATTTCTCGAGATATTTTAAACTTTCACTCTGGCAACTCTAGGTCGCACCCCCTCGCGCCGCTGCGCTCTTTGTACGTTCGACTTTTTAGCAGCCCTTTTTGTTTGGGTTCTTTGAGGTCACGACGACTTACGGATCTTACGAGGCGGGTCTGGATTTTTTAAGGCTAGTTCAGTTTTAGGACATGCTGTCAACAACCTCACCCCGTAGTAGGGATATCCAGCTTTATGCATGCAAAGTTTCAGCCCGATCGGTTTAAAATCGACAAAGTTTCATACAAACTTTCATCCCCTATTTTATCCCCTTGGGGTAGAATTAATCAAAATCCTTTCTTAGCGGATGCCTACGTCATAACATCTACCTGCATGCCAAATTTCAGCCCGATCCGTCCAGTGGTTTGGGCTGTGCGTTGATAGATCACTATGTCAGTCAGTCAGTCACCTTTGAGTTACATATATTTAGATTTAGTGAAAAGCTTAATTTGAAATTACAAACAGACACTACGATTTCATTTATTTGTCTAAAATGAATTATGCAACGATTTTTATTGTTTTGGAACAGTTTCTATTTATAAAAAATGTCATCTTTTACCGTTTTTTTTTGCATACATTATATTTTACATAATATGTATCTATTTTTGTTCTGCATATTTTGTGTTTTGAATACATAAATAGCTGCTAGATTTAGATTGTTCTGCTTGCGACCGGAAGCGTGATTTTATAAAGGTCATCTGACACTGGCAGCGTCAGCTAATGCTCCAGCGTCGTCGCACGCGTAGGTGTAATAATAAATTCAAAAAAACCCCGACATCTTGGACCGATTTTCATCAAACAAAACACTCGCCCGTAACTGACCTTTCATACAAAAAATTAAAGCTAAGCTATATAAATAACCGACTTCCCATTCTCGTCGATTTCTCTGGAATACCATCATCAGGCCCTGGTTTCCTTATCTTGCTACCACCCTTGGGATATCTCCTTTCCAACAAAAAAAGAATCATCAAAATCGGTTCATAAACGACGAAGTTATCCGCGGACAAACAAAAAAGCATATGTACAGTCGAATTGAGAAACCTCTTGCTTGAAGTCCGTTAAAAACTAAATTGAAGTCACTTCATCCGTTCGCGAGCTACGGAGCCACAGACAGACAGACACGTCAACGTCGGGGGTTTAAATGTATATCAAAATCAAAAACTGCTTTATTCAATACGATTGAATTAAATTGATTGTGGTTTCGGCTGTCCGTTGATAGATCGCTGTCACTCAGTCAGACACTTTTCACTTTATATATTTAGATTTTAAAATAATAATTAGCTATGCAACTCAAGTACCAAAATCGTGCGGTCGGCGCACCTCTCAGCTCGCTCCTCACCCCTCCCACCCCGCCGCTGAAATAGCTGATGCAAACAAAAAATTAAAAAAATTACGACCAGTAGTGGGTGTCACCTGGCAGTTGCTGATCTAGCCTTACTTACGCTAGAAATTAATGATCGATCCTGATCCGTAAACCGCGGTTTTGGATCGATATGTCATGTCATAAATATGTCATTTTAGGATCTATCCACGGTTTGACATAAATCTGACATTACGTCAATGGAGCTTATGTCAAATATCCATCTCCAGTAGGGAAAATCATGGATAGATCGGTTATTGAAACCGGCCGTTATGCCTGGGCCACACTAAGGTCAACGTCAAGGGAAATGTCAATGCCTATCATCGCGATAAATATTGCGCCATTATGTGAGTGGCTACACTTGCAAGGTCAACGTGAATGCACTTAAGTTATCGGCTAACGTCAAACGTGAATGTGAATGCCGTTGTCAAATGTTGCGGCCACACTTATGTCAAACGTCAATCATCGCGCTACTGAACGGCATTTCCCGTTAGTTTGGCCCCAGCATTAGTAGTAATATGTCAAGCCCTAGTACAAAAATGAGATATGACATGACATATCGATCCAAAACCGCGGATAACGGATCAGGATCGATTATTAATTTCGGGAGCATATTATATACACTAAAAACCGATCATAAATATAGGCCGTTTTGACAGGTCTAATAGTATTGCTGTCCTTTTTTTACTTCAGTGGTTAGAAAAAGACGGCAATACTATTAGACCTGTCAAACTTAGTTCAGTTTTAGAGAATGCAAAACCGAATCGACACCACTGCCATTTCCCTTGACGTTGACCTTAGTGTGGCCCCAGCATGACAGACGGACAACAAAGTGTTCCTAAGTGTTCCTAAAAAGGTTCCGTTTTTCCTTTTGAGATACGGAACCCCAAAAACATCAAATTCTAACTGCTAAGACAAAATGCACCCATTGATTTTTCATTTGCATTGCATCCCGAAAAGGATGGAAATATGCATCAGCTGATTTGTGCGATAGAGACAGAGTTATTATTATTGCTAGGGTTGACTTGACTCCCCTTCATTTTGACACATTTCGTGGTCCGTCGATATTTTGTAATCGACGAGTTTCGACGGAGATGAATTTAATCGATATTTTTGGGATACGATACCTTGATGGTCAGACTTAAAGTGGATGTCAAAATGTGTCAGGTCGACTTTTTTGGCGGCAATTGAACTGTCAACATGAAGATTTCGTTTCTATTTCCAAAACTTGTGTTTCTTCGAGTGATAATGTGTAATATTGGCGGATTATTAACCATTATGTGTTCGTTAATGTGTACGAGTGTGGGAAATTGAAATAAAGTTGTGAAAGTGACATTTCTAGTTGCTCCAAAAAAGTCCGTGTAAAGTTTAAGCAGAGGATTGGTAAAAAAAATGCATAGGTCAAAATGCGTGCAGCGAAAAGAACGAGTAGAAAAATTAAATCGTGTGAGAAAATTATCTATCGGTCGCAGTATCGCATGGAAAATAAAGCGAATGGGGAAAAACGCGAATGGGTCTAAAAATATTGGAGAAAAATTATTTTGGGTATTTTACAAACAGTCTCTCCACCTACCCCAAAAGCGCTTCACCTTGAAAGGTACAAAAAATATTCAGAATTCACTTACACCATTCTCGATGTAGGTACGCCGAAGATACGTCATAATAATAAACTGGCCACGTTTGTGTGCGTGGGGCATACCTTTGCGTGTGTGCCGTGCCCCGTTCACACCTAGGCGGTGTGATCGACAAGGCGAGCTACTGGAGCGAGTCGATTTCTGTTCATTTTCGCACAGGGAAACCTAGCTGTCAGAGCTATGTGTGTGATTGTGTGGGCGTTATTATCTCTATCCCTACTAATATACATGCGAAAGTTACTCTGTCTGTCTGTCTCGCTATCACGCGTAAACTACTAAACCGATTTAAATTAAATTTGGTACAGAATAGAATTTATTGCCGAATATGGTATCAACATGGTAAAAAAACAGTAATAAAAGAGCTTAACACATTATACCACTACAGTGGTGTGCAGTGTGAGTGCAGAGATGGTTTGAATCCTGAAAAAGGACATAGGATATTTTTTATAACGATAAACTGTAGGCCACGCGGGTGAAAACGCGGGAAAATTATTATTTTTACTTTTTACAGAGTAGCGTTTGACCACAAGTCACCTGTTGCCCTAGCGTGGGTTTTTGCGAGACGTTAACGCGTTCTACAGCGATCGCGCAAACTCTATTTTTGTGTGAAGAAAAATTGGTACCTAAAATTGTCGCTAGAGGCGCTAGGGGGGCGATCTTCATGAATGGTATGCAGATAGTTTGAACCCTGGGGAAGGATATGGGATACTTTTTATCGCGATAAACTTAAGTCCACGCGGGTGAAATTTCGTGCCACAGCTATATTATATACCGATTTTTTTTAATCTTACTGATCCGTCCTTTATCCTACTAATATTATTAACGTGAAAGTTTGTAAGTATGGATGGATGGATGAATGGATGGATGTTACTCTTTTACGCAAAAACTACTGAACGGATCTGAATGAAATTTGGAATGGAAATAGCTTATACCCTGGATTAACACGTCATAGGCTTTTTTCATCCCGGACAAAGGGTCCTGCGGGGTAATGAAAAGACGCGGGTGAAACCGCGGGGGCAGCTAGTAAATCATAATAAAACTTAATAAATTCACAATGAATTCATAAATTACATTAGATAAACTATCAACTTACCTACTTTAAAAATTCACATCTCTAGAACCAGCGATTTAACCTGTGCGTTGAAATATAACAAAAACAAAAAGAAAAACCGTCCAAGTGCAAGTTGGACTCGCGCACGAAGGGTTCCGTACCATTATCTATAAAAGCGACAAGAAAATCACGTTTATTGTATGGGAGCCCTCTTAAATATTTACTTTAGTCTGTTATTTAGTATTTGTTGTAGCGGCAACAGAAATACATCATCTGTGAAAATTTCAATTGTCTAACTATGTATCACGGTTCATGAGACACAGCCTGGTGATAGACGGACGGACAGCGGAGTCTTAGTAATAGGATCCCGTTTTACCCTCTGTGTACGAAACCCTAAAAACACGCATGCTCGACAACCGACCAAAAAAAAATGTAAACAAACTCGCTCAAGTAGAAAGCTCGTGCAAACGCAGCTTTAGCTGATAGCTCCTTATCTCATCTAGAACTACGTCAACAGACACGCACCGTCTCCCTCCCGCTCGGTAATTACGTGTCGCCGCGTCTCGCTCGCACGCCGGCACACGTCTCCCGGTCTTGCGTGGAGCGGCCGCGCGCTCCGTCCCGCTCGCGCGAGTCGTGCCCTCTCTCTCGCTCTAATGAATCGAATCAACAACATCGCCGGTTGCTCCCTCTTCGAAGTGGAATCGAAATAGGAATTCGATTTACATGTCTTTTTTTAATAGTAGGCTGATGAAGAAAAAAGCGCTGGAAATAAGTTTGTTTACTTTTGTTTTGAGCTATTAACGCGCGAAAGTTATAATCGAACCTGATCCGTTATCCGCGGTTTTGGATCGACATGTCATGTCATAATATGCCATTTTAGTAATAATATGTCAAGCCCTGGTACTAAAGAACATATTATGACATGACATAAGAATAAGAATCATTTATGTGCAACAAATTATACAAGACAAATACATTACGTAGAAAGAATAAAAAGAAAATGTATTGTTGCAACCGGCCTCAACTCAGCGTTGACAACAAGAGAAATCGTATTAGTAAAGCTAATTAAAAAATATCGGACCATTAGATGACAAAAAAAAAAGCTTGGGATTTTAGTGAACTTGCTCCAATTCAATCAATTAGTAATAAGAATAAAATTGTCAATGTGATCGCGCCAAAAAAATTACCTGCCGGGCGTTTCTTGCCTGTTCTTTTGCCGGCGTAAGGAGGTTGGAACAGGCGTAGCTAGTTTTAAGTTTGACGTTTTAAAGTGATCACAATGTATCCTATTGAATAAATAAATAAATTGAAATTGAAGTTGTGCTGCTCGTTTGATCAGCGCTGGTCTTCCGTTGAAGCCGCTTTTGATGACGTCACTGGCATGAAGGTAATTTCAAATAACTAGATAATAAAACAAATACATACATTTTTACACATCACATTACACATTTTTACATATCGATCCAGAACCACGGATCAGGATCGATTATTAATTTCGGGCGTTAATATGTCATTATACGGCCGGTTTCAACAACCGATCTATCCACGGTTTGACAATTTTCGTTTCTGTCAATGTCACTTAGTTTTTGTTCATATTTGGTAAATGATGTTGATTTTAATGACTTAATTTAAGTAGGGCCGACTTCCAAAGAGTGAAACGGAATGAAAAAGAAAATGCGGAGTGCGTTCAAAACATCCAAGCATCGTGTAAGTTAAAAAATGTCCAAAAAAACTCCGAAGTTAAAAAATCGATTTTTTTTTTCCTACACTTTCTTTAAAATATTGCATAGGTAAAGGTAATAATGCGTGCAGCGAAAAGAACGAGTAGAAATTAAATCGTGTGAGAAAATTATCTATCGGTCGCAGTATCGTATGGAAAATAAAGCAAATGGGGAAAAACGCGAATGGGACTAAAAATATTGGAGAAAAATAATTTTGGGTAATTCACCTATAGGTGAATACCGACTGTATCGACTGACTGTGTATACAGTCGGTTGTTTGTGCACATTGGGATATGGAAACATGAAGTTACCGTACCGTGAATAGTTTCAAAAGTTCAGCGACAGACGGATCGCACCACGTTATTGAAGCGTCAAACGAGCCGCGATGAAAACAGACTCGGTAGCTTTCTCCCGACTTTCTCCTAGCAATTGTCTAACGTCGTCATTGACGGCCGATGTGGCGCAATGGGCGAACAGACCGCTGCTAAGCGCGAGATCGCGGGTTCGATTCCCGCTACGGGGCGAATATATGTGCATTGCGCGCACGAAGAGTTTTTTAGTGTTTGTTGTTATAGCGGCAACAGAGAAAATCATTTATATAAAAAATTATACTGAAGAGGTTCTACTTACCACAGAAGATGTCTGCGATAAGTTTGTGCAGTCAAATGTACATGGTATGACGAATCAGGAATATGACGAGTTAGGAATATGACCAATTAGGAATATGACGAATCAGGAACAAATCAGAAATACATCATCTGTGAAAATGTCAACTATCTAACTATCACGGTTCATGAGATACAACCTGGCGACAGACGGACGTACAGCAGAGTCTTAGTAATAGGTTCCCGTTTTACCCTTTGGGTACGGAATTCTAAAAAATCTGACTTGTACTGATAAATTCTCGGTTTAACTTTAACCCCAAGTTGCCAAACTAATTTCTGGCTTAGCAACTTACTGGGGCCCTGGATTTGGGGGCCCTGCGATCAGGGCCCTCGGTCCTTGAGTTGTTTATTTTACGAAACTAAATCTGCCAGTCATACATACTCAGTAGTGAACTTTTATTAGTTAAGATTGTGTGTTTACAATGTTTTTCATATTGTGAACATTTTTGGTTAAAGTTGAAATTAAAAGTTTTTCAGTTTTATAGTTCTATTAAATAAATAAATATCGGGGACAATTGCACACAGATTGACCTAGCCCCAAATTAAGCTCGAAACTTGTGTTATGGGTACTAGACAAAAAGAAATAAATACCTGCTTATAATTTACTATTTAAAAAAATCCGGATATAATATAGATAATATGTATATAATAGGTACAGTCAACGACAAAAATCACTGAACAATAACAAATTTTCCGATTACCTTAATCATCTCAAACACCAACCTTTGACCGCCTCATCACTACCACCAAGTGTGTTTGTGTTGTGGTGAAACGCTAACAAGAAAGCAACCAAAAAAAAAACGAACATTACTAATGTAAAACCCATTTGGAAAACCGTGTATGATCAGCTACTTTTGTAGCTGACTGTACATATTGCTGAAAATGAAAAATGTTATATTATTAGTGTGCTTGTTATATTTTTAAAAACACTTTTATTAGCTTGACTTGTAACTATCTAACTAACTAACAACGTATTCAAATCTTAGAAGTCAATTTTCACCTACTTCTTATTGTCGTATCGACTTGAAACTTTGTATGCGTATGTAATAAATAAATAAATATCGGGAACAATTGCACGCAAATTGAGCTAGCCCCAAATTAAGCTCGAAACTTGTGTTATGGGTACTAGACAACGATATACATACTTATATAGAGAAATAAATACTTATATAGATAGAAATATCCAAGACTCAGGTACAAATATTCGTGCTCATCACACATAAATTTGCCCTTACCGGGATTCGAACCCAGGACCGCTAGCTTCGCAGGCAGGGATACTACCAACTCGGCTACCGCGTCGCGTTTTTTTCTAACGAACTAAGGAGCGAAGGTTCTGCGAACTAGTTCGCATCATTCAATTATGGGAGCGCTCTTACAGTCATGTGACCTTGACAGCTCCTCTTATTCATCTGTCACGTTATCAACATGAGACACTCCGGCTAGGGAGTATAGCACTTGACCAAACGAGAATAGCGCGTCCATTGTACCAGTAATGTGATTGACCTAACACAGCAACCGGTTTTTTACTATTAATCACTCTGACATAATCTAATCGTGTTACATATTATATCCGAAGTTGCCGCGCGAACTGCGCGATGTTGCCAACTCGTCTCAGCTTATGGGGCTAGGATGAGTTTGACGGTGCAGTTTTCAAAATATATTCACGAGTGGTAGGGGTTGGGGAACACAGAACAAGCCAAAAACAGGGACAAAACAGGAAAAATCGGGATATTGCGAGTAAAAAACTGTGTAAGCGCGTATATCTCTTTCGGCGGGATCTCTAAACTCCTTGACATTGACTTTTTGACACTTTGACAGATGCGGTGACGCGCGGGCGCCACAGGCCACAGACTGAATGCTTCACAAAATCTCGATATCCTGCTAATTTATTAAATGAACAAATATTAATGGAATATACAAAAAAATACAATTGCGTCGCTAACAACGAGTTTTACGCTACTGAGAAATTCAATTCAATCAATTAGTAATAAGAATAAAATTGTCAATGTGATCGCGCCAAAAAAATTACCTGCCGGGCGTTTCTTGCCTGTTCTTTTGCCGGTGTAAGGAGGTTGGAACAGGCGTAGCTAGTTTTAAGTTTGACGTTTTAAAGTGATCACAACGTATCCTATTGAATAAATAAATAAATTGAAATAAATTGAGATGGATGGATTAACTAAATATTTAGTGGTATACCACAATGCGGAGAATTTAAAACTACGTAGTTTAACAATAAAACTTAATGGTAATGGTCACAACGAGAGGTTTTGTAGCGTGCAAACGATCTCTTTAGCCAGAATATTAGATTTGAAACAAATATTATATGAATGAGAATCATTTATTTGCAACAATCTTTTAAACGTACTTAAAACAAGTTGGATTATGTTATATTGTAATGTATTTAAACAGTAAGAAGAAGGAGCGGAAAAAGGCTAGATCTAACCCAGAAAGGGCTAAGCTGGCATCATTGCCGCCGCGGCCGACGCTCGGCGAAGTTTCCCGAGAGGCTGACTGACAGTTCGTCACCCGTCCGTCACGGCACGGCACACTTCTCTTATGTACTGGATTACATAGGTGCAGTGTTCGCGGCGCGACTGGCGTTCTCATTTCAAACCGTGCAGTTTCGAATTTGGAAATTTCAGCGCGTAATTTTTTTCTTTTTCACGCGTATCGATTGGCTGCGTTGCCGATTTGTTTTTTACGCGCCATCGCATCGGCTGTAGTGCGGACGCTGTCCAGTGCAGCGGACGCAATGTGCTCGGTTACTGTTCGGGCGGCGCTCGTCTCGATTTCCCGGCGCGTCGGAGTTTTCCCGACGCACGTGTCCGCTTGTGTTTACGCAGTACATACGTACGTACACTGTGCGATCCTAGCTAAGTGCGGAGTCATTGACACGCCGGCATGACACACATTCCGGCTGACGGAACGTTCGCACGTCCGCGGTTTACTTGCTCGTGTTTCTTTTTTTTTTCTGGTGCGCGACAGTAATTTGTGGTTTAATTTTGATTGTTGTTTCTGGCTGTTGACGTCGCGTGTTTCGGCTTTTGTGTGCGCAGCGTACGTTTTTAGCGGCGTTATCGTGCTGTGATAACGCGTCGAAGTAGGCAGTCTCGTTGGGATCTCGCGAGTTGTGAGATTTCCGCGTATTGGCACAGAGTATGTAATAGTGCAAGGTATTGTTGTCGGTTGTGCGACTTTGTATTTTCTTGGTGTTTTTTTTTGTGGTAGTTTTTTGTTTTTTCAATTGGTTTCGGGGACGCTGTGGTGTCGATTGGCGTTTATAAAGTTGTTTGTGTCCATTTTTAAATATTTCAAAATGATAATTTGGTTATCGGATCGCGCGCAAACGTTATAATATGAATTTAGGTCATTTTTATTTACAATGAACGCGAGAGCTATAAATTCCCAACACGTGCAAATGTTTTTTAAAAATCACAGTGAAACTATTCATTTCGGAACGAACTAAAACTAAAACATTGCAAGCATAAAATCCAATTATTTTACGCTACGACGCGCGGACGGTTCTAAAATTGCCAAATTTCCAATTTTGAAATCGCCCACTTCCCAACACTGACTGACGTGCAACGGCGCGAATTACGAATTTCGAAATCGATTAATAATATTTAACCGAACCACGAATTTTCACGGACGCATCTTCGCGGTTATTTATAGACGTTTGATTTGTGTACCGAGACGTCGTAGTTTACCTACATAGCTCGACGTCGCTCGTGGAATGTACATAGTGTACATCTTGCACTATGTAGACCGTATGTACAACGGATATAACAATATAGCGTTGTTGCCGGTGTGTGCGTGCGTAATGAGCGCTCTATGTAGTATGTGCTAAGAAACAGTAAAAAGTATGGCGCGAACGCGCGGAGCGGCAACAGCGCGCGCGTTGGAGGTCTTGCCACACGGTGGAAAACAATAGTCTCTAAGATGTTCATAATAATGTATTTTGTAGTAATGCCACTCTTTTAAAGTTATGTTATTTAACGTGTTATTGATTATTATTGCATAATATTACCCGTCAGACGTTGAAGTCATAAAAGTAGACAAATATTCACTTAAGTATTACATAAACGAATGAAGTTAGATATCCAAAACTACCCAGACTTATTTTAGACTAGATAGTAGATACCACACAGACATATCGCTCGGAACTAAGTTTGAATAGAAACACCTTACCGTCAAACAATTACCAACATTCCTGGAAGTTCAAAAAAATCAATATATCAGTGATAAAAAAAAACAAACAAAGCCAACGAAAATAGCTGGTTGTATAAAAAAATAGTAACCGATGTTGACCTTTCCAAGCGCGGCTCGTTACTAGCGCGGCCAGCTGACGCGGCGTTGCCAGCTCGCCGGCTTTAGAACGGTATCTACTAGCTTATCGCCTCTAACGCTGCGCTTTTAGAACTATAATCGTGTATCAAAGTGAAGTATATAAAGCGTTTAGAACGTTTTGAATACGCGGAGAGCGCACGCTTCCCGCGCGAAAAATTCGAAATGCTTTTTTATCAGTCGTGGTCGTGACGCGCTGGCTGTATAGTACAGTTTTCTCTTGCCGATTTTATGATTTTATATTCGAATTGAATATCAATGTTTTAGCCGATTACTCGGCAGAGTTACGCGGTATCGATCTATTGTTTTGTTTGCTCGCTCAACAGACAGAAAGTGACCCAAAGATGTGTTTGTTTTTGTTCGTTTGTGCTATGATGACGTAGAAAGTGAATTTCAGAATGTTTCGTGGACATTTGTGAACTGTTTTTATAATATCAATAATTGTGTCTGTAACAGGAAGCCTACTCTAATTCAACGAACAACGAAATTTCGATCGAAATTTCGTTCATTTCCTACCATGGTTCCATTCGATTCGAAACTTCGTTGAAACTTCGTAGAAACGAAATTAGTTTGACGTTTAAATTCTCTAAGCCTACTCTAATGCAATTTAGTTACGAACGAAAATTGAAGTTTGACAGATGATTGTTCGGAATTTTAACCTCAAATTGACGAAACCAAAAGTGTTACCTTTTCATTTTCGTTTGTTGTTCGTTTTGGTCAATTTTGTTATAAAATATATTAAAATGGCTACGAGACAGCTTTTAATCGAGGGTATAAGCTATCTCCATTGTTTATTCCAAATTTCATTCGGATCCGTTCAGTAGTTTTTGCGTGAAAGAGTAACAAACATCAATCCATCCATCCATCCATACTCACAAACTTTCACGTTTAGAATATTAGTAGGATATTCCCGATCCAGAGTAGGAAATTACAGACTTAGTCGGGAATTATTCGAGGAGTTGTGCAAGGAAATAGTGCCGGGCAAATGGCATAAAATTAGTTGTTTTATTTTTCACCTACATAATGTTACAATATCTACAAACTTAGATGACCTAGACCTAGTTATACCTAGATGTTTATTAGATGGCAAGGAATATTTAAAAGAAGTTAGTGATTTAGATAGGTATTTATTAATTATTTCAATACATGTTATTGGACTTCAGTCTATGGGAGAATTTGTAAGTAAAATATATAGTATCAAGAACAAAAAAATTAAAAATCAAATCAATTTATTCTAAAATAAATTTATTTCAAAAATATTACTTAAAGTAAAAGGTTAAGTTTGGGTACCCGTTTGTGGATATTTTAAAATGTTTAGTACTCTTCTATTTTTATTTGTAAATAATTAATTCACTGATATGCTAATAAAATTTAAAATAAATAAAATTTCTTAAAGTTAAATACTTATGCTAATGCCTATGTAAAAAAATGCCTATAAGTCAGTGACTTGAACAATTTAAATATTGTTTTCATATCACACATCTCCTCCAAAGCAACCCTTGCCTGCGAGCTCGGTATTCCTCACTGTCTCTCTCTCTAATACACGTCTATCTTCATACTGCTACAGTCTGCTTCTGATATCATAGCCAGCAGCAGATTGTGTTCTTCTGGGATGTGTTGATTGTGAGGCTGCAAAACATTCCAATAAATTCCGTTATGTTACATTGCAGTTAATAGTTAACCACAATTTTTTTTGCAATATACAGTATTTTTGTCATTTTAATCTCCTCTGTAGTTTAGTGGTAAGACCTTCGTGTTTTCAGAAATCCATATATGTTTTCCCGAGACCCGAGAATTAGAACCTATATTCATAACACATAATAATATGTTTGCCCGGGCCGGGAATCGGGATCATAAGTCAGGGTCACTGACCACTACCTACTGAGCAATGGTTTGATGATATTACTACAAATTACCTTTTGCGACTGCACTGTCTTCTGAACTGCTTTTTGCCTGGACTTTTCCTTCTAGACTTCTCAATCTCCCGCGAGCAAGATTCCTATGTTCTTCTAGGAAATTGAGAGTGTATCAATTTGTTCAGGAGTAGCCGAACCCGTATGTGGAGCCATTTTACACTGAAAAGATGTGGTAAAAACACATTAGAGATACCCTGTTACTACGAAGAAAACTTTACTTTTACGTGCAAAACATATAATAATACTTACACTCTTTCTAAATCTAAAACCTAACGACACGACAAGTATTTATTTATAGCGAAACACACCCAAATGAAGACTTGAAATTGAAACTTTGTTATTATGGAATATGTATCGCGTTTGCGACGTAGTTATAGAAAAAAGCCCTTGAAACATTATTATTTTATTATCACTTCACTTGAGCCAGAGGAAATAATCACTACGTCTTACACTTGAGCTTGAGAGAAAAACATAAAACAATTCAAACTTTTTTGAAATGTAAACAAAAAATTCACAAGACGTGACGACTGACACATTGACAGCACTGTGTTAATACGGATAAGTTTGGTTGTCATACGTTACTATACACACCGTTTGTTATTTTATACACCTTAACTTAGTCGGTTATTAACATTGTTCATTCTAATCGTTCACGAAAATTGTCTATGAAAACGAACTTCGCGTGCGCGTCCGCAAATGATATAGAGTAGGGTCGGAAACGAAACTTCGTTTAAATTTCGTTCGTTAACGAAGTTTCGTTTCGGAGAAAGAGAGTAGACCTGCAGAACCGAGTGCTAAACTGCAAAACGACTGCGTTGTATATATGAAACTAAATCGTTCTTGTGAAACATAAGCGAGACTGATAAGAAAAATATATGTGAGTGAAATGATAAAATTGCAGAACGCAAAACGATTGCGAAGAAATATATTTGAAAAAGAAACTAGTGAATAAAAATTTCAGTTTACGCACCAAAGAACATTGGCCACATTTCATACTGCCATGGACCTGAACGCAATATATTTTGTATAAAAATGTTCGTTTCAATCAATCTGTTAGTACAGAAATTAAAAAGATTAGTTTTATGTTCATATATGGTAAATAATGTTGATTTTAATGACTCAATTTAATCTAGGGCCGACTTCCAAAGCGTGAAACGGAACGAAAAAGAAAATGCGGAGTGCGTTAAGTTAAAAAATGTCCTAAGAAACTCCGAAGTTAATAAAATCAATATCTTTTTTTTCTACACTTTCTTTGAAATATCGTTTGTATAATCTTAATAGGCAAAAAATTAAATGTTTTATCGTACATAAATCGTTTTCATACGACCTCGGGTCCGTTTTGACCATTGTTCTTTACAGAGAAAAAGCATTTTTGTAACTAAAATACTAAAACTGTGCATTGGTGAGTGACGCTGTGCTACCACTAGACCAAACTGTACTTTTCACTGTAACTGTGTACAATTGCTATCGCTGACACAGTTATTCTCGTGGACCAGACCATAATGTCACAGCAACTCGGACGGTGGGTGAAGTCGCCGTGACAAATAAATTAAAGTTGCAGTAGGAACACTATAATAGTCAATAGCACTTGATTCAATAGGATACATTTAAAACGTCAAACTTAAAACTAGCTACGCCTGTTCCGACCTCCTTTCGCCGGCAAAAGAACAGGCAAGATACGCCCGGCAAGTGATTTTTTTGGCGTGGTCACATTGACAATTTTATTCTTATTACTAATTGATTGAATTGGAGTACTAAACTATTATTACTAAAACTGTGTACTAAATTAACACTAAATAAAAAAAAACTGTACGGAACAGTGTGCAATAGCTAGTAGCTATCGTTGACGTGACTTGTGTTTAGATTTTTAGACCAGTAGGTAAAGTCAACTGTATTAAAAAAATAACAAAAATCACTAAATTACACTAAGAAAATACAAAATTGTAATTCGAATTAAAATCGTGTGTTAGAGAGTGACAAAAACGTTGAAGTGTGTCTGTCCATTTTACTCAGAGATAAGAATATATTGTGTCACAGTAACATGAGCAGTTGGTGAAATCAACCGTAATAAATGAATAACAGCAAAATCACTAAATTACACCAAGAAAATACAAAATTGGGTAAATTTCAGTGTAACTTCTACCTGTTGCTGTCACAGTGACTTGAACAGCGGGTAAAGTGAACCGTTTCAAATAAATAACAGCAAAATCACTAAATTACACCAAGAAAATACAAAATAGATAATAAAACTGTGCGTGTACCTATCAAAGAGTGTGACAAAAACTGTGTGACATTAAGCCGTCGCGTCGCTGTCACAGTAACTCGAACAGTGGGTGAAGTCAACCGTAACAAATAATTATCAGCAGAATCTTTATATTACACCAATAATATACAAAATTGTAAATAAAACTGTGTAAGTGACAAAAACTGTGTAAATTTCAGTGTAACTTTTACCTATCGCTGTCACAGTGACTTGAACAGCGGGTAAAATAAACCGTAATAAATAAATAACAGCAAAATCACTAAACTACACCAAGAAAATACAAAATTGTGTGTAAAATACATGATTGTAACTAAAAATGTGTTTTAAAGAGTGTGACAATAACTGACATTAGCCGTTAGCTGTCACAGTGACTCGGATAGTGGGTGAAGTCAACCGTAACAAGTAAATAACAGTAAAATCACTAAATTACACCAAGAAAATACGAAATTGTACCGAAAACTGTGTATTAAAGAGTGTGACATTGAGCCGTCGCTGTCACAGTGGCTAACCTCGTACACGGCGCTACAATGTCACAGTGACTGGAACAGTGGGTGAAGTCAACCGTGACAGTGGACTATCAGGGGGCATGTCCCGGTGACAAAGTGGCATACATGCCTGTGGCGTTGGGCTCGCTCGGCGGGGAGGGCGAGTACCACCAATATGCGCCGCAGTTGTACCACGAGTACGTCCCCCCGCCCATCTACCACCCGCGGCCCGACCAATACTACAGGTAAAAATATATAACTAACTAACTTACTCCGATGGCTCAGCGACCCAAAGTGTGTCTTGGCCTCCGAAACGAGAGAGCGCCACTCTTCTCTATCTTGAGCGATTTCAGCCCAGTTGAGAGTGTGGAGCTCGCGCAGGTCCGCATCCACCGCGTCCTTCCAGCGGTGTCTAGGGCGTCCGACCGGGCTACGGCCATTCGGTCGTCCCGAATGAGAACGCTTTGCAGCCCGATCCTCCCCCATGCGGACTACGTGGCCAAGCCAACGTAGTCGGTGCGATTTAATTTCACCGACCACGTTGGGCTCGCGCACTAGATCTTCGATTTCTTGGTTTTTCCGGATCCTCCACGTGCCATCTTGCCGGCGAGTTGGTCCTTATAACTTTCGGAGAATCTTCCTTTCAGCTATTAAAAGCTTGAAATATATTTAAAAGAACTAAAAATCACACTCCTAAAAGTTTTCTAGTAGCCATTGAAGGGTTCCACTATCCATCTCCTGGCTCCATCATCAGATCAGGTTGATGATATCAAATTATTGCATTGTCATCAGGATTACATATATATATACAAAGTTTCAAGCCGATACGACAATTAGAAGTAGGTTTAAATTGACTTCTAAGATTTGATTACATTGTTAGTTAGTTACAAGTGAAGCTAATAAAAGTGTTTTAGTAATGTCCAGTGTAAAATGGCACAGGTTAATTGTAGGGGCCCCTGGGCAAAATCCAGGGCCCCTGTAAATTTGGGGCCCCTGGATATATTTTGGGGTTTGTTTTTGGAATGATTATTTTAGTGAATCGTATGCGAAAATTGTGATTATGTATACATATATAAATATTTGTAATATTATTTAAGTATCTATGTATCTTCTTTCTTATATATAAAAATCAATTGTTGTTCGTTAGTCTCGCTAAAATTCGAGAACGGCTGGCCCGATTAGGCTAATTTTGATCTTGAAATATTTGTGGAGGTTCAGGGAAGGTTTAAAATGTGAGGAAATCATCATCATCATAATCAGCCCACTTCAGTCCATTGCTGGACATAGGCCTCTCCCAAAGCACGCCCCTGAGCCCGATCTTCGGCTTCTCTCAGCCAACTGCTGCCAGCCATTTTGCGTATGTCATCACTCCACCTAGCCAGAGGGCGTCCTACACTAAGTTTGCCGAGACGCGGTCTCCACTCGAGAACACGTTTGCCCCAACGGTTGTCGGTTCTTCGGCTAATATGTCCAGCCCATTGCCACTTCAGCTTGCTGATTCTATAGGCTAAGTCGTGAGGAAATATTATAAAGAAATTTCCCTCAGACAACTTTTATTGGCGATACGAAGTTCGCCGGGTCAGCAAGTCTACAATATATTTTATGTTTCAATTAACTCCCGCTTGCTCAAATCAATCAAATGAAGACTTTCAAATGAACAAGGCTTCTTTTGACGACACAAAAAAATAACTACATTTGCGTAAACGGTTGATTTGATTTAGAACAGGGATAGGATGTGAAATGTCGATTAGTCAAAAAATCGATTTTTCTGGTGAAGAAAATCGTTCTGTAACGAATGGGCCGATTGGCTGATCCCGTGAAAACAGGCACTCGAAAATCGATTTTGTACTGAACTTTACAATTGATATCGTTATCCCGCAGGAACCTTTTTCCGTGATTAAAAGCAGCCTATGTGATAATCCAGAGTATATATAACCTATCTCCATACCAAATTTCATCAAAATCGGTTTAGTAGTTAGGTAGGTGGAAGGGCATTTTCTAGTGCTCGCCTGGCTAGCTAATCTGTCGCCAAGCATATCGGTGTTCCGGCAGCCTCACTTGAGAGCCAGTTCCCAGTCCAGGTGTAGCGTGGCGCCATCTTCGACCACATCGTCACTTAACATCAGGTGACTTGTGGTCAAAAGCTACCCTGTATAAAGTAAAGTAAATCATCATCATCAGCCTTTACGTTCCCACTGCTGGGACTCTGGCCTTCTTTCAGAGAGTGTACAGACCGTAAGCTCCCACGCGGGCCCAGTGCGGGTTGGTAGATGTCGCATGCCCTTGAATGTTGCGGTTCTTGGACATGCCGGTTTCCTCACGATGTTTTCCTTCACCGTTTTGAGCGATGGTAAATCCGCACGTAACTTATTAATTCATGGGCCGAGAGGATTCGAACTCAGTGTCGGCGCTTTGTAAAGCGCACGCGGTTACCGTTCGGCCACCTTCTCTTATGCCGGGGCTGAGGTCAACGTCAAGGGAAATGTCAATGCCTATCTTCGCGATAAATATTGCGTTAATTATTAACGCTATTATGCGAGTGGCTACACTTGAACGGTCAACGTGAATGCACTTGAATTATCGGCTAACGTCAATGTGAATGCCGTTGTCAAATGTCGTGGCCACACTTATGTCAAATGTTAATCATCGCGCTATTGAAGGGCATTCCCCGTTAGTGTGGCCCCAGCATTACTGAACGATTTGATTTGTTCTCGTTTCTGACATTTTGTTTTCTTTTTCAATTCCAGGCGGCACGCGCCGTACTTCGGCCAGCCAGACTACAGAGTTTATGAACTCAACAAACGGTTGCAACAGAGAACAGAGGTAGGGATGTGACTTGGAGGGAAAAATCGATTAATAAATAATCGATTTTTATCTCTTTACAATAAATCGATTTGTAAAAAACTTTATTAGATTTAGATTATTTATATAAAAAATAATCGATTTTTTTATATAATATTTTTTTTCTAACTATTCGAAAAGTTGCATTTTTTTGTACATTGTAATATTAATTACTTAGAGTAACTTATAACTGCAACATTTCGATTGAAATGTGTAGTTTGGCTACACATTGGTTTAATCTCCAATAATGCAAACATTATCTTATCTTTTATTACTTAACAAAAAGAGAGTACAGGTAAAAAAATCGATTTATTTTTTAGAGAGTAAGTAAAAAAATCGATTTATCAATAATCGATTTTTCATATTTAGATAATTAATTATTAAAAATCGATTAAAAGAAAAAATAATCGATTAATATAAAAATCGATTATTTTTTCACATCCCTAAACAGAGGTAATTAAAACATTTTAATTTAAATAATCCGGATGCACTCGGATCGCTGGGCAAGGTTCATCACGCAGTGGGTACCTGAGGACGGGCGACGTCGCCGACGCAGGCCCCGACAAAGATGGCGTGATGACCTTGACTCATTTGAGGAGCGGTGGCCTGAGGGTGCGGGGGATAGAGATATCTGGAAAAAAAATGGTGGGAGACCTTCGCCCAGCAGTGGGACAGTAAATGTGTTAAAAAAAAATACGCAAGGAAATAAAATTGAAGTGTCTGTTCAAATTAAACAGCTTTTCACTGAATGCATTTGAAAGTTTTAAATAAATAAATATTGGGGGACCATTGCACACAAATTGAGGTAGCCCCAAATTAAGCTCGAAACTTGTGTTATGGGTACTAGACAACGATATACATACTTGTATAGAGAAATAAATACTTATATAGAAATATCCAAGACTTGGGTACAAATGTTCGTGCTCACACATATATATATGTATTTGCCCTTTTACCTATAAACGGTAGGTACTTTGGCAAAAAGTCAATTTAAAAAAAACTAAAATCTGTATCTGAAACTGCTGGACCGATTTTGACGGGACTTTCACTTGCAGCTAATGTTATGAGAATAGAATAGAATAGAAACTTTATTTGCCAAAAATGTGAGTGAAACAGTTAGTAACAACGACATAAATATATAGATCTGACACATTTTACCAATGAAATGGCATGCAAAATTAAAAATCTTAACTAAGTAAAACTAGTTTATCATGCACACATGCAAATTTAAATTTTTCAATTAGTAGTTAGGTAGTCATTTAGGGAGTAAAAACTGTGAACCATTAGCCAGGCTCTTAATTCCTTCTTAAATTTAGCAATCGGTAGTAACTTCATATGTTGAGGTAATTTATTATATATTCTAATAGACATCAAATAACTGCTTTTTTTGTAAAGTGCGGTTCTATCAACCAGTCTGTCTCTGTTCCTTGTGTTACGAGGAAATACGTCACTAGCTTTTGTAAATAGGTTTTCATGTTGCCTCACAAAACATGCCACGTCGTAAATGAGGAGTAACTTGGCTTCTTTTATTTTAATAAAATTGAACCCTGAGAAAGGTAGCATAGGATACCTTTTATAGCGATAAACTGTAGTCCACGCGGGTGAAACAGCTAACACACAGACAGACAAAAATGCAAGTACTGTGAGTATTATGTACTTTTATAATGCATTTACTGGACCGGCCTACCAGAAGACGTTGTGTCGGCACCTTCAGTGAACTCTTTTAAAAACAGACTGGACAAGTGGTTGCGAACGAACAATGCTTCCTTGCTACAGAGTTGACTTCTCTGCACTTTTGGACATTGATATAATTCAACACAGCATGATATAGGCGCATCAGCCTCAGACTGTTCGCCTATTACCAAATAAATTTATTGAAAAGCTGTTCATTTGAAATTACAAACAGACACTTCAATTTGATTTAATCGTAAACATGTTGTATACCATATCGATTATTAAGAGCAGTGTTGCTACAAAACCGAATAAAATCGATTCGAGTCCGGTGAAAGTGTCCGTGAGAGTACAAGTGGCGCCATCTCTTGAGGGTCATCGGAAATGTTGACGGGCGAAATTTGAAACATAGTATTTTTTTGACCACACGTTTTTTGTCTAGCTGTTTTTTCCGGCTAACGGCTGCACCGGTTTTGATGGGACTTTCACTGGTAGGTAGCTGATTTTGTATAACTTACATGGTAGCGTTTGATCACTAGTCACCTGATATTAAATGACGATGTGGTCGAAGGTGGCGCCACGCTACACCTGGACTGGGAACTGGCTCTCAAGTGAGGCTGCCGGAACACACCGATAGGTGCACGGCGACAAATTCTTAACAAGAGCGTGGTAGCTAGCTTTAAATAGAGAAATAAATACTTACACAGATAGAAATATCCAAGACTCGGGAACAGATAAAAAAAAGAAAACAAAATAAGAAAGAAAGAACAAAAAAAAGAACCAGCATCATGCTGAGTTGGTGGTTATTTAAGTTTATTTGTTTTGTTTATGTTTATTATCAAATTTAATTGTGTGAAGTGTTGTATGATGTTTTTTGCCACAAATATATATATTGTCTATTGTCAAATATTCGTGCTCATCTAGAGGTGGCGTTTAAACGAAAAGTGGTTTAAAAACACCGCTTTTAAAAATAAGCACATAAGCGGGCTTATTAAAATAAGCAGACTCCGTTTAAACGTTGACGGTTTTTTTTACCAAAGTCCAAGTAAATGCAAACCTTATTCCAATACAGATACAACTGAAAATCGTCGCTCTTCAAAATAAGCGCATAAGCGGGGGCGGGCTGATGAAAATAAGCCGACTCCGTTTAAACGTTGACGGCTTTTTTCCAAAGTCCAAACAAATGCATACTTTATTCCGATAGGTATACATTTCAAAATAAAATCTGATTGTTATAAGCGTAAGACTCAAAATAAAGATTTTTAATTGTATTGGATTCACATTATTTCAACCTTATTTCTATGCAGTGAACAAAAATGCGCAAAAAGCGTACAAGCGTTCGACGACTTTTTTTAGCAGCTTAATAATATAAGCGGAACGCTTTAAGGTGAATGGGTCCGGCAATTTCCCATACAAACTCAAGCCGAGCAATATAGATCACGCAAACTATTTTAATGAAGTTTGAAAATTTTCTTAAATTGTTCAATTAATTACCCATCCGCGGACTATCAGTTTCTCTTACCAAAATTATGTTTTCCATCAAATTTTACCTTTAAAACTTTCGGAAAAATCGTATTTTTATACACATGTGTGCGTGAGTGGCATTTAGTTGACGGACTTGAATTAGGTGATTTTTACCTGCCATCTACCTGAATTTCGATGAACTATTTAGATGTAGACCTTAGTGAGCGATGTAGTGGTGGCGTGGCTACAACTTTGCCACAGAAGAAATTATAGTTTGTATTAGGTTCGGTCACAAAATAGCTAAAAATTATGCGACGTTGCAAGATCGCGCATGACTAGTGAAGAATGATTTTCTGTCTCGCTCGCCACGGCCCACGATATTGCGACTTGCCAAATCGTGCATGAACGATGTTGTTGACTTTGGGGCAATTTTTACTTTCCGTTCCGAAGACGTAAATCAAAACGGGTTGGTAGTCAAGGTCGTGGAGGTCTAATCCACTTTGATTACCTAAGTGATATAATTTCGCCCAGGTAATCAAAGTAGAAAAATTAGTAAATAAATAGGTAAGAAGTAAATATATATATTGCGATAGTTTCTCACACGGCCAATAGATCCCAAGATAGGCAGAGCTTGTATTATGGTAACCAGACAGCTGACAACATAATTACATTAGAACGTAATTCTAAATTCATACCTACGTAGGTAGGTACCTACTATTGATAATAATGAATAGTTAGTTAGGTACTTGGCGTAGAACTAGAAATGGTAGATCGCCCTTGCAAGTCGCCTACCACGGTTAAATAGTTTAGAGATGAGAAAAAAAATTGATTTTATATTAATCGATAATTTTTTTCTTTTAATCGATTTAAAAAAATCGATAAACAAATATTACAAATCAATTATTTACTATATTAAAAATCGATTATTAATTGTATTAAAAATCGATTATTTATTTTATAAAAAATCGATTATATTTTTAATAAAATAATCGATTTGTAAAAATCAAAAAATAATCGTTTGTAAAAAATCGATTAAGTAAAAAATAATCGAATCGTTTTTTACAAATCGATTTATTCTAAAGAGATGAAAATCGATTATTTCTTAATCGATTTTTTCCCCTTCTAGTCACACCCCTATATTTGATACCTAGTGTGTTGGTACCGCACTACCAAATAAATGTTTGGTAGGTCAATAAACACGATATTTTTCTTCACCGAAACCTCATACTTATTGTTGGTATTTGAACATGTGCTTTCCAGCACGGAAGTTCGATGCGCAACCGACTGAGCTATCATCGCTTCAAAACATAAACGTCAAAACAAAACCGAAATCAACCGATATCTATCAATGTAATCTATACTAATCTATACTAATATTATAAAGCTGCAGAGTTTGTTTGTTTGTTTGTTTGTTTGTTTGAACGCGCTAATCTCAGGAACTACTGATCCGATTTGAAAAATTCTTTCAGTGTTGGATAGCCCATTTATCGAGGAAGGCTATAGGCTATATTTTATTTCCAAAAAAATTAGGGATCCGTAAGAAAATTGCTATTTTACAACCCAAGGTGTGAAATCGAAAATCTATTTTTGCGTGCGCTGCAAAAACTATTGACACTAGAACAAAACAATGTATTACGGGTTTGTAGGTCCCATTAAGATCTACAAAAAAGTCCGCGAGAGCATATGTCTAACTATTATAGTTATGCCACAATAAGTGTTTTTTTTATTTTAAAAATTTAATTTTATGGCCGCCGCTAGAAAAGGCCCTTTATTTGTATCTTGGTATTAATCCTTATCAAAATAAATGACTTCTCATTCAAAACTGCTTCAATCCCTTCATATAACTTTTTGAATTATTCAATTCGGACATTCCATTCGAAAGATATCACGAGTTTAAAAATGTAAGTAGTAGTAGAAAAATAAACCCGCTGCACCGCAGTGCCGCGGGAAACGCGGTGAGGTGAGACCGAAGGCGGGAGAATATTCTATGAAATAGGTAAACTGCGGTCGCAATTTGGGAACCAGGAAGATCTTTAGCGGCGCGGTTCAAACGCGCGCAGGATAATGGATACAGCAGGTAACGCGGTGAGGGGCACCGAAGTGCGGGAATAACTTTGGAGTATACGGAATATATACGCTTTCGCGCCTAAACTACTGAACCGATTTAAATGAAATTTGGTATTTTTATCGCGATAAACTGTAGCCCACGCGGGTGAAACCGCAGGGAACAGCTAGTGCTATATATATTGTTATCAAACGGAATATGGTATATTTTTCAATGAAACAGTCTAAGCGCTAAAGAAGACGGAATTCAAATCCACATTTACAGTAAAAATCTATTTACCTACATTTGTAATAAAACTGTGACTGATCGCTGTCTGTACATCCTATCCTATCCTACTAATATTATAAATGCGAAAGTTTTTGTGTGTGAATGTTTGTTACCACGTATCACCGTAACTACTAAACTGATTTTGATCAAATTTGGAATGGAAATAGCTTATAGCTACTTTTTATCCTGGAAAAAGGTTCCTGCGGGATAACGGGGAAGACGCGGGTGAAACCGCGGCTGAAAACTAGTGAAAGATAAATGAGAAAAGCTATTATTGGGGGTCTTTATCATCAACGCAATAGAACCCAAAACAATGATAAATAGAATTTTTGTCTGTTTGACTGTATGTCTGTTTGTCTGTGCATTTGTGCGCGCTAATTCCAGAAACGACTTAACCGATTAGGGTGCGGTTTTCACTAATGTATGTGTATGTGTGGTAAGTGGTAAGCTTCACTTAATATTTAGTGTTTCTTTTACTTCAATAGTTTTATAAAAAAAAATATCGCGATAAACTGTAGGACACGTGAGTGAAACTGCGGGGTGCAGCTAGTATAAACTAATCAGACTGTTCTATGAGTTTTTTGGTTACGTCATTCACGTAAAATGCATTTTTGACTAGTTGCTACGTTGCTAGGCAAGTTGTTGTTTATAGTTTTACTCTGTAAAAAAGGTTGATCAACGTTGGAAAATTATTGATGGAAATCAGCAGATACAATCGTGCACCACTACGCCAGCTGAGGCCAGCAACAGCCTTGCCACAGAGTACCTTTGTATAACCGGAAAAGCCCTGCTAGCTGGCTGACACCGCAAATCTAATTTTCGGAGGATCAAGGACGTTGTTATACAACTGCCCTAGCTGAAAGTGTATTCAAATACCTTTGAACTACACAATATGATAACATATAATTTTCCTACGCTTATTTACTTCGTATATGATACACCTTGAAATAAACGAAATTCTATTCTACTAATATAATAAATGCAAAAATTTGTGTGTGTGTATGTTAAATGTTTGTTACCACGTATCAACGTAACTACTAAACCAAATGAACCAATTGTGGAAATAGATTTGAAATAAGCATGTCTCTCGAAACTTCGAGACTTCCAAAAAACAACGGAGGAAATAAAAGGAATTGAACTTCTGACCATAGGGCAACATGAAAATGATGTTTACACTACATATAAATGCGACAGGCCAGCCAGCCGATTTGGAAACTAACCGTTTTTCAAAGTCATGTTTGTTTTTTAGTAGTGTTTAGTAGACATAAATCCGTGGTTTTCGTATGACCAGGTTGGGATACAAATTAGAATATACTTTAATTATAGCTTTGTTGCAGATATGTAAACGAAAAGCGACAACACCATGCCACAACCACGTCAAAAGCATTTTGTATAAAAACAATGTTCTGACCAATAACATGGCATATGGCCAACACAATGAGTCTGTGGCCAGAACATAGTTCATGGAAAAAATGAAAAAAAACTGTGCGACCAGCAGGACTTTATATTGACGAAGAATTGTGAATTATTGAATATTTAAGAATGTGTAAATAAAAAGACTATTGGTGATTGACTGTTTTTTATTTTGATACTATGTACATGTATAATAAATAATCCTGAATTTTTCATAATAAAGTATTACAATAGCCAATGTCTTTATTGGTAGGAGAGTAGAGAGTATAGGTAATAAAGGGTATAGGCCATCTCCATTCTAAATTTCATCCAAATCAAAGAAAATTACCAAAAATCTGAGGCAGGGATCGAACTCGGAACCTCGTTATCAGTAAAGAACTACTGAGAGGTTTGACCACTGGTCTAACCTATACAGTAAACGAAAGAACGAAATTAGCAAATGGTTTCGTGTACAACAAAACCATTTTCTATGTGTGCGTGAATAGTTGCTTAGCTGCCATTCACCACTACCGCCGCGATATTGTTTGGCACAAATAAAAGTGTTTTGAAAACTAAAACACATCTGAAATATTGTTTGATACATAAAACATATTACGCCATTACCGGTAAACATAATTATTATTAAAATAATATGCACCTGTTCATTCATAATAAAATAAGATGCGTTAATTAGAAACAACGCCATCTATTGACGCTGGGCTGCTAGGCGGACCGCAAGCAACCACCTTAGATGCGTTCTAATGACATACTTTATGTCTACGTGTGCGTGTGTAAGTACGTAAATTTGTGACACCAGCAGTAAGAGAAGCGTTACGAGTAATTTATTAGTTTATTAAATGAAGATTTGGGTAATTTACAATTGAGTAACGCTATAGAACGCGCGCTTTAGTGTTTGGTTCGAATAAGATTATTATTTTCGACGTAAAAAAATAATTTAGGTAAAAAATGACATCAGCGCCATCTCTTGACAACATAGCGTGATGAGCTCTGGGATCATCCACCTTAAGCGCGTTGTCAATTTTAAGCAGTTTATCACATCTTTATGCTCATCACACATATATTTGCCCTTACCGGGATTCGAACCCGGTAAATATGATTGTTGTTTGAACTAACGCCATCCGCCGTTGCGTTCCAGGACTCGGACAATTTATGGTGGGACGCGTTCGCGACGGAGTTCTTCGAGGACGATGCGACGCTTACCCTCACATTCTGTTTAGAAGACGGACCTAAAAGATATAGTAAGTACACGTACCCTTTATTATCCCCCTTTTAAGAGGACGCTGTGATAAACAATAAAACGGAAATCAGCTCCATACAAAAACGCAAGCGAGCTGACTAATGCCGCTTACATATCACGAGTTTAAAAATGTAAGCATTAGACAAAAGTTGCGTGGTAGTCAGCCGCTCACCCTTCTCGGCTAGCTAGGCGTCACTGGGGTACGGGCTGTACGGGAGGGAAGTCAATGTCAAGAAATGAAGTGCCGTGGTATTATAATGCCTATACCTATTAGGCAAGCTAAATCCCTTGCTATATTCAAAACTATGGTTTTTAGACATTTCCTATCTCTTGAAAAATAATATTTATATAAATTTATGTTCTATGATATTGTATCTCACTATGTTTATGGTATTAATTATTTTAGTTATAATTATATTTTTTAATATGCTTATAAGGTTTATATATATTATTTATTACTTTTATTTTATATGTATGTATTTTGTTTAGGTATATATGATTATCTATTTTATGTAAAAATTAAATTGTGAATATGTATGTTTATTTTTATTACACATTGTATTTCTTTTTATGTACTTCAAATACACCACCAACCGCATTTTATTTCATACAACTTCTGTCCATCCAAAGGTTGTCTGGTAGAAATCGCTCTAAGCGATAAGACCGCCCATTGTAACACTAGTTTTAAGATCTCTCCTTTTATGTTGTTTTATTTTTCTGTTGTTGTGGTGAAACAATAAAGCGTTATCTATCTATCTATCTATGTGTGTTTATAAATTTAGATTTTCAATTTTTTGTTAAATCCCGTGCGATGCCACTCTAGTAAATAAATGAAATGTCTCAGAACTCGACTAACCGGAGCACGTCATCATATTCCAGCGATAGGAAGGACGCTCATACCGCGCTACTTCCGAAGCATATACGAGGGCGGCGTCTCGGAGCTGTACTACACGATGCGGCAGCCGAAGGAGTCCTTCCACAACACCAGCATCACGCTAGACTGCGACCAGTGCACCATGGTCACGCACCACGGGAAACCGATGTTCACCAAGGTACCTAACTGAACGTAAATACATATTACAGAAAGAAATAAAGAATATTGACAGGTTCGATTCCCGGTTATGTATGAGAGATTAAAAAAAAGTTTGAATGCCATTATTATTAGATCTAAAATCGAAGCCATGGTTCTTAAGAACGGATTACGCTATCTCTCATAGTTTCTGACTTCCCCATACTGACCCATTTGGATTGATCACCCTGTATATGTTTATAAGTTGTCTGTAATTGTTACTATTTAGAGTGGATCGGTGCGCTCCTACATTGCTATACCCTATTCGGGTTCATATGTTCACTAATTATAACCACTAAGATCTCATGTATACTAACATATGAATGCAATAAATGATTGATTTTGATTTTGTATACCGATGTACAGTAGTACACCGAGGTAACTGAACGTAAATACATATTATATACACCGATGTACACCAAGGTAACTGATCAAATTACTAGTGTCAGACCGAAACAGCTTTTTCAGCTGAAACCGGAACCGAACTTTCGGTCAAGCTCTCAGTTTCGGCTGAAACCGAAACTTTTTTTTTTTTTTTTCACTATTTACAGGGTAGCGTTTGACCACAAGTCACCTGATGTTAAGTGACGATGTGGTCGAAGATGGCGCCACGCTACACCTGGACTGGGAACTGGCTCTCAAGTGAGGCTGCCGGAACACACCCGATAGGTGCTTGGCGACAGATTCTTAACAAGAGGGTGGTAGCTAGCCAGGCGAGTACTAGAAAATACCCTACCACCAAGCTATGGTTTCATCACGATGTTTTTCCTTCACCGAAAGCTCAAGCTCATTGTAGGATTCGAACCCACGTCCTACGGATCGCAAGCCGACGTCACTACCACTGAGCCATCATCGCTATAAACTTACAACAACTTACACATATTAAAATTTCTAATTTAAAAAAATCTAGTGTATTTTTTACACATCTAATTGCATATACATATACATGCAGGCAGTTGCGTCGTGATGAAACCATAGCTTGGTGGTAAGGCATGCTCTAGTGCTCGCCTGGCTAGCTACCAGCCTCGAGTTAACAATCTGTCGCCGTGCACCTATCGGTGTGTTCCGGCAGCCTCACTTGAGAGCCAGTTCCCAGTCCAGGTGTAGCGTGGCGCCACCTTCGACCACATCGTCACTTAACATCAGGTGACTTGTGCTCAAACGCTGCCCTGTAAATAGTAAAAAAAAAAAAGAAAACCCTAAACTAATAACTACAATATATTATTAAAAGAAGTCCCTTTAGGCAAGGTACCGAAGATACTGGCAGCGTTCCCCCTTTGGATGGCTAGACTAATTTTTTGTCCGAGGTAGCTGCCAGCTCTTCGGTCTCCTGTGATGTCGACTAACCTTTTTGTTATTTCTAATCATCATTATCAGCCTTCCACGTTCCCACTGCTGGGACTCTGGCCTTCTCTCAGAGAGAGAGTATGGGCTATAATCTACCACGCTGGCCCAGTGCAGGTTGGTAGATGTCACATGCCCTTGAAAATGTTGCAGTTCTTGGGCATGCCGGTTTCCTCACGATGTTTTCCTTCACCGTTTTGAGCGATGGCAAATCCGCACATAACTTATTAAGTCATAGGTACGAGGCCGAGAGGATTCGAACTCGGTGTCGGCGTCTTGTAAGTCGCACGCCAAACCGTTCGGCCACCATCGCTCTTTTTTATTTCTAATAAATAATCTTTATCTGTGTCGTTAATTATCTGTAACGTTAATTATCTGTATCGTTTATTTATCTGTATCGTTAAATTCGGGCGTAGGAGAATCGAAACACGTGTGTACAAAACCCACCCCCCGTTCCCCTTAGGTGTGCACCGAGGGGCGGCTGATCCTCGAGTTCACGTTCGACGACCTGATGAGGATCAAGTCGTGGCACATGGCGGTGCGCGCGCACCGGGAGCTGATCCCGCGGCAGGCGGTGCACCCGCCCGACCACGCGGCGCTCGACCAGCTCGCCAAGAACATCACGCGCCAGGGGATCACCAACTCCACGCTCAACTACCTGAGGGTGAGCCACTGTTCCATCATCAGATAGCGGAGTAGGTAGAATGATCTAGTGTCAACGACAGGTGCTCCTGCCCGACCAGCTCGCCAAGAACATCACCAACTCCACGCTCAACTACCTGAGGGTGAGCCACTGTTCCATCATCAGATAGCGGAGTAGGTAGAATGATCTAGTGTCAACGACAGGTGCTCCTGCCCGACCAGCTCGCCAAGAACATCACCAACTCCACGCTCAACTACCTGAGGGTGAGCCACTGTTCCATCATCAGATAGCGGAGTAGGTAGAATGATCTAGTGTCAACGACAGGTGCTCCTGCCCGACCAGCTCGCCAAGAACATCACCAACTCCACGCTCAACTACCTGAGGGTGAGCCACTGTTCCATCATCAGATAGCGGAGTAGGTAGAATGATCTAGTGTCAACGACAGGTGCTCCTGCCCGACCAGCTCGCCAAGAACATCACCAACTCCACGCTCAACTACCTGAGGGTGAGCCACTGTTCCATCATCAGATAGCGGAGTAGGTAGAATGATCTAGTGTCAACGACAGGTGCTCCTGCCCGACCAGCTCGCCAAGAACATCACCAACTCCACGCTCAACTACCTGAGGGTGAGCCACTGTTCCATCATCAGATAGCGGAGTAGGTAGAATGATCTAGTGTCAACGACAGGTGCTCCTGCCCGACCAGCTCGCCAAGAACATCACCAACTCCATGCTCAACTACCTGAGGGTGAGCCACTGTTCCATCATCAGATAGCGGAGTAGGTAGAATGATCTAGTGTCAACGACAGGTGCTCCTGCCCGACCAGCTCGCCAAGAACATCACCAACTCCACGCTCAACTACCTGAGGGTGAGCCACTGTTCCATCATCAGATAGCGGAGTAGGTAGAATGATCTAGTGTCAACGACAGGTGCTCCTGCCCGACCAGCTCGCCAAGAACATCACCAACTCCACGCTCAACTACCTGAGGGTGAGCCACTGTTCCATCATCAGATAGCGGAGTAGGTAGAATGATCTAGTGTCAACGACAGGTGCTCCTGCCCGACCAGCTCGCCAAGAACATCACCAACTCCACGCTCAACTACCTGAGGGTGAGCCACTGTTCCATCCTATCCTACTAATAATATAAACGTGAAAGTTTGTGGGTACGGATGGATGGATGTTTGTTACTCTTTCACGCAAAAACTACTGAACGGATCTGAATGTAATTTGGAATGGAGATAGCTTATACCATGGATTAACGCATAGGGTCTTTAAATCCCGGAAAAAGGTCCCTGCGGGATGACGGGAAGACGCGGGACGTTTTACCCGGGATAAAAAGTAGACTATGTGTTAATCCAGGGTATAAGCTATCTCCATTCCAAAGAACAATGGCCAAAACGGACCCGAGGTCGTATGAAAACGATCTATAGACGATAAAAATTGAAATTTTTTGCCTACTAAGCTTATACAAATGATATTTTAAAGAAAGTGTAGAAAAAAAAGATTTCGATTTTTTAACTTCGTAGTTTCTTAAGACATTTTTTTAACATACACGATGCTTGGATGTTTTAACGCACTCCGCAATTTTTGTTGCCATTCCGTTTCACGCTTTGGAAGTCGGCTCTACTTAAATTAAGTCATTAAAATCAACATTATTTACCAAATATGAACAAAAACTAATCTTTTTAATCTGTGTACTAGCAAATTGATTGTTACTGTCGAATGACATTGACAAAATATATTGCGTTCAGGTCCAGGCCAGTATGAAAAGTGGCCAATGTTCTTTAATCAAAATCGCTTTAGTAGTGTCGGTGATACGTGGTAAAAAACATTCATACACACACAAAATTTCGCATTAATAATATTAGTAGTATTAATGAAACTTAATCTCTTCTCTTCCAGTTATGCGTCATCTTAGAACCAATGCAGGAGTTGATGTCACGGCACAAGGCGTACGCTCTCTCGCCGCGCGACTGTCTCAAAACCACGCTCTTCCAAAAGTGGCAACGGATGGTCGCACCGCCAGGTTAGCCTTTTTTTTTACTATTTACAGGGTAGCATTTGACCACAAGTCACCTGATGTTAAGTGACGATGTGGTCGAAGATGGCGCCACGCTACACCTGGACTGGGAACTGGCTCTCAAGTGAGGCTGCCGGAACACACCGATAGGTGCACGGCGACAGATTGTTGAGTGTGGTAGCTCGCCAGGCGAGTGCTAGAAAATACCCTACCACCAAGCTATGGTTTCATCACGATGTTTTCCTTCACCGAAAGCTCAAGCTCATTGTAGGATTCGAACCCACGTCCTACGGATCGCAAGCCGACTATACCACTGAGCCATCATCGCTATAAAATCGCTCATCGTCATTTCTAACCGCCAACGCAAAAAGAAGGGCGTTATAAGTTTCACGTGTCTGTCTGTCTGTCTGTCTGTGGCACCGTAGCTCGCGAACGGATAAAGCGATTTCAATTGTAGATTGTGTTGAAAGGTGAGCCCACGCGGGCGCAACCGCGGGGAACAGCTAGTAACATTATAAATGCGAACTTAATTTTGTCTGTCTGTCTGTCTCGCTTTCACGCCTAAACTTCTGAACAGATTAAAATGAAATTTGGTACAGAGATAGTCTAGAGCCTGAGAAAGGACATGTGATACTTTTTATCGCGATAAACAGTAGCCCACGCGGGTGAAATGGCTAGTAAATAAATGAGACAAATTAATTCCATCGCTCAAAACGGTGAAGGAAAACATTGTGCTGAAACCGGCATGTCCAAGAACCGCAACATTCAAGGGCATGCGACATCTACCAACCCGCACTGGGCCCGCGTGGGAGATTACGGCGCGTACTCTCTCTCAGTGGTGGATTTAGCAGCAGGCTGAGTAGGCTGGAGCCTAGGGCGGCAGATTTAGTGTCAATTTAAAAAAGTGTTTGATATTAAAAGAGTCGTATATATGTATTTAAATATTATTATGTGCACACAAACAATTAAACATTGTTCACCACTTTGATTTTTCTTCAATTTTTGTCTGATGCATAAAAAAATGACACATTTTAAAAAGGAAAGGCAGAGGCCGTAGAGGTTATAGAGGTTGGTAGGGGCGGCAAAATTTGAATACTTAGCCTACTGGCGGCAAATGTGTAAATCCGCCACTGCTCTCTCTGAGAGAAGGCCAGAGTCCCAGCAGTGGGAACGTAATAGGGTGACGACCAGCGCTGATCAAACGACCAACGCGATCAACGATCAAAGCTGAGTTGAGGCCGGTTTGCAACATTTTTTTTCCTGTTACTACATAATGTATTTTGTGTTATGTATTTTTGTATAATTTGTTGCAAATAAATGATTCTTAATCTTATGATGATGAATTCCAGAGTCCCAGCGGCCCGCCAGTAAGCGACGCAAACGCAAGGGCAGCGCGGGCGCCAACGCGGCGCCGCCCGCGCCCACCAAGAAACGGTCCCCCGGACCAAACTTCAGCCTCGCCTCGCAGGTACGTGCTACATTGAAAACAAGATTATTATACATTACTAGTGGACCGCCCCGGCTTCGCATGGGTATTTAAAAGAAATATCAAAATTAAAAATTGTAATACAGACACACATAAATCCTTCCTCCCGTACGGCCCGTACCCCAGTGACGCCTACATGCATAAGGCTACTACGCAACTTTTTTCTACTACTTACATTTTTAAACTCGTGATATCTTTCGAATAGAATGTCCGAATTGAATTATTCAAAAAGTTACGTAAAGCTATTGAAGCAGTTTTGAATAAGAAGTAATTTATTTCGATAAGGATTAATACCAAGATACAAATAAAGAGCCTTATCTAGCGGCGGCATTAGAAATTATTTTTTTAAAATAAAAGATCACTTTTGTGGCATAACTATAATAGTTAGACATATGCTCACGCGGACTTTTTTGTAGATCTTAATGGGACCTACAAACCCGTAAAACATTGTTTTGTTCTAGTGTCAATAGTTTTTGCAGCGCACGCAAAAATAGGTTTTCGATTTTACACCTTGGGTTGCAAAATAGCAATTTTCTTACGGATCCCTAATTTTTTTGGAAATAAAATATAGCCTATAGCCTTCCTCGATAAATGGACTATCCAACACTGAAACAATTTTTCACCAAAAACTGATATGTCTGTCGTACAACTTCAATAAGCTCGCAATTTTTATACAAAATACATTGCTGGCAGGTCCAAGGCGGTATGAAAAGTGGCCGATGTTCTTTGACATTACTTCTATGGAGCTTATGTCAAATTTCCATCCCCAGTAGGGCAAATCGTGGATAGATCGGTTATTGGAACCGGCTGTAAAACATTATCTTTATTTATTCCTTCATCCAAATGTTTCTAACCCGAATTTCCTTCGCAGGACGTGATGGTGGTAGGCGAACCTTCCCTAATGGGTGGTGAATTCGGTGATGAAGACGAACGGCTCATCACCCGCCTCGAGAATACGCAATATGAAGGTGACAGCGGCGACTGGAGCGCCCCCCCGCCCCCCTCCCCGGCCAAATCACCACCTACACACTGACGCACGGCCTCTAGTACCTTGTACTAGCAGTCTAGCACTGGAAGAAAGGACCGGCCAATGTTTGACTTTCAAGCCGGGGGGCATGTTAGCGCTAGAAAATGGACCAGATGTTCTTTGCCAATGTTTGACGTTCTGAAGGGACAGGCTGTTAACGCTCATATATCCTAGTTTAATCCTACCGCGGTTTTTGTGATCGTGAATGAAAGCGTGAGCATCGAATCAACAGTCTGATATTTCAAAGCAATTAATACAAAATATTTACAACGTTCGTAAAAATCATGGCGTTTTATAGTGCGACGGAATGCGAGGGCAACGGGCATTAAATTATGTGACATTTCAACGTGTAAGTTTTTGTCTTGTTAATATAAAACCGCGGTCGGACTGCATAGACCAAAATGTTACTTGTTTTAAAAAGTGATGATACACGGAGAAAAAAGACCTTCCGAAATACCGTTTTCCTTCTGAGTCAAAAGGGAAGGAATTGTAATTAAGAAGGAAAACTAAGGTAAAATAAGGAAGGAATCGGTCTTGGAAGGTAAGACTCAGAAGGAGATTCAGATTTTTTTTTCTCAGTGTAGCAGAGGCTAGGTGACATGACGTCGTTTTATCACAGATTTTATAGACTACGGATAAAACTTACTTCGAGATCTGCTAAATCACCCTCCTAACAGTCGCAAGTACCGTCTATTATTGGTCATCACTGGATGAGATTATCAGCCAACGGCTACCCTTCAGAGCCGGGGGGCATGTTTGCGCAGGAAAATGGACCAGATGTTATTTGCCAATGTTTGGCATGATCGTTATGAAGGAACGTGTTGTTAATGTGTCCTAGTTTAAATCCTACCGCGGTTTTAATGAGCGCGGCGGGCGTGAGCGTCGAATAACCTAGATATAAAACAATATATTATTTAATATGAATCGGCAGACTGACATTTCTATAGCGGCAGCAGCTAGGTAAATCTTAAGACAGTTTTTTAGCGTTCATTTAAAATGTTGGATCTCGAAACGAAAGTATTTTTCTGAGAGTCGAGACTGTACAAATCAGATATTATTCAAAGTTGGCGTTTGACAAAAGAAAGGTAGAAGTAAGTTGCATTATTTGCAAAAGGAACCGAAATGAGGAAAGAAAACGTATCTATTTAGTAAATATTTCAATACAAAAGCGGGGTCTTATCACGTAACTTGGATGGTGTTCGGCTTGCGCCTTATTTTAACACTAGTTGCGCCCCGCGTCTTCCCCTTATCCCGCAGGAACCTATTTCCGGGAAAAAAAATAGCCTATGTGTTAATCCAGGGTATATGTTATCTCCATTCCAAATTTCATTCAGATCCGTTCAGTAGTTTTTGCGTGAAAGAGTAACAAACATCCATCCATCCATACTCACAAACTTTCACGTTTATAATATTAGTTGGATTGAACTCCATCGATTTATACCACAGAATAGATAATATCTAGTACCACCATTCTTTACCCCGGTGAGAGAGGTGGGCGTTAAAACGAATCGGTTTAAATAAGCGCATAAGCGGCCCTATGAAAAAAAGCGGACTCCTTTTAAACGTTGACGGCTTTTTTTTCTAAAGTCCAAACAAATGCAAACCTTATTCCAATACAGATACAACTCAAAATCGTAGCTCTTCAAAATAAGCGCATAAGCATCCGTTTAAACGTTGACGGCTTTTTTCCAAAGTCCAAACAAATGCAAACCTTATTTCAATACAGGTACAACTCAAAATCGTAGCTCTTAAAAATAAGCGTTCAAGACGCGGTTTAAATAAGCAAAAGCGTTTAAACGTATTGTCAATTTTAAGCCGTTTATCACATCTTTACCGGTGAATGAATGAAATTGAACGTGAGTTGCCGCTTTATTTATAGTGATACGTTTTAAAATTGGTAGCATGGTTAAACATAGAAATCTACTTGAAGTTGCATGTGTCATTTTTGACACTTCTAGTTTCAAATCAAACTGTCAAAATTACTGATTTCACTGGGGTTCAAGAACGGTAATTATATGGATAGACTGATCGATGAAAAACGGATCAGGATCGATTATTAATTTCGGGCGATAGGCGTACAGTTTGCGTGTACAGATGGATAGATTATGTCCGTTATTCAGCGCCATCTATGATAATTTTGAGGAAGTTGCCTTTGAAAGTTACTCGGTGCTGTCATATTGAAATATCAATCTGTTATCGATGCACACGCCGCCCGCGTCAACACCGCGGTCAGACTGGTTTTAATAGGCAATTGGACACTACTGGACAGTGATCACAAACATAATCTAAATGTTTTTAATAACGAAATGATCAAACAACCGTATTTTTTGTAAAATACCGATTTATATTTTGAAATCAATAAATTAAAATGTATATAAATTCTAATATTTTTTATCTGTTCCGAAACACAAATTCTAGGTTAGAACGTCGTTATTAACGCCCGAAATTAACAATCGATCCTGATCCTTTATCCGCGGTTTTGGATCGATATGTCATGTCATAATATGTCATTTTAGTAGTACCTAATATGTCAAGCCGTAGTAATAAAATGACATAATATGACATGACGTATCGCTCCAAAACCGCGGATAACGGATCAGGATCGATTATTAATTACGGGCGTAAGTGGCCTGACCAAAGTTCGATGTTTGTTTTTGTCATATTACTAATGACGTCATAATCCACAAAACAAAACCTTTGCGCGGCGATCTGGAAATTTTAATGATAAACATTATTTTATGCACATTTAAAAGAAGAAGAAGAATTTACGTTTATTTGCAACAACAACACTCATGGTACTTGGAAAAAAAAGAAAAAATAATATAACAATATAACAGTAATTGAAGGTACACAAGAATGTCACCGTCGCAAATCGGCCCCAACTCAGCAAAATGCTGGTTATTTAACCAGCGCTGGTCTTCCGTTGGAACCGTTTGGTGACGCGACGTCGCGAAGAGGTACCATCAGTACCAATAATCCAACAATAAAAGAAAAAAAACAAAACATAAACAGCAAAAAAAAAATTATTAGTGTATAATTATTTTTTTACAGCTCAATAAAGTCCTAATGATTAACTCGCCACACTGTCTGAAAAGTTGTCCGGTTGCCTATTCTATTTATTTGAAAAGGAATATTGCACGAGCGTGGTGTCTGCACTACCGACGCGTAGTGTGGATGGGTTCTGCCGGCGATGCAGTCTTGGGCACATGGGTTATGTCGTATAAATAAATAAATATAGGCATTTACGGATAAATTATACAGTTGTTGTTTTATTTTGTACCTTTTTACAATCCACGCGCGGACGCGGTAGCCGAGTCGGTAGTGTCCCTGCCTGCGAAGCTAGCGGTCCCGGTAAGGGCAAATATATGTGTGATGAGCACGAATATACCTGAGTCTTGGATATACGGAATAAACATATATACGCTTTCGCGCCTAAACAACTAAACCCATTTAAGTGAATTTTGGTATTGAGACAGTTTGAGCCCTGGGGAAGGACATAGGATTTTTATCGCGATAAACTGTAGCCCACGCGGATGAAACCGCAGAGAACAGCTAGTCATCAATAATACTTGATTCTACTCTCCGAGTTTTAAATATTAATTACTTGATACTGGCAAATACCCTAATCGTGTGAAGCCAATACAAAAAAAAGCAAGCTTATTTTTTGACAGCGGTCTAAGATGAAAGTTATCAATCTATCATTGTCTATGGTTAGCTTGGGATCAGCCGTGCGGCGTGCGGGTTCCTATATTGTACGACCAATAACTCCCGACCTGATAATGTACAGCCAATAATGCACAGCCTGATAACCCATGTACATGGCTTCCAATTATCAGATCGTGCAATACGGGCTGTGCATTATCATCACGGACCGATTTTGTACGGGTGATAATGTACGACCTAATAATGCACAGCCAGTATTGCACGACCTGATAATGCACGGCCTGATAAGCCATGTACACTGGAATTCATGGGATTCGAAATATCAGGTCGGGAGTTATTGACTGTACAAAATCAGTACGTGTTGATAATGTACAGGCAATAATGCACGGCCTGATAATCCGAAGCCAATCTATACTAATATTATAAAGCTGCAGAGTTTGTTTGTTTGTTTGTTTGTTTGTTTGTTTGTTTGTTTGTTTGTTTGTTTGAACGCGCTAATCTCAGGAACTACTGAACCGATTTGAAAAATTCTTTCAGTGTTGGATAGTCCATTTATCGAGGAAGGCTATAGGCTATATTTTATTTCAAAAAAAATTAGGGATCCGTAAGAAAATTGCTGTTTTTTAACCCAAGGTATGAAATCGAAAACCTATTTTTGCGTGCGCTGCAAAAACTATTGACAATAGAACGAAACAATGTATTACGGGTTTGTAGGTCCCATTAAGATCTACAAAAAAGTCCGCGAGAGCATATGTCTAACTATTATAGTTATACCACAATAAGTGTATTTTTATTTTAAAAATTTAATTTTAATGCCGTCGCTAGAAAAGGATTTTTATTTGTATCTTGGTATTAATCCTTATCAAAATAAATTACTTTATATTTAAAACTGTTTCAATCCCTTCATATAACTTTTTGAATTATTCAATTCGAACATTCCATTCGAAAGATATCACGAATTTAAAAATGTAAGTAGAAGTAGAAAAATAAACCCGCTGCACCGCAGTGCCGCGGGAAACGCGGTGAGGTGAGGGGGGACCGAAGGCGGGAGAACATTCTATGAAATAGGTAAACTGCGTTACCTGCTGTATCCATTATCCTATTTTAATTCTATTTTTTTTTGACAGTGCGTTTGAACCGCGCAGCTAAAGGTCTTCCTGGTTCGCAAATTGCGACCAAAGTGCGTGAGGGGCACCAAAGTGCGGGAATAATTTTGGAGTATACGGAATATATACGCTTCCGCGCCTAAACTACTGAACGGATTGAAATGAAATTTGGTATAGAAATAGTGGGGAAGGACATAGGATACTTTTCATCGCGATAAACTGTAGCCCACGCGGGTGAAACCGCAGGGAACAGCTAGTCATAGATAAAGGTGGACTTTCCTCTCTGACGACTGTCAATCAAGCTTGATTGATGCCTCGTTTATAGGTGACTGATAGAAATATTTTTTTGTGAGTATTTGACTATGCTTATTCTTTTATTTTATTGATAATATGTAATAGGTATATAAAATACTAGCTGTTCCATGCGGTTTCACCCGCGTGGGCTACAGTTTATCGCGATAAAAAGTATCCTATGTCCCTTCCCCGGGGCTCAAATTATTTCTATGCCAAATTTCATTTAAATCGGTTCAGTAGTTTAGGCGCGAAAGCGTTTATATTCCGTATACTACAAAATTATTCCCGCACTTCGGTGCCCCCTCTCTGTTAGGTACCCATTATCATATTTTAATTCTAAGTTATTTTTTCTTGGACCGCACGTTTGAACCACGCAGCTAGAGGTCTTCCTGGTCCGCGACCGCACTTTACCTATTTCATAGATTCTCCCGGTGCCCTCACTTCATCGCGTTTCCCGCAGCGCTGCGGTGCGGCGGTTTTATTTTTCTACTACTACTTACATTTTGAAACTCGTGATATCTCTCGAATGGAATGTCCGAATTGAATGATTCAAAAAGTTATATAAAGGCATTGAAGCAGTTTTAAATAAGAAGTAATTTATTTTGATAAGGATTAATACCAAGATACAGATAAAGAGCCTTTTCAAGCAGCGGCATTAAAAATTATTTTTTTTAAATAAAAGATCACTTATTGTGGCATAACTATAATAGTTAGACATATGCTCTCCCAGACTTTTTTGTAAATCTTAATGGGACCTACAAACCCGTAATACATTATTTTGTTCTAGTGTCAATAGTTTTTGCAGCGCACGCAAAAATAGGTTTTCGATTTCACATCTTGGGTTGCAAAATTGCATTTTTCTTACGGATCCCTAATTTTTTTTGGAAATAAAATATAGCCTATAGCCTTCCTAGATAAATGGGCTATCTAACACTGAAAGAATTTTTCATATCGGACCAGTAGTTCCTGAGATTAGCGCGTTCAAACAAACAAACAAACTCTGCAGCTTTATTAGTATACTAGCTGTTCCATGCGGTTTCACCCGCGTGGGCTACAGTTTATCGCGATAAAAAGTATCTTATGTCCCTTCCCCGGGGCTCAAATTATCTCTATACCAAATTTCATTTAAGTCTGTTCAGTAGTTTAGGCGCGAAAGCGTATATATTCCGTATAATACTCCAAAATTAATCCCGCACTTCAATGCCCCACCGCGTTACCTGCTGTAGGTACCCATTATCCTATTTTAATTCTAAGTTAATTTTTCTTGGACCGCACGTTTGAACCGCGCAGTTAAAGGTCTTCCTGGTCCGCGACCGCACTTTACCTATTTCATAGATTCTCCCGGTGCCGCCCTTGCTTCACCGCGTTTACCGCTGCGCTGCGGTGCGGCGGTTTTATTTTTCTACTACTACTTACATTTTTAAACTCGTGATATCTTTCGAATGGAATGTCCGAATTGAATGATTCAAAAAGATATATGAAGGCATTGAAGCAGTTTTGAATAAGAAGTAATTTATTTTGATAAGGATTAATACTAAGATACAAATAAAGAGCCTTTTCTAGCAGCGGCATTAAAAAATAAATTTTTAAAATAAAAGATCACTTATTGTGGCATAACTATAATAGTTAGACATATGTTCTCGCGGACTTTTTTGTAGATCTTAATGGGACCTACAAACCCGTAGTACATTATTTTGTTCTAGTGTCAATAGTTTTTGCAGCGCACGCAAAAATAGGTTTTCAATTTCACACCTTGGGTTGCAAAATAGCAATTTTCTTACGGATCCCTAATTTTTTTGGAAATAAAATATAGCCTATAGCCTTCCTCGATAAATGGGCTATCTAACACTGAAAAAAATTTTCAAATCGGACCAGTAGTTCCTGAGATTAGCGCGTTCAAACAAACAAACAAACAAACAAACAAACAAACAAACAAACTCTGCAGCTTTATAATATTAGTATAGATAGAAGAAGATAGATAGCTAGTGTCACAGTAGTAGGTTAGGGTGCGGCGGGGCACCCCTAAGGCGCCAATATTTTTAATTTTGGTAAAACGACACTGGAATGATCAAACCTAGCTCAAACGAAGCATCAAGCATGGAGCATATAACATTCTACTTAATCTGTGGTGATGTACATGAATTATCAGGCCGTACATTATCGTCCGTACAAAATCGGTCCGTGATGATAATGCACAGCCCGTATTGCACGACCTGATAATTGAAAGCCATGTACATGGATTATCAGGCCGTGCAGTATTGCCTGTACATTATCAGGTCGGGCATTATTGGGTCGTACAATATAGGGAACCCTAACCCCTAACGGAGAACTTTTTTTTTTGGCGGCAATCGAATTGTCAACGTGAAAATTTTCTTTTTATTTCCAAAACTTGTGTTTCTTCGAGTGATAATGTGTAATATTGGTGGATTATTAACCATTATGTGTTCGTTAATGTGTACGAGTGTAGGAAATTGAAATAAAGTTGAGAAAGTGACTTTTCGAGTTGCTCCAATAAAGTCCGTGTAAAGTTTAAGTAAAGCGCCACTACTTTACTTAAACACTATCCTCATCCCATCATCTCATCATCATCATCATTTAAACTTGATTCAACTCTCTGCGTTTGAAATATTTTATACATGACACTGGCAAATACACTAATCGTGTGACGCCATAACAAAACAAAAAAAAAACCCCCTAATGGCCCTAGTATATAGTCTACTTAATCTATGATGGCCCTAACCGGCTAACTTTAACGGGCCTAACGTGAAATAGCGTCAATAAAGGGAATTATTCGTCGTGTCTACAATAAAATTATATTATTATTGACCACTGAGCAGACTGCAGAAGTAACAAAATAAATGAAACAGCATGAATAATATTAAACAGCTTCCGGGGACAAACCAAGCAAGTGATATGAAGAGACACAAAAAAACACACACCGGGGACAAACCTTATGAATGTCATATGTGTGAGTATAAATGTGCACTTGAAAGGTCTTTGAAACTGCATATAAGGACACACACCGGGGAAAAACCTTATGAATGTCCCTTTTGTGAGTATAAATGTGCACAAGGTAGTAATTTGAAAAAACATATAATGACACACACCGGGGACAAACCTTATGAATGTCCCTTGTGTGAGTATAAATGTGCATATGGAAGTTCTTTGAAACAACATATAAAGACACACACCGGGGACAAACCTTATGAATGTCCCTTGTGTGAGTATAAATGTGCATATGGAAGTTCTTTGAAACAACATATAAAGACACACACCGGGGACAAACCTTATGAATGTCAAATGTGTGAGTATAAATGTGCACTAGGTAGTCATTTGAAACAACATATAAAGACACACACCGGGGACAAACCTTATGAATGTCATATGTGTGAGTATAAATGTGCACAAGGTAGTCATTTGAAACAACATATAAAGACACACACCGGGGACAAACCTTATGAATGTCATATGTGTGAGTATAAATGTGCACAAGGTAGTCATTTGAAACAACATATAAAGACACACACCGGGGACAAACCTTATGAATGTCACATGTGTGAGTATAAATGTGCACAAGGTAGTCATTTGAAACAACATATAAAGACACACACCGGGGACAAACCTTTGGAATGTCATATGTGTGAGTATAAATGTGCGCTTGGAAGGTCTTTGAAACTACATATGAGCACACACACCGGGGACAAATCTTATGAATGTCATATGTGTGATTATAAATGTGCTCAGGCAAGTACTTTGAAACGACATATAAAGAAACACACCAAGGAGAAACCATATTAATGTAAAATGTGTGATTAATTGATTATAATATGTCACATAATGGGGACACTTGAAGTGGACGGCACACTCCAAGAATATATAAATGTAAACACATGCCTTCCTCTTTTAATGCACATTGAGACGAATATCTTCGCTTCATCGGCCACAAGATAGGAGCGGATACAAGAGGTTTGACCGCAAAATGCGGCCAGCTGCTCACCATCCCACCGCCAAGTCTACGACTTATTCTGTAGTAGTAGGGAGGCCAATTTGAAAAACATCAAATGATGAAGTTTGTTGGACTTAACAGTATTAAAGCGACAACCGATATCATCGTGTTAAGTGGGATATGTAGAGTAGGTACCGAATAGCCGATCGTCGCTTCCTCAGCCTGTGGAGGCTCTATCTCTGAAGTCACAAAGATGGCGGCTTCTGGTATCAAGTTTAGTTGTTTACTCAATAAATACTAATCCGATTGTTACAAATTACGTATCCTAAAACAGGTAATTAAATGCTTCTAAAATGTCTGACATTCGTTGTCGTAGCTCATAAGCATAAAAAGATATATGAAAAAATTTATAGAAATAAAAATTATTTTAAAAATAAGCTTTTATTATGTTTATTTAAATTATTACTAGCTTCGGCCCCGCGGCTTCGCCCGCGTGGACGATCCCTCAGGAACTGTTTATTTCACAGCGATAAAATACCTTGGTCCTCCGATTTTGAAAGCACACTGTGTGTCAGTCAATTTTAAAGTTTCATCTCCCTTTTCACCCCCTTAAGCAGGGGCGTAGCGTGCCTTGATGGGGCCCCGTATAAAAATTTGTTTGGAGCCTAATACCTACTACTAAACCAGATTGTATTACAATGTAATGTACAATAGGGATGTTAACACTAATTACAAAATAATATTTAATCTTACTTTTATGTTAGTTTGTATTATTAGGATATCGAAAAACATATTTTTGTATTTAAATATAACTTAATAATTTAAATAAAAATGATTTTAAATGCTATATTTATAATCTTTTGTCACGTGACTGCAAACACCAAAAAGAGCTTTTTACGTCACTAACCACTCAGGCTATTTGTGCTTCGATGGTTGCCCGCGCGTCGGTGTCGGGGGTCGGCGTCGGGGGTCGGCGCGGTGGTATGGTTACGAATCGCGACCATCGTGTTTTTCGGTCAGTGACGTCATGTCAGTCACGTGACAGTTGTTAGTGTTTTGGCGGAAAAATTCATAATTACTCTAATTTTGTATATTTTCTCATCGAAAACACTAATAATTTTAAATAAAATATTTGTTTTATCGTAAACAAGAGTCAATCTTTAAAATAAAAGCAATTCCGAAAAATGCTTAACATCCCTATTAAATAAAACGCGTCAATAAACACTGCTCTCTATGGTTTATCATGGTATGTACATCGATTATTTTGGGATTCTCCCCCGTTGAAGTAAATTACAAACGGCGAAATCCCACAGCCCGCTATAACCGATGTAGAGTGTTGCCAACTCTTAAACGCACGCTTTACGCGGGAAAAAAAGAACTTGCTTTTTTGACTTTTGTCATTTCTGAAATTAACAAAAATTTGGGAAGTTTTTGTTAATTTTTGCTTACACACGTCGGGGGCCCCCGTGGCTTGGGGGCCCCGTATAATTGATACGGCAGATACGGCGGTAGCTACGCCCCTGCCCTTAAGTCACCCCTATCAAAAAAAAATTTAACAACATTTTTCATTTTAGATAAACTAAATTTCAGACCTGTAAAATAATTAAATTGACTTGTATTAGTTACGATATAATGGTTAAATTAACCATTATATCGTAACTAATATAAGTCAATTTAATTATTTTATATTTTTCAGTGCGTTTTTAAAGTGTTTTTTTTTAGTGTTTGAACTATATATTAACTACTTACAGCAGCCTTTCCTAGTGGGCGATAGCGCCCGGGGGCCGCTGAGGCCTAAAGGGTAAGAGATCCAGTAAAAAAATGCCGGCGTTGTGTAGAGGCTTAATGAGGGCAGTAGACAATATAAGTTTGGGAATCTGACTGACCCTGACCCTGACTTACAGGATAGCGTTTCACCACAAGTCACTCGATGTTAAGTGACGATGTGGTCGAAGATGCCTCTTTGCCTCATTCGTTCCGAAGATACAGATTTGCAAGATGTAGACCCGTGTCGTTGGCTAACACAGTTTTTGGCTCTCTCTTCCTGGCTTCTAGAGTGGTGCACAACTGGAACAGACTAGACTACTTGTGTCGGCTACTCCAGTGAATTGCTTTAAAAACAGACTGGACAAGTGGTTGCGAACGAACAATGCTTCCTTGAAGAATTTACTTTTCTCTGCACTTTTGGACATCGCTATAATTCAACACAGCACGATATAGGCACATCAGCCTCAGGCTCCTCGCCTATTACCAAATAAAATAAAATAAATAATTTATAGGGCGGCAAAACCTCCTGACCTGTGTTGCGCCGAATTTTTAAATACGCCACTGGGTGTCCAGTTCCGTCTCTACCATAAAGGCACGGGGGCACATGCCCAGGGCCCCCAGCTTCACGGAGGCCCCGAAATAACGACATTCGATAACACGGACTAAAGATATTTTACATAAAGATTAGCTATCGACAGTACCATACCAACAGCTATCCATTTTTATGCGTAGGTCATCTTACGCGAGAATTCTGTTTCAAAATTCTCGATACGTATTTGACAGAAGTAAGTACCTATAGCTGGTTTATCATCGATTTTCTTTTATTTTTTAAAGGGGCCCCATTGTTGTATGCCCTAGGGCCCCTGCATGGCTTAAAAACTACAAATAAAACTGCAAAATCAGATATAAATTAACCATTTATTTCTAAATACAAAAAACAATTTAATAAAGCGCTATGCGTAGGTCATCTTACGCGAGAATTCTGTTTCAAAATTCTCGATACGTATTTGACAGAAGTAAGTACCTATAGCTGGTTTATCATCGATTTTCTTTTATTTTTTAAAGGGGCCCCATTGTTGTATGCCCTAGGGCCCCTGCATGGCTTAAAAACTACAAATAAAACTGCAAAATCAGATATAAATTAACCATTTATTTCTAAATACAAAAAACAATTTAATAAAGCGCTACGCTAAGATTTTGCTTTTGTTGCGGAGAGCTGTGTACGCTACAAAGATTGACAATAGAGTGGCTAGGACTTCAGAGTTGACCCAGGGGCCCGAGTAGCCTGAAACAAAAACGATACGTAAGCATTTATATTATATTCTGTGGTGAGTTGCCAGACGAGTTGAAAAAAAAACCGAACAATTTATTTTTAAATTTTTATTTCGGTAGGTCCTGAAAGATATATAAATTTTTTAATTTTATATGCAGGTTCCTGTCCAGGTGTAGCGATCTTCGACCGCATCGTCAACGGTGAAAGTAAACAAATGAGGAAACCGGTATATTCAAGAACTGCAACATTCAAGGGCATGCGACATCTACCAACCCGCACTGGGCCCGCGTGGGAGATTACGGCTGATACTCTCTCTCTGATAGAAGGCCCAGCAGTGGGAACGTAATGGGCTGATGATGATGAACAGTGGGTAGTACTTACTGCCAGGATGGTTGAGCTGGATAGCCATTAGTGGGCCGACAGCAGCGTTGGTGTCAGAGCGGCGAGCGCGGCGAAGGGAGGCCCAGCCTTCCTCATCCCAGATGAGGATCTCGTGGATGCCGGAACGGGCCTTTGCTGGCTCTTCAGTCCACGAGATCTGAAAATATAGATGAGTAACATTTAAAAAACATTGTTACCTTAAAAGTTAGTCTTTATTTTTGGAAAGCTAGCGCTGGTTTAAGAAAACTAGCATCATGCAGAGTTGATGCCGGATTGTGGCTAAAAATACAGCCTTTTTTAAAAAAAACAAACCTACTCATATTACAAATGGGAAAGTTTGTGTGAATGTTTGTTACCATTTATCACCGTAACTACTAAACCGATTTCGATGAAATAGAAGAAATTCGAAATAAAGAATTTTATTTATTTATTTATTTTAGTAATAGGCGAGCAGCCTGAGGCTGATGTGCCTATATCATGCTGTGTTGAATTATAGCAATGTCCAAAAGTGCAGAGAAAAGTTAAGTCTGTAGCAAGGAAGCATTGTTCGTTCGCAACCACTTGTCCAGTTTATCCTGAAAAATGGTTCCTGCAGGATAACGGGAAGACGCGGGTGAAAACGCAGGGCGCAGCTATAATTTATATTGTAACAGACTACCAGAAGACGTTGTGTCGGCACCTTCAGTGAATTCCTTTAAAAACAGACTGGACAAGTGGTTGCGAACAAACAATGCTTCCTTGCTACAGAATTGACTTTTCTCGGCACCAATGCGTCAACTTGTGAACGAATGCTGCTTGTGGGGTCTGGTCTGCTTTGGTTGTGATCCCGCAACTCATTAATATTCATGTTCCCATATTCCAATGTGTACAACCAAACAACAGAAATCTTATTAGTAAAGCTAATTAAAAAATATCGGACCATTAGATGACAAAAAAAAACCTTGGGATTTTAGTGAACTTGCTCCAATTCAATCAATTAGTAATAAGAATAAAATCATCAATGTGATCGCGCCAAATAAATTACCTGCCGGGCGTTTCTTGCCTGTTCTTTTGCCGGCGTAAGGAGGTTGGAACAGGCGTAGCTAGTTTTAAGTTTGACGTTTTAAAGTGATCACAATGTATCCTATTGGATAAAGTACTATTGACTATTGACACCTTTGGACATTGCTATAAATCAGGGGTAGCCATATTTACTAAAGAAACCCTATGCGATCTACCAACTTCAGACTTCATGAAATGTTCAATTTATACATCATCATCATCATCGTAATCAACCTGTTGGAGCGCACTACTGGACATGTTTTTTGCCTTGCCAACATTTTTTTTTTATCTGATGAACTGCAAATATGTGAACATCCTACTTCCTACAAATATTATAAACATGAAAGGTTGTGAATATGGATGTTGGTTACTCTTTCACACAAAATCTAATGAACGGATTTGAGTGAAATTTGGAATGGAGATAGCTTAGACACTGAATTAACACTTAGGCTATCCCGAAAAAGGGGTTCTGCGGGATAACGGGAAGATACGGGTGAAACCACGGGGCGCAATTTGTAAACTTTAGCAAAAACATTGCCAGCAGTGAAAGTGAAAGGACTTTCTAGTAAATTTTAATGCATTTTGAGACAGTATTTTGGTCCTCTAGACAAATAAATATACTCAGAATATAGTGTAATGTGCAATAAGACCTAAAAACGATTACGAAGGTAGAAAATGACGACAATTTATGCATTAATGGTACCTGATATTTGTTTTCTCCAACACGGGCTGCAGTAAGCGGCTTACCACCAACCTCGGCATACAGAGCGTAGTTTTCAGGCAATTCGTTATCACATTTAAGCGTAAACTCCGTAATATACGCTATTTCTATCACTACGGTTGCATCAAGACTTGTGAACGAGGAAGCTTCAACTTTTGGATTTTGGCAGCTCTCCGAACGAGAGCCCCCCACAAAAGCCAGCACGAACACTGCAACGAGGTATTTTGTGACCATTTTGAGACTATTTGTGACTTAAAACTAAGCTTTTAATACAGAAAACTTCCAATTGGGATAAATCTACCGTTCACCATCAAAATCAAATGACAAAACGAAATCCAATCCGAATTCCGATCCACGTATTGTCTGCGTTCGAAAGTAGATAATAGTAGGTATTCATGAACAGTCAGATTGATATGTTACTAAGTCCATTCAATTTTTCATTAGCCGTAGAGTTCGTGTTTATAGAAAGAAACTGTAAGAAAATGCATAATATCATCGAATAATTAAAAATCTTCCCATTAAAATTGAATAAATTATATTTTGTTGATTATTGACCGAATGGTCCTCGAGTGAGCAAATGAATTTATGTACGATTCGAACGTACTTTCATAACGTCAGCGGTGACGTGTGGCAAAAATGCCAATAAGTCATTGGCTGCGTTCATATTTTCTAATTCGGACTCTTGCTCTTGCTCCTCTCTCCTCTTTTCTCTCATTAACAGCCTTTAAAATGCAGTTTACCCTAAAAAACATGATTAAAACTATAAACTCGACTAAGTTGATTGGTCTTTGATTTTTGAATTCTTTATATTAATAATAAAATAAATAGGTAACACCATAAGTAAGAGATAATTTATCCAAGATCTACGCTCTAAATTATTTATCTGTGACCTGTCATTAGTCAGACCAGTCCACAGATCATGAGCTACTCCAGCCTCCAGCAGATCAGCTGATATGAAATAAAAACAAAAGTTTGAAGGTTAGAATTATAGAATTTAGTTAACATTAAATTTTTGTTAAAATGACTGTGGAACCTCGAGAAAAACCAGCTGATAACGAAGAGGATCCTGTAGAAAATATGCTGAAAAAAACTGGGTGCATAGAACTGCACTATAAAGTACAGGTATTAACTAGATATAAAAACGATTTTATCACTTTTATTTTGTTTTAGATTTCTCTAAAACTTAAACGTTGTAAGAATATTATCCTATATATATTTAGGATAATATTCTTGAACGTTTAAAAAGATGTATCAGTTGTGTTGGTCAAAAATTATAAACGACGACCTTTAGTAAAGCCCATCACATACTGCCGTATTGTTTTGTTTCTTGTCATGCATACATATTACCTTAAATTTTCTATATAATACTTAGTAGCATTTTTTTTTAAAAGAATAACAATAAAAATAGAATAACGCAAAACGAAAGTTTTTAAATAGAATTTCCATTGACTATGTCCTGCGCATCGCTGAAAAAAAATCTTCACGGTATCTAAAAAAAAATATATTTTAAACATTGGCGTTTTATCCACAAAACTTAACCCATTTCAGGCAAAATATCTGTAAAACGGTGGCATTTTTTACAGTGCCCAGCTGGCTCTGGGCTTCGGCGTGCGACAGATAATATGTACATATATGCAATGTTTTTTCAGGAATGCATAGCAATGACCAAAGATTGGAGGAAATGCCAGACTGAAGTGAATGAATTCAGAGATTGTATCAACAAGCGCAAGCAAGAAGAAACCAGTAAATTAAAGAGTTAATTGTTTATAAATTTCTTTATTTTAGCTGTATTTCATTAATTTTAGTACTATTAATTTTTGCCATTTTTCTCTAAGCTTCCAAGGTCTTATGTTAAAAAAAGGTTTGACAAGAAAAAAATGTTTGCAAATATCCTGTCGTTTTTAGTATTAAAATTCATAGTTTTAGCTTAGATTATGGATTATAATCGCTTGGCCGGATAGACGATCTTATCTAAGTAAAACTTTAGTTCCATCTATATTATGTACGTAAATATACGTGATAAAGTGTTTAACTCTTTAAGTTCCGCGCGTCGCGTAATACGACACCGCGCAATGACCCGCGTGCCCTTGAGTTCTCAAGTGGCGGCACTTGACCCCAATGACCCCAAACGCTTATTAGTCTCTGAGAGCTGTTTGTTTATGTTTTGCTTTGTTCCAGGTACTATTCTTGGAAGCTAGTGAACTACTTGTTCTGTAGAAATATAAACAAAAACATATGAATGTTTATTTAGTTTATAACAGCCCATTGTTTCGAAGGTACTTTGAAATAACTGCCGTTTTGTCAATAAATAATAATAAAATAAAAAACAAAATTTTTGTTTCATTTTTTTTATACCATTTCATTTAGTATAATATGGTTTTTAATTTTGGTAATATAAAAATTTTCATGTTTTCATACTAATAATTCGACATTTTCACTCGCAAACATTCGACTAAGAACCCCCCGCGCGCCCGCCGCGCGCCCGCCGTAAGTCGATTTTTATGATTTATTTGTGAATGTATTTTAGCGTGTTACTAAGATTTGTTTATACCCTCATGTAGATACAACATTCAAAAACAAGAATAGTATGTTTTACTTACCCACACAAGCAAAATATTTCATGTAAAACAGCAAAATGTCTCTGTAGGTAGATACAATTCCACAAAAACTATAAAATTTGGCCTTTTTCCAAAAAAATCGAAAAAAATATTTAAAATCGTCACTTTTCGGTAAACTAAGTCATTTCTCAATAACAATGAAGCTCTAAACTCATTGAAATGAACACAAATGCACCTTTCCGAACAAAAAATATGTTTACGACCGCTTACAAGGCCATTCGTTTTTTATGTACGGCGGAACACAGACAATGTGAACTTCGAGAGACGATATTTTTTTATTTTTCTCCGAAACCTTGCGACTACAGACTTTTAAAACAACCATTTGTTCATTCACAATCGATACATAGATTTGTGATGTACCTAATCTTTTTTTTTTAGTGGTGATCGAGTGATTGGTGTAATGACATTTATTCCAGTTTAACAGTGTTACCATTTGTTGTAGGATACTGGCATTAAGGTAGATTTGAAATTTTTGAAAACCCTTTGTAATAATTATCATATTGCTTATTATCCCCCATGAAATATTGAAATGTACGTGGTATAGGGTGTATGTAAAGTACTATGTGTATAAATATTTTTCTTTAATGTTATACAGATTTTCAGCGTTTGTGCGTGTGGGAGATTCTCTATTTTCACAATAGTCACACCACACATTACACAGAAACTTCAAACTTAAAAAAAAACTTGAAGTTTTGTTTTGATTTATAGGTTATTTATTATTTATGTTAGTATTAAGATACAAATATGTTTAAGAAGTTAAAACTGAGTTACATATCCTACATACACGCGAATTATGCTACTAGAATCGCCATCGATGCCAGCTTGAAAGAACAGTTCGAAGCAAAACAGTTCAAACCTCGAAAACATCCAGGAACAACGCGAATTAAAATAGCATCCATACCCCCGGACATTCAAAAAGCAATAAAGCTAGTTTTGGACGATTCCGACGCTAAATCCTTAATAAAAGAAAGCGAAAAGCTCGACAACCATCTCAACGCAAGACTACGGCCGCCGGAAGACAATGAAATCGACGAGAAAGCCGCCAAATTCTACGACAAATTCTCAAAGAAAGTTCTTTCGAAAGTCAACAGCGAATTAACGGAAAGGGAAGCTGAAAATTACGATAACAAAATTAAGAATAAGGTTTACAGTGCTTTGAAGAAGAGTGTGTACAGATGGGGGAGTATTGATTATGACAGACCTACGAGCTTGCAGTATTTGATGGTGAGGTCAGCACCTGAGTACGCCATCTTGCTACGAATACTAGATGATATAAGAAAGACATTTCCCGACTACAAACCTCGTAGCTTCTTCGACTTCGGCTCAGGGGTAGGCACCGGAACCTGGGCGGTGAACACATTCTGGAAAGGTGACATCTACGAATACTTCTGCGTTGACACATCACAAACAATGCACGATCTCGCCCGACTGATACTCTGTCAAGGGAAAGATAACGTGGAATTGCCATTAAAAGGCTATTTTCAACGTCAATTCCTACCCGCATCGACAGATTTAAAATACAGCATTGTTTTATCCGCATTCTCTTTGTTCGAACTTCCCAACATGAAGTCTCGATTAGAGACGATACAGAAGTTGTGGAATAAAACGGAAGACTTCCTCGTCATCGTTGAGCAAGGTAGTAACGCTGGCTTTCAAATCGTTAACGAAGCTAGAGAATTTGTTCTCAATTCAGAAACTAGCGGCAAAAGCCAAGGTTATGCCTTTTCCCCGTGCCCAAACGACAACGTCTGCCCGAGATATATGGAGCAACAGACCCCTTGCAATTTCCTGATGAAATACGAGAGTCTGCCGTACGCATCTAAAACTGAAATCTACGCTGAGTTGTTCTCGTACGTTATATTAAAGAAGGGAGCTAGGCCGGAGCATGATCCGCAGTGGCCGAGAATTGTACGTGCACCTATCGTACGGTCAGGTCATACAATCTGCCGTTTGTGCACGGCGCAGGGAGAGTTGAAGGAAATTATTTTTTCCAAGTCCAAGTTTGATCAAACTACGTACCGATGTGCTCGATCTAGTAATTGGGGAGATTTGTTGCCATTTAAATAAATTGTACCTAAATTGATTCAGCTTTGTTTTTCTTTTAATTTATAGTATAGTCAACGACAAAAGTCGCTGAACAATCACACTTTTTTTTCTACTATCCTCATCATTTTAGACACCCATTTTTGACCTCAACATTACTTTAAATCAGGTGTGTTATGTTTGGCCAAAATGATACCATGTAAAAATTAAAAAAAAAACAATAGTTACTGATTTGAACACATTTGGAAAATCGAGAACGATCAGCTACTTTTGTCGCTGACTGTACTAGCTGTTCCCCGCGGTTTCACCCGCATGCGCTACAGTTTATCGCGATAAAAAGTATCCTATTTCCTTCTCCAGGGTTCAAACTATCTCCATACACCAGTTTTCATTTAAATCGGTTCAGTAGTTTAGGCGCGAAAGCGTATATATTCAGTATACTCCAGTTCAGTATACTCTCACCGCGTTACCTGCTGTATCCATTATCCTATTTTAATTCTATTTTTTTTTGACCGCGCGTTTGAACCGCGCACCTAAAGGTCTTCCTGGTTCGCAAATTGCGACCGCAGTTTTTACCTATTTCATAGAATATTCTCCCGACTCCCGACGTGAAAGCGTAACAGACATACAGAGTTACTTTCGCATTTATATATAAGTAGGGATTATAATAGCCATTCTAATCTCATATAGGCTGATGTCCGGAATATCACAAACACTGCGCACCACTTCCTGGCTTCTAGAGTGGTGCACAACGGGAACAGACTACCAGAAGACGTTGTGTCGGCACCTTCAGTGAATTCCTTTAAAAGACTGGACAAGTGGTTGCGAACGAACAATGCTTCCTTGCTACAGAATTGACTTTTCTCTGCACTTTTGGACATTGCTATAATTCAACACAGCATGATATAGGCACATCAGCCTCAGGCTGCTCGCCTATTATCAAATAAATAAATATTGTCAGTAGGTATATTGTTGGGTTAATGGATTTTATCTACCTATTCTAAATTCTAACAAACTGCTTAACAAATTTTCCAGCGATATGGACTATCTTGATTGAGAACGATGCATGGAAATTCGGTTCTAAAAAAATAAAAATAGATTCGAACCGAAGTTAAAAAAATCGATTAAGAAAAAAAACATAACCCTCCTTCTATCGCAGTCGGGTATAAATCGAAGACCAAAAGATCGATGCTTATCGCCCGAAATTAATAATCGATCCTGATCCGTTATCCGCGATTTTGCATCGACATCTCATGTCATATTATGACATTTTAGTACTGGCTTGACATATGACATGACATATCGATCCAAAACCGCGGATAACGATCGATTATTAATTTCGGGCTTTACGCAGATATATTTGGCAAAAATAAATTATTCTTTCAAATACAAAATAAGTAGGGGTAACCTACCTAATCAGGTAATTTGTAGCGATGATGGCTCAGTGGTAGTGACGTCGAATTGCGATCCGTAGGACGTGGGTTTGAATCCTACAATGAGCTTATACAAAGTCAATTTTCTTTATTCAATAGGATACATTGTGATCACTTTGTGTATGCTTTCGGTGAAAGAAAACATCGTGATGATGAAGCCATAGCTTGGTGGTAGGGCATTTTCCAGTGCTCGCCTGGCTACCTACCACCCTCAAGTTAAGAATCTGTATCCAAGCACCTATCGGTGTGTTCCGGAAGCCTCACTTGAGAGCCAGTTCCCAGTCCAGTAGTACGATTAACTCGGAAAGTTTCCGTTTCGGATTCGACGTCACTTTTGCTTCATGGAAACGTTTTCCGAGTTTCCGACAGCAAATAGATGGCAGAAACTTTTCCGTGATTGAGCAGCTGGTTTGTCAAATTAAATATCAGTTTCCAATTCGTCTAAATAAATCTGAAGGAAATTTTTCCGAATCCGTGGTCGGAAGAGTTTCCGCGTGAATTAGAATCGCACTGCAGGATCGATTATTAATTTCGGGCTTAAACATCCGCTCAGCAAAAGAAAGTCCGCAGTGTAGTGACGTAAAATAAACAACCTACATACCTAACTATTAGTACCTACCGCTACCGGTAGCAATCCATTATTTCCAGTTGACTTCTATACAAACGAATTCCGCAAACCGTTAGTTGCTATCGGTAAGCCGAAGCTTGCTTACATCGTTATATTCATAAAACATTTAACTAAAATCTTTAAATGCATATTTTTTAACAATGGTACACAATGCTGTATTTAATTAATTATTCAATTTACCTCTAAAATTTAGGCGCCATTTTGGGATTCGGGAAATGGATGCGTTCAAAAGAGTTCTTTGCCTTCTTTTGTTTGTTTTTAAGACCATAAATGACGTCGATGGCGGTAAGTGTGCGTTTACATGGATCCAGTTCCAACTTAGTTCATTAATATTAATTTATGCATTTTTTGCCGTGCTACATTTTTGTCTCTTGACATTTCGTCACATAGTTAAAGGTGTACATCCCACGCAAAAATGCGAATTAAATGTTATCATTGTTGGAAATATTTATTGTTGATATACATTATTGGCGTTGGGTGTTTATGGTTTCATTATTTTGGAAAGGCGGCTGTGTCTACGTACATCAGAGTAGGTAATATAAATTATCAATATCATTTCATATTATTATCTTTACTATTATTCTAAAAATATCTTAAACCTGTTTGGTAATGTTTGAACGTGGGTCAGGCAAGTGCGAAGTGTTGCCATAGTGGTGGCGAAAATTTCTACCACCACAAATGTCAAAATTATTAGTTTACATTACCACCTCTAAATAGTTTCGGTATTTTTACGTTACACGCATTCTAAATACTTACTTAGACCATGTGTAAAATAATGTCCATATAGGCCAAAGTCAGGGTATTCCACACAAAAAGACGAACAAAATTAAATTAACAAAAAAGTACATAATTATTAAAAAAGTTTCATACCTATAATGCTACCAGCCTTAAGCCCTTATTCTAGAATGCCGCTCAAGCGATGATCATGGGCCCAATTCTCATGGCGTGATATGTATATCGTTGTCTAGTACCCATAACACAAGTTTCGAGCTTAAATTGGGGCTAAGTCAATATTTATTCATAAAAAAATAATAATTAAATAAATTAAAATTAAATTAAATTATGACATCACATTCGATAAATATCGCAATAACTGTCAAAATTCAATACAAATTTGTATAGGTCTACCAGGATCTGATGGCAAAAAAAAAGTTTAATAAATAGCAATTTTCATATGGCAATGAAAAATTTCGAGGAATTGTTTATGGTTAGGCTTCAAATTAGTAGGAATGACAAGTCTTGATACTTTGGTTTATTGCATCTTTAGTGTGAACTGAAGAAGCTTTCTCTCGAATAGGGATCGATGAATGGCGAAAATCTTGTGAACATGTATTAAAAATTGAAAATCAGTTCATAGAACAAGATTGATTGAGATGCAGGAGAAAAGGTTTATCATAAATACTGCGTCTTCCTCTACCGTTGTTTAGATTTAATTAGAGCCTGCCAGAATTATGATAGCAAACGACAAGTTACTTTCGTAGTTAACTTTGCTCGTCTCTGGCGGGGTTCAAATATTTTATGTATACCATCATTTTAAAAAAGAATAAAAAAGAGTTAGAAGCTGTGAACACGTAATCTCGCCTTTATTTACAATCTGATCAATTTCTCCCCTAAATACCTGATTTATCTCAACATTGGTCCTTCGAGCCGGATTATGAAGATTATCAATTAAACCAGTCAAGAAATATATGGATTTGGAGTTTGGATCGGAAATTAGAAGTCCATTGGGTCATTGGAAGGTTAAGCCCCGTGACATGGTGAAGATTGCCTTTTTTGGATATTGGAGCCTTTTTAACTTTGGACATTCATTATAGGAAGTGTTTTTCTATCGATTTCCTCCCAACACTCTATTCAGGTATTTAATTATTATATGTGAAAATCAGATTGTAAAAGGTTAGTACCATTCATGTATTTCCATTAATTTAATGTTAAACCTAATAGATTACGCACCATAACAGTTGTATAGAATCATCTGTTTCTTATCAGTGTGATATTACCTAATAATGGCCCGATAAAGTGTGTCTAGATTAGAAACGCATGGGTATTATCCTACTAAAGTCGGTTGCAACTTGGATGTCACATATTAGGTGGTGTAATCATTAATTTTGTATTAGGTAGGATTATACATGAAATTAGACAGCAATTCATAGTTAAATACAGTTAAATAACAGTAAATTCATTACATTAAATTCATTAGTTAGCCATTCATTATATAAAGTTCATGCCGTAATGTTTCATTAAAATATTGACAATTAAAATTCATTTCATGTTTGGTTAAAATTTGGTCATTTTGTATGTTTCTTATCATTTTTCTACCTATTGTAATAGCAGTAGACACATAGAAACATAACATATAAGCTTATAAGACAGTTGTAAAACAAAACGTGAAACTTGTCATTGTATAAATTCCAGGTTGATATAAGACCAGCCTCCACAATGTCAGATGAAAAGCTTCTAAGGAAACGAGCCAGCTACAAGGGACAGTTAACTACTTTCTCGAGCTACGTTAAGTCTTTTGATATTTCTTCGTTGGACCCCTCCAAGGTAAATGAGTTACAGCTACGTATCACTCGCATGGAAAATATGTACGGTAAATACGACGAGGTACAGTTAGCAATAGAGTGTAGCTCTGATGATATGGACGAACAGCTGGAGGAACGTAACGAGTTCGAAAGCTTGTACTATAGGTATTTGTCTCAGGCTAAGAAGTCACTTGACGATTGTAAAAAGAAAGAAAGTACTGAGAGCGAGGCAGGTTCACGTCGGTCAAGTCACAATTTCGTTAAATTACCTACGATACAATTACCGAAATTTAGTGGATCGTACGACAATTGGCTGGAGTTTTATGACACATTTTTGAGTTTAATTCACCGTAATGACGATATGGACGATATAAATAAGTTCCATTATTTGAGAGCTTCGCTGGAAGGTTCTGCTGCGGTAGTTATTCAGTCATTAGAATTCTCATCAACAAATTATGCTGTCGCCTGGCAGTTACTATGCGATAGGTATGAGAATAAACGACTTTTAACACAAAATCATGTTTCCGCATTATTCAACTTAGAGGCCGTCAGCAAAGAGTCGTCTGTCAGTTTAAAACGTCTTATTGACCAAACAAATAAAAACTTACGTGCATTAGAATCTTTAGGTGAACCGACTAAACACTGGGACACTCTTCTCATTCACATAATCACTCACAAGCTTGATTCTAAAACACATCGCGAATGGGAAGAACATAAAAGTCGCTTGGAAAGAGATCATAAAATAATATATGATACATTTTTGACGTTCATAAAAAACCGAGCTGACTTACTCGAAACGATTGAACTGTCTACTAACAGTGGTCAAACCACGACAGGTTCTTCAAGTAAGTCAAACTCGAAACTTAGAACTATGGTTTCTGTTTCAAACAACGACAATAAACCTAATTCTTTCCCAAAGCGCTGTCCCAAGTGTAACGACGATCACAGGCTATTTAATTGCCCTCAGTTCCTAGCACTCACTAACGAATCTCGGTTCAAGTTATTGCCTGATTATAAAGTTTGTTATAACTGCTTAAACCCAGGTCACTACGCGAATAGTTGCAAAAAACAGGGATGCAAGGTATGTCGCCGTAAGCATAACACTCTAGTGCATGTATCGGACAGTAATAACAAACCGGTATCAACTATTCCTTCACAGAGCTATGATAAGACCGTAAATCATTCTGAGGCGCATACGCATCAGCCGACGACACAGCCACCCGCTCCGAGTGCAACCTTATCACTGTCTGCGAGTGTCGCATCGGTGCCTCACGCGGAGCACGGGAATAACGGGAATGTGTTGTTGTCGACTGCGTTAGTTAAAATGATAGGCAATGATAATAAAGAATATATTGCGCGCGCTCTATTGGATAGTGGGAGCACGTCGTGCTTAATGAGTGAAACTTTTTATAGAAAATTAGGACTGTCGGCTAATACTGTACATAATTCTGTATTAGGTATTAATAATGCTACGTCACACATAAATAAAGTGTGCCGTGTGCAAATGAAGTCGTTAGATAATACTTTTGATGCAAATATTCAATGTTTTGTTTTGCCTTCAATTACGACTCGTGTCCCCTGCAAACAGGTGGACTTGTCAAAGATTAAAATCCCTTCAAATATTTGTCTTGCAGATCCTCACTTTCACGCGCCAGCCCCCGTGGATTTATTAATCGGCGCTGATGTCTTTTGGGACATTTTAGGATCTCAGCGAGTTAAGTTAGGAGACGGACTACCGATACTCTGTGATACGAAGCTCGGTTGGCTCGTATCAGGTCCCATCAAAGGTGGCCATGTATCGTCGTCTCAAATTAAATGTAATTTTACAAATTTAATCTCCAATCAAAGTTTAGATGGGTATGATGAAGTTCAGAATCAACTGAGTAGGTTTTGGCAGCTCGAGGAGGTCAGTTCAGGTGTTCAGTACTCGCCAGAGGAAAAATCGTGCGACGAACATTTTGTACGGAACACCACTCGTATGGAAGATGGTCGTTTCTGCGTTCGAATTCCACTTAAGCATACACCTGATTTATTAGGTGATTCTTTGCCTCGTGCAAAGCAGTGTTTTTTGTCACTGGAACGCAGACATAACGCGAAGCCTAAATTAAGTGAAATGTATAAAGACTTCTTGTTAGAACATGAGTCGTTAGAACACATGTCACAATGTCAGCCTATAGATTCGATGCCATCAGCGCATCACATACCTCATCATGGAGTCCTGCTGCATTAAAGCAACACAACCACTGAATTGAGAGTGGTATTTAATGCCAGTAGTCCCACTCTCACTGGGGATAAAAAACCAGTGGGATAATATAATAATTATTTTATCATTATTAAATAAAATTAACATTCCACGTCACGTGATTGGCGATTCATGTGAGTTAATTAAATTTCATATTTATTATCATATTTCTTAAATGTAATGTTTTCTTAGACGACGACAAGATAATGCGCGTTGGAGGTCGTCTAACTAATACGGATTTTCCCTATGCAAAGAAACATCCGATTTTAATACAGTCCACTCATCGATTTACTAAATTATTATTTGCTCACGAACATAAAAGGTTAATGCACGCCGGACCGCATTTATTGTTGGCTACTATACGAGATAGCTATTGGCCAATTGGAGGCCGCAAATTAGCGAAGCACTGCTATCGACAATGCACACGGTGTTGTCGAATTAAGGGTCAAACCACAACTCCTGTTATGGGTAACTTACCGCAGCAACGCCTTCTTGCAGGTTTTCCTTTCAAAAATGTCGGTTTGGACTACGCAGGTCCACTTCAGTTTGCTACACGCCAAGGTCGTGGATGCAAACTCGTCAAGGTTTATATCGCCATTTTTGTTTACGACGAAATCTATTCATTTAGAGCTCGTAGGTGATTTGACCAGTAAGACGTTTATAATGGCATTGCGTAGGTACATTTCGCGCGTTTGTTTTATATTTATTCCGATAACAGTACCTCGTTCGTCGGTGCAGATAATGAACTATCAAAGTTCCTTAAGTCTAGCTGTGACTCATTGTCCGCGGAAATGTCTAATGAGGGAATTAATTTTAAATTTATACCCGCGTATTCTCCTCATTTCGCTGGCCTTGCGGAGGCTGGTGTTAAGTCAGCCAAAGCATCATTTAGTTAGAGTGTTGGGTAATTGTCATTTAACTTATGAGGAACTTAATTCAACGTTAAGTCAAATTGAGGCAATCCTGAATTCCAGACCGTTGACCCCGCTCTCCTCTGACCCCAATGATCTGATGCCCTTGACTTCCGGACATTTTTTGATCGGACGCCCCTTGACTTCTCTGCCGTCACCGGACTATCAACATCATTCCACGCACTCTTTAACACGTTTCCAACGGATTGAGCAGCTTCGTCAGCATTTCTGGACGCGATGGAGCAAGGAATATGTTTCAGAGCTCCAACTACGGACGAAATGGCGCTCCAGCAAAGGTGTCGCTCTCAAGCTGAACACCCTTGTTCTTTTGAAGGAGGAGAACCTGCCGCCGTTGAAGTGGAAGATGGGTCGAGTCGTCGCGGTGTATCCAGGTGCAGATGGCGTAGTTCGAGTCGCAGATATCAAGACTTCAGGTGGTCTGCTCCGCAGATCATTCAGCAAGATATGTCCGCTCCCAGAGATTGAAGATTTTTGTTGAAAGGCATGCTTTCAACGCCCGGGGGCATGTTTAGATTTAATTAGAGCCTGCCAGAATTATGATAGCAAACGACAAGTTACTTTCGTAGTTAACTTTGCTCGTCTCTGGCGGGGTTCAAATATTTTATGTATACCATCATTTTAAAAAAGAATAAAAAAGAGTTAGAAGCTGTGAACACGTAATCTCGCCTTTATTTACAATCTGATCAATTTCTCCCCTAAATACCTGATTTATCTCAACAACCGTTGAAGACTTTTTTATGGATATGCAGTATTTGGAACCATTTTTAAGTTCTGATAGCCTTTAATTAATAAATAAACTCATGGACAGAGTAATTGGAGTTTTCATCTAAATTTCGAACCCCACATTCGCCACAGTAGATTTTCAAAAATTATCCTTGATCATTGGATAAATTTTTATATTTGCATGTATCACACACAGAATCAGCCACTATAAGGAAAAAACGTATCAAAACGTTTTACTCCAATTTCCCCCAGTATTGCTAGCGTCAATTTCTTTTTTCCCATTTTGCCATCAGATTCTGGTAGACCTATACTTGAGCACAATGACGCTGTCAGTTCATACAAATATCACATAATCATGCATTGATCAACACTTGCGCGTCATTCTATAATACAAGGTTATTGCACCAACCGCACATACTAAGATTGTAATCGTAAACTTATCACGATAATTATCACATACCTACATATTACTAAGTAGGTATTGCCCCACCATATTGCATTTTACGGAAACCATCTTTTTTTTTTATAATTTACAGGGTAGCGTTTGACCACAAGTCACCTGATGTTAAGTGACGACGTGGTCGAAGATGGCGCCACGCTACACCTGGACTGGGAACTGGCTCTCAAGTGAGGCTGCCGGAACACACCGATAGGTGCACGGCGACAGATCTAGCCAGGCGATACTAGAAAATACCCTACCACCAAGCTATGGTTTCATCACGATGTTTTCCTTCACCGAAAGCTCAAGCTCATTGTAGGATTCGAACCAACGTCCTACGGATCGCAAGCCGACGTCACTACCACTGAGCCATCATCGCTATACTCTAGATAATATCTCTATCTCTAGATAATGATGACTCAAATGGTATTTTGTGATTTAGGACGTTATTAAATTGTAATTGAACCATAAGTATCTAATCTATTAGCCTAATTAAAAGTAATGATTATCTAATTAGACTTAAATCTGATAGCCTAGATACAGGGAATCATAGCACAGTAGGTTAGCTAAGGCCGCTCGACGAGTTAATTGCCTACTCTTGCGGTGACGCATAGGCGGCGCGTTCCGTACTGAGTGCATGGCCGCGGCCCCGGCCGCCTCCTTTCGTTTGTGTGCGTGTGCGTGAAAAGTGCGTGCGTACACGGTGCCGCTACTCACGCACACATTCAAACCGGCGACGGCCGATTTATATGAAGCTGAACTAATACTCCTTTACTATGATCATAGTTAGTGGTCAAGGGTTTAATATGTTGACAGAGAAAAACAGATTTTTCCATGTTTCGCTCAAATAAATTCTAAGTATTAAAGTATTTTTAACATTAATGTTATAATGGCAAATACTTAGTAAGTATTATTAACTAGTTGCGTCTTCCCGTTATCCCGCAGGAACTTTTTCCGGGATAAAAAGCCTATGTGTTAATCCAGAGTTTAAGCTATCTTCATTCCAAATGTCATCGAAATCGGTTAAGTAGTTACTTTGATACGTGGCAACAAACATTCACACACACAAACACACACACGAATTTTTGCATTTATGTATAATATTACTAGCGAGACTAGGATGCAATGTAGATCTACATACACTCCGCGCCTGCGTAACAATTCACTCACACAACTACACTACACTCACACAACCCTCTGACTTGAACGTCTCATACTTCGTTATGTTTTTTATTTGTTTCTTTTTTCTATATATATGTATATATATTTATATATGTATAATTATTTATCAGTATTCTGGCCGTATCAATGTAATTTTCATCTTTTGTAAACATTTTGATTTCTACCTGCGGGGGGTGACCTGGTGACCTGTAGGACAGGTTTTTCAAAACCTATTTCAGGCACCAGCTCCTCATACAGTTAGATATCATCTTGTCATCTTGCTTGTACCTACTTGTGTAATTTTCTAATAAGTAGGAGTAATAAATAAATATTATTATTATTATTTTGTAGATACTAATCTGGGACAGTATTTTACAAATCTTTAAATTTTACGTCTTTTCTGTACTATAATATATACGTAATATACATAATATAAACCTTCCTCTTACTCTATCTATTTAAAATAAACCGCATCACAATCTATTGTGTAGTTTTAAAGATTTAAGCATACATAGGGACATAGCCACATAGGGATATAGGGACAAAGAAGGCGACTTTGTTTTATACTATCACTAGCTGACCCGGTCACGCGTTGCTGTGGCTAAAGTTTTTGTTATTTCGTTCACTACAAAATAAATTTAATTAATTTTATAGCGTCAACAACACGTGGTTATTATGCTGTTAAAATGTAGCTTATATGACACGTTCGTAGATTTACCATAGCAGCGCCATCTATTAATTACTTACTCAACCCAGTCGAAAGGTATCGACATCTGTTAGAATCATTTGGAGTTAACAGATAATTGTGACTGTCAAATAATAACAGACAAATAATTAGCAATAAATTAAAATTGCGACTATAAATTGAGATTTAAACTATCCTATCTCTCAAGTTGGATCGAACTGCACATGGTGTGCGAATTTTATTATAATCGGTTAAGTGGTTTAGGAGTCCATTGAGGACAAACATTGTGACACGAGATTTATATATATTAAGATTAAGATAGTAAAGGAGTAGTAGTTCAGCTTCAGATAAATCGGCCGTCGCCGGTTTGAATGTGTGCGTGAGTAGCGGCACCGTGTACGCACGCACTTTTCACGCACACAATCACATAAACGAAAGGAGGCGGCCGGGGCCGCGGCCATGCACCCAGTACGGAACGCGCCGCCTATGCGTCACCGCAAGAATAGGCAATTAACTCGTCGAGCGGCCTTAGCTAACCTACTGTTTATATACTTTATATACTGTGATAAAACGCCTCATTTCATCTTCGTGTCATCGAATAACATGCATGGCTGTAATGTTACAGATTGCAGCCTCTCTCTCCAAACAGACTTCGCCAAAACTGCGCCAGTGTTTCTTCGCAACAACGCGTACCTTGCCCCCGACAAAAGTGGCGCCATCTCTTTAAAAAGATCGGACATTATCGTGGTTGCTTGCCCGGGGGACAACAATTTGGTCGTATTGGGGAACTACACTTCAAATTACAATGTCTTGGTAAGGATTATTCTAAGCTGCAGTGCGATTCTCATTCACACGGAAAATCTTCCTACCACGGATCCGGAAAAATATCCTACAGATTTTTTTAGACTCGATTCATTATGAGGACGCCGTGATCCCTTCATCTTATCATCATCATCATTTGCGCTTGATTCAACTCTCTGAGTTTGAAATATTTTATACTTGACACTGGCAAATACACTAATCGTGTGACGCCATAACAAAACAGAAAAAAAACTAAACCTGGAGTTCTTTGAAGAATGTGTATAAATGTGTATACCATACAAAAAAAATATTTAACTCCTAAATCGGTTTTGTATGCCTGTAAAATGAAAATCTTTGCGATAAAAAGTAGCCTATTTAAATCTGTTCTGTAGTTTATGCGTGAAAGCGTAACAGATAGACAGATTACTTTCGCATTTATATTATTGGTAGAAAATTTTTAGATTTGTCATTTTGTGATAAGCGCCATCTATCGACGAAAATGGAAAACTAACTGCACAAAAACGAGTAAGTTGGAGTAGAGTCTTGCTGTTGATTAAAAACCCAATTTTCAGGAGGCGCATTGCATTATCAACAGCACCTTTCGCGTGGACAGATGGATAGGCCAGTTTAAGGATATCCAGTGCAAGAGCCGACCCACGTATGTCACCCAGGCAAGCGGGGCGTGTTATGGAGGAGCCACGATTTATAAGTAAGCGGACTTTTTATTTAACAAAAATATATATTTTTTTTACCATTTACTGGGTAGCGTTTGACCTCACGTCACCTGATGTTAAGTGACGATGTGGTCGAAGGTGGCGCCACGCTACACCTGGAATGGGAAATGGCTCTCAAGTGAGGCTGCCGGAACACACCGATAGGTGCACGGCGACAGATTCTTAACAAGAGGGTGGTAGCTAGCCAGGCGAGTACCTACTAGAAAATACCCTACCATCAAGCTATGGTTTCATAACGATATTTTCCTTCACCGAAAGCTCAAGCTCATTGTAGGATTCGAACCTAAGTCCTACGGATCGCAAGCCGACGTCACTACCACTGAGCCATCATCGCAATAAATAGCCTAGCTTATAGCCTATGTCCACCGGGGATAGTGCAACTTTCCAACAATGAAAGAATTTTTCAAATCGGTTCAGCAGTTTCGGAGCCTATTCAATGCAAACAAACAAAGATTTGAATCTTTCCTCTTTATTTTATTTTACTTTTTTATAATATTAGTATAGCCTAGTTGCGCCCGCGGTTTCACCCGCGTCTTCCCGTTATCCCGCAGGATCCTTATCCCGGGATAAAAAGCAGCCTATGTGTTAATTCAGGGTATAAGCTATCTCCGTTTCAAATTTCATCAAAATCGGTTTAGTAGTTACGGTGATACGTGGTAACAAACATTCCCTTATTAATATTATAAAGAGGAAATATTTGATTGTTTGTTTGTATCGAATAGGCTCCGAAACTGTTGAACCGATTTTAGATATTCTTTCACTGTTGGAAAGCTACACTATCTGTTTCGGACAATACGGACATAGGCTATAATATTATATTACCAAAAAAATTAGGGATCCGTAAGAAAATAGCCGTTTTGTAACCTAAGGTGTGAAATCGAAAATCTATTTTTGCGTGCGCTGCAAAAACTATTGACAATAGAACAAAATAATGTATCACGGGTTTGTAGGTCTCATTGAGATCAACAAAAAAGTCCGCAAGAGCATATGTCTAACAATTATAGTTATGTCACAATAAGTGTTTTTTAATAAGTTATGTGCGGATTTGCCATCGCTCAAAACGGTGAAGGAAAACATCGTGAGGAAACCGGTATGTCCAAGAACTGCAACATTCAAGGGCATGCGACATCTACCAACCCGCACTGGGCCAGCGTGGTAGATTACAGCCCATACTCTCTCACTGAGAGAAGGCCAGAGTTCCAGCCGTGGGAACGTGAAAGGCTGATAATGATTGATTGAAGTGTTTTTTTATTTAAAAAAAATAATTTTATTGCCGCTTCTAGAAAAGACTCCTTATTTGTATCTTGGTATCAATCCTTATCAAAATAAATTACTTTATATTCAAGACTGCTTCAATACCTTTATACAACTTTTTAAATTATTCAATTTGGACATTCCATTCGAAAGATATCACGATATTAGAAAAAAAGTTGCGTGGTAGCCGCTCACTCTGCTCGGCAATGTAGGCCTCACTGGGGCACGGGTCGCACGGGAGGAAGGGTTTATGTGCGTATATTATAATTTTAAAATTTGAAATTTTTGTTATTACCCGTGCTAAGTCGGGGTGGTCCGCTAGTATGTAATAAAACTTTACTTGTTATCCTCTTTCTTACAGAGTCGGCTACAAGGTAAAGTCCAAGTTGTACAAACTCTACGAAGCATGTTTCACTAGAGATCTCCTGACTACACATTACGTGAAGCATACTCTTACCCCCAGCAGCTGGTACATGCAGAGTGATCCCAATAGGCCCAAATTCTCTGGTAAGTGAAAATGAAATGAAGACAAACCGGTCAAATGCGAGCCGGCCTCGCGCACGAAGGATTCCGTACCATCGCAGAAACAATCTGAAATTATACTCCTCACCATGTACCTCAAACTATCGTCAAAATTCCTTTTTCATTCGTACCGTCAATCTCTTCAACTCTGAATACTCCGAGTTTGTTGATTTGTTTACGATGAGGCAAAATAATTTCAAAATTATAATCAATAAGCAATTCTATAATATCTAGGTTATTGTTACTTGTTATTAATTTATTTATATTGTGATTTTATATGGCTTTGACTGTTTGTTGTCCATAACTTCTACTTATTTTCTCATTTTATATCATATCACATATATTATGTTTATTTAGAATATGTATTAGTTTAATATTGCATGCACATTTACATTTAGCGATCTATAAGCGAAAACTACTTAAGGCTTTTTCGTTCCATTATGTTTGTACCAATTTAGTGTTTTACAGCTGTTAGTTTTCCATGCAAAATAAAATAAAATAAAATAAAATCTATTCAACTCAAATCAAATCAAATTTTGCAACTTTTCAGGAAAGACTTAAAACTGTTTTACTTATATGTTTTTTTATGTAAATTATTGACTTATTACTTACGTATGTATTACACAATTTTTAAGTAACGGTATCTATACGAGCTCAAAGGTGACTGACTGACATAGTGTCAACGCACAGCCCAAACCACTGGACGGATTGGGCTGAAATTTGGCATGCAGGTAGATGTTATGACGTTGGCATCCGCTAAGAAAGGATTTTACTGGTCCGATATGAAAAATTCTTTCAGTTTTGGATAGTCCATTTATCGAGGAAGGCTATTTTTGACCACTACGTCACTGAACATCAGCTGACTTGTGGTCAAAAGCTACACTGTAACATGTACAAAAAAACCTATCACCAATATATATATCATATTATCTAAATTTTCAATCAACGTTGTATTTAACAAATTGATTTCTATTTTCAGAAGGCGACTTGTTCGGCAAACTAAACGTGGCGAAAATTTACGCATTTGACAATCAAAAAAAACGATTTGACGCTATTCTCGGAGCCAATATGTCTGCCAAGTATGTTACGAAAAAGCAGGTAATTAATCGAACAACAACTAGAAATTTATTTTACTTGAAATGCTTTCCAAAGTTTTTGCCAGAAATGTACCAAACCTAACCCAAAACAGCTGACTATTCTAACCTTTACGTTCTGTGGGCATAGACATATAATATTAGTATAGATGAGCACGAATATTTGTTTCTGAGTCTTGGATATTTCTTTAAAAACAGACTGGACAAGTGGTTGCGAACGAACAATGCTTCCTTGCTACAGAATTGACTTTACTGCACTTTTGAACATTGCTATAATTCACAACACAGCATGATATATAGGCACATCAGGCTCAAGTTGTTAGCCCATCTAAATATATATATATAACTCAAAGGTGACTGACTGACATAGTGATCTATCAACGCACAGCCCAAACCACTGGACGGATCGGGCTGAAATTTGGTATGCAGGTAGATGTTATGACGTAGGCATCCGCTAAGAAAGGATTTTGATTAATTCTACCCCCAAGGCGATACAATAGGGGATGAAAGTTTGTATGAAAGTTTGTATGAAACTTTGTCAATTTTAAACCGATCGTGCTGAGACTTTGCATGCATAAAGCTGTAGCCCACGCGGGTGAAACCGCGGGGAACAGCTAGTTTCACTATATAAGTATGTATATCGTTGTCTAGTACCCATAACACAAGTTTCGAGCTTAATTTGGGGCTAGGTCAATTTGTGTACCATGGTAAGAAAAAAACTAGAGATGTGACGCGTTTGCCTATAGAGGATTGAATATCGTTTCAATTTCGCTTTCAGTTCCTCACTCGAGGCCACTTGGCCGCCCGTGCGGACTTCACGCTCCGAGCAGAAACGACAGCTACTTTCCACTACATTAATGCGGCGCCACAGTGGCGGCGCGGGAACTCTGGTGATTGGGCCGCTTTGGAAGACGTAAGAATTTATAACGCTCGCTTCGCTCAGGAATAATAAATAGTAGGGGAGGCCAAGAGGGGATTTTGGGATTTACTCGAGCGCGTCAAATTAATATAAGGAAGGATACCTTACATGTTGATAAGCACCTCCAGCCATTATGAGCTCTTAACATTGGTGGGTACGCTCAGGGGAACCTTTTCGCTGAGAGCTGGTGTCACTTTCAAATCGTCAGTCTAAGAAATGGGAGCATCTGTGGAGTTCACTGAACATCCCACACTCTGAAAATTTGTCGCGGCAGAGTAATTTTTTTTATTTACCCCCATGTGGTTAGCCACCCACACCACGCAAACCGGTTGTTTATCAAATTATATTTCATATCAGAGACATGCTGGAGCATGAAAAATATCAAGATCTGACACACTTGAGTCCATGTCATGTCATTGTTCTTTTTTATAACCTTAAAAGTGTGTGGAAGCTTCCCCCACCGCTGAAAGTGAAAACATTATAGGACATTTATTCGTCTTAATATCTAATCTACCAAATCTAATAGGTTTCCGCGACGCTCGAGTAAATCCACATTTAGCATCATGGGCTATAAAGTCAAAGTCAATTCAATTTAGTCAATAGGATACATTGTGATCTCATTAAAACGTCAAACATAAAACTAGCTACGCCTGTTCCAACCTTCTTACGCCTTCAAAAAAACAGGGCCCCTAGCCAAGATGCATTCTGCAATCGTTGACGCTAATAGAAAACAAGAAAAAATTATTGGTTCGACATATTTCAACGCCAAGTCACGTGGTCAGAAATATGTCAAACCAATACTTTTTTCTTGTTTTCTATTAGCGTCAACGATTGCAGAATGCATCTTGGCTAGAGGCGCAGGCAAGAAACGTCCGGCAGGTAATTTCTCCGCGCGATCACATTGTCAATTTCATACTTAGTACTAATTGATTGAATTGGAGCAAGTTCACTACCAATTCCAAGCTTTTTTTTCATCTAAATTGTCCGATATTTTATAATAAGCTTTACTAATAAGATTTCTCTTGGTCGGTTGTGCACATTGGGATAGGTATGGGAACATGAACATTAACGAGTTACGGGATGACAACCAAAGCAGACCAAACCCCACAAGCAGCACCCCCAATAAGGCAAAAAACTTGTAATTGATTGTCTTTGTATTATTATTTGAGTTTATTTCTTTTGTTTATGTTTATTATCAAATTTTATTTTGTGAAGTGTATGCTGTTTTTTGCCACAAATAAATATATTGTCTATAAGCTTTGCTTTACATATGTACTTACATTTTTGTCAAATTAAACTCTTAAGTCAAGATCGTCAAGTTGATGAGAGAGGATGGCCCAGTGAAATGGTGTTGGCCCAGTGGCAGTGACGTTGACATGCAACGCGTATATGGTAGGTTCGCATCCTACATTGATTTCAAATTCAAACATAATAATGTCGCAAGGTTGTTTCTTATTTCCCCAGGCGCTTCGCCGCCGTGTCAAATCTCTGGGTCGTTCAGTGATGGTCCATACTGGCACGCACTCGACCATGATGCTGAGGGATCACAAACAGAAGCTGCAACCTATCTACTTATACGCAGATGAGAATAACAATTTTCAAATGCCTGTGCCGCTATATTATTACAAGGTAAATAAGTTATTTAGTTATTTGTTATGAAAGGCTGTAAAGTTGTATTTTGGCGCGAGTACTTGTATTGAAACCTGAGCGTAGCGAAGGTTTCAAAGGTACGACTGGTACGAGACGCAAAATAACTTCGCAGCCGAGCGAAACACACAACTTTTCACCTCACTACAGCGAGGAAAATGCTGAATGCAAGAAAAACCAGATAAAATAGTTTTTTTTTTCATGCATTAGTCGTGCTGGCCAGTGCCATTATTAATTAAAAAGAGGTTCGAACACTGACATGAACTATGTATTGTTGCATTTTAAGGTGACTGACTGTATGGAAAATCATTGAATAGAGAGGTTCGAAAATTAAAAATACTTTCTACGCTACCGCGCAAAATGCGCTTCTGCACTCTGATTTCGAATGATAAACAGACTTTCCGAGCTTGTGAGGCGAAAATTTAGTTACAGTAGGTAGTAAACATGGGCGCTATCAGCTATTTCTGGCAACGGCTATCTAGCCGATATTTGATTTTAATACCGATATTGACGACCGTTGCCGAATTTCGGTATCAAAGCGGGTTTTCAACTAACTCATGCGGTCATCATTTTCGTTTGTACTCGGTAATGTAGATTCAAACCTTAGCGTAATAGAAGTAAAGTCATCTTTGGTTTACATTAATTTCAATATTCGTGAAATATTGCTGGTTGCCGGTAGCCAATAATCGCTTCTTCTCTGTTTTACACGACAAAAATCAATGAGAGTGACAGAGAAGGCATGGTTATTGTCTTATTGTTCGTTCGGTGACCACATGCAACGTAGCGAAACGAGAATCACTGAATGAAACCAACTATGTACTGTGATATTGTCAGTTAGTTGGCAGCGTCGCGTCATCGTTAGTTGACAAATATATATATACAATACCGGTACGGTTTTTTTTATTTATTATAGGCAAGCATTTGACCACTGTTTCACCTGGTGGTAAGTGAAGACGCGGCCGACGATGGAGCACGGTACGTTAGAGGCACGGCAACGGGATAATAACCTATAAATAATAAACAAGTATCTATGTACATAGTTGTAAAAAAATTCGCTCGCTTTGCTCACACCGATTTTTTTTTGACAGCTTGTCTACGATCCACAAGAGAAGACAGCGACGGCATTCATCTCAATCAATTCTTCCTTCTACAATGCTACGAGGATTAAAGAGTTGACGTTCTGCAATGATGTCTGCGAATATAACCCCAACTTTTCCTGGCTAAAGTGGCGATCAAACGACGGAACGCACAGCTTCTGCTGCAATTACGAAGAGTTTACGAACGAAGTGAAATATATTTATAAATTTGATGTCGTAGGTTTGTTTAACTAGTGTTGCGCTTAAAATCTTTTTTGTTTTTTTTTTTATTTTGTTGTGGCGTCACACGATTAGTGTATTTGCCAGTGTCAAGTATAAAATATTTCAAACTCAGAGAGTTGAATCAAGTTTAAATGATGATGATGATGAGATGAAAGGATGAGGACAGTGTTTAAGTAAAGTAATGGCGCTTTACTTAAACTTTACACGGACTTTTTTGGAGCAACTCGAAAAGTCACTTTCACGTCTTTATTTCAATTTCCCGCACTCGTACACATTAACGAACACAATGGTTAATAATCCACCTATATTACACATTATTATTCGACGAAACACAAGTTTTGGAAATAAAAACAAAATTTTCACGTTGACAATTCTATTGCCGCCAAAAACAGATTAAGTAGACTATATACTACGTGGCCAAAAAAGTCCACCGCTGTGAGTTAATAACTACCATTTGGTAGATTTTTTATAATATTGTTTAGCTGTAGACCATGTGTAACATGGTCGTATATCGTATTAATGTAAATGTGTTTTGTATATAAGTACGAATAATATGGTATATGTCTATCTCTTAAGGATAGCATACTACTTTTTTACATTTTACAAGTTGATAAAAATGCCGACTAAAATCAGACCATGTTATCCATGCTTTTTATTTATCCTTATCCCAATAAATCATTTCGTATTCAAGATTGTTTCAATACCTTTAGATTATTTTTTGAATTGTTGAAATCGGACATTCTGTTCGAAAGATATTACGAAATTAAAAAATGTCAAACTAATCGAAAAATAAACTCGCCGCGCGTCGTACCGCAGCGCAGCGGGAAACGCGGTGAGGTGAGGGGGGCGGGAACCCACCGAAGGCGGGAGTCGCGGGAGAGAGAATCTATGAAAGAGGTAAAGTGCGGTCGCGGACCAGGAAGACCTTTAGCTGCGTGGTTCAAACGCGCGGTCCGAAAATATAAAATTAGAATTAAAATAGGATAATGGATATAGCAGATAACGCGGCACCAAAGTGCGGGAATAATTTTGGAGTATACGGAATATAAACGCTTTCGCGCCTAAACTACTGAACCGATTTAAATGAAATTTGGTATAGGGATAGTTTGAGCCCTGGGGAAGGACATAGGATACTTTTTATCGCGATAAACTGTAGCCACCGCGGGTAACAGCTAGTGTGTAATATTGGCGGATTATTAACCATTATGTGTTCGTTAGTGTGTACAAGTGTGGGAAATGGAAATAAAGTTGTGAAAGTGTCTTATCTAGTTGCTCCTAAAACTTAATAAAATGAAATAAAAATTCTAAAATAATAAATAAAATTGTGTTAGATTGTGATTGCAAATGAAAAATAATAATTACACCAATTAGGAACATATTAAAAGCTTGTTTTTAAAAAGATTATTTATTGAGTAATCAACTAAACTTGATACCAGAAGCCACCATCTTTGGAACTTCATAGCTAAGAGCCTCCACAGGCTGAGGAAGCGACGATCGGTTGTTGGGTACTCTACATATCCCACTTAACACGATGATATCGGTTGTCGCTGTTCAGTCCAACGAACTTCGTCATTTGAAGACTTTTTTCAAATTGGCCTCCCTACTACTACAGAATAAGTTTTAGACTTGACCGTGGAATGGTAAGCAGCTAGGAGCATTTGAGCGGTCAAACATCTTGTATACGCTCCTGTCTTGTGGCCGATGAAGCGAAGATGTTCGTCTCAAGGTGCATTAAGAAAGGAAGCCATGTGTCCACATTTATATATTCTTGGAGTTCTTGGAGTGTGCCGTCCACGTCCAGTGTCCCCATTATATGACATTTTATATGGTGTGATTTTAAATAATAATAAATTGTTTCAAGTAACTTGCTTCTATAGATCTCGTCACATATTATATTCATACAATTTCTCTAATTTGTTGTTTTTTTCATGTTGTTTCATTCTACCTGCTAACATATATAATCACACATATGGTATTCATAAGGTTTATCTTTAGTGTACTTGCCCCTAGGCTGTGTCTGCGTGATCAAAGCCAGCAGGCCGGCATCCTGTGTCTGCGCCCTCCAGCCAGCAGGCCAACACCCTGTCTGCCTGCGCTCTTTATATGATTTTTAAAAGAACTTCCAAGTGCACATTTATACTCACACTTAAGACATTCATAAGGTTTCTCTTGGTGTGTGCTCTCATATTATGTCGTTTGTAATTATCTGCTAATGCACATTTAAAATCTCACATATTTTTTTAATGTATGTCATGCTGTTTTTTGGAGTTGCAGAGGGGGGAGGAGTGGGAAGATCAGAGAGAGAATCTCACATCTTACATTCATAAGGTTTCTCCCCGGTGTGTGTTCTCATGTGTTGTTTGAAATGAAATGTTTGTGCAGTTTAATTAGCACATATAGGGCATTCAAAAGGTTTGTTTCTGATGTGTCTTCATAATTATGTTGTTTCAAATTACAAGTTCGTGCACATTTATACTCACAAATATGACATTCATAAGGTTTGTCCCCGGTGTGTCTTCATATGTTGTTTCAAATGATTAGTTAGTGCACATTTATACTCACACATATGACATTCAAAAGGTTTGTCCCCGGTGTGTGTATTCAAATGTTTTTTCAAAGAACTTCTAAGTGCACATTTATACTCACACATATGACATTCAAAAGGTTTGTCCCCGGTGTGTGTGTTCATATGTCGTTTCAAATTACTAGGTCCTGCACATTTATACTCACACATAAGACATTCAAAAGGTTTGTCCCCGGTGTGTATTCTTATATGTTGTTTCAATTTACCAGCATTTGCACAATTATACTCACACATATGGCATTTATAAGGTTTGGCCCCAGTGTGTGTATTCATATGTTGTTTCAAAGAACTTCCAAGTGCACATTTATACTCACACATATGACATGCATAAGGTTTGGCCCCGGTGTGTGTCCTTATATGTTGTTTTAAATTACTAGACTGTGCACATTTATACTCACACATATGACATTCATAAGGTTTGTCCCCGGTGTGTGTCTTCATATGTCGTTTCAAATTACTAGGTCCTGCACATTTAAACTCGCACATAAGACATTCAAAAGGTTTGTCCCCGGTGTGTATTCTTATATGTAGTTTCAATTTACCAGCATTTGCACAGTTATACTCACACATATGGCATTCATAAGGTTTGGCCCCGGTGTGTGTATTCATATGTTGTTTCAAAGAACTTCCAAGTGCACATTTATACTCACACATATGACATGCATAAGGTTTGTCCCCGGTGTGTGTCCTTATATGTTGTTTTAAATCACTAGCCTGTGCACATTTATACTCACAAATATGACATTCATAAGGTTTGTACCCGGTGTGTGTCCTTATATGTTGTTTTAAACTACCTGCTTGTGCACATTTATACTCACACATATGACATTCATATGGTTTTTCCCCGGTGTGTGTCCTTATATGTCGTTTTAAATTACCTGCTTGTGCACATTTATACTCACACAAATTACATTTATAAGCTTTGTCTCCAGTGTTTGTTTTTTTGTGTCTCTTCATATCACTTGCTTGGTTTGTCCCCGGTGACTGTTTCATATTAATTATGTTTCAATCATAGAGTAACTTTGTATACTGGAGCCACTGGAGGTTTTTTTTTTTTTTTTTTTTGTTTTATTATGGCATCACACGATTAGTGTATTTGCCAGTGTCAAGTATAAAATATTTCAAACTCAGAGAGTTGAATCAAGTTTAAATGATGATGATGATGATAATGAGATGAAGGGATGAGAATAGTGTTTAAGTAAAGTAGTGGCGCTTTACTTAAACTTTACACGGACTTTTTTGGAGCAACTCGAAAAGTCACTTTCACAACTTTATTTCAATTTCCCACACTCGTACACATTAACGAACACATAATGGTTAATAATCCACCAATATTACACATTATCACTCGAAGAAACACAAGTTTTGGAAATAAAAACAAAATTTTCACGTTGACAATTCGATTGCCGCCAAAAAAAAAAAAAGCTGGAGGTTTCAATTACTGGTTGCTTTTTTGCTGTTGCGACGTTTTACTTCTGCAGTTACGATACGATATATCGGAATATCGTTACAGCACTATACGATATAGCGATATTTGATGCGATATTTTGACCAAACTATACGCTTCGATATATCGCATTCTTATAAAAATATCGCATTACCGTATCGTATCAAACTATGTCGGTGATTAATTTGTATAATTTTAAAGTTCCTATTACATCATCACTAAACGATAATAGACAGTGCCATTAAATATATTGTTATTTATTTATTTATTTATTTATTTATTAATGCACACCAACATAATAAACAATATAACATTAATATATAGTTCACGATATCATCAGCTCAAGACAAATGTTATTATAATTATAGGCGTAGACTACATGCAAACAATAGCAGATTAATTTAAGATGAATGTTATTAATTATTTTTGAAAAATAGATATAGATAATCACTAAATACAATAATAATAAAAAACAACTAAAAATTGGAAATAAAAATGTTAATTGTTAAAGATCAAATGAAAAAATAATAATAATACTATTACTTAGTGGTTCAAAAGTCATCAAGTTATTAGTAATAAGAGAATGATAACGTCGACAAAATTGTTTATGGAAAAAGAACAGCCGGCTTTTGTTTAGACTTGGAGGTAGATATAGATATAAATAAATCTTTAGACTTTGTTTTTAAAAAATTTTTTTTTTTTTTTTTTTTTTTACTAATGACAGGGTAGCGTTTGACCACAAGTCGCCTGATGTTAAGTGACGATGCGGTCGAAGATGGCGTCACGCTACACCTGGACTGGGAACTGGCTCTCAAGTGAGGCTGCCGGAACACACCGATAGGTGTTTGGCGACAGATTCTTAACGAGAGGGTGGTAGCTAGCCAGGCGAGTACTAGAAAATACCCTACCACCAAGCTATGGTTTCATCACGATGTTTTCCTTCACCGAAAGCTCAAGCACATTGCAGGATTCGAACCCACGTCCTACGGATCGCAAGCCGACGTCACTACCACTGAGCCATCATCGCTATAATAATAGAATATAGTAAAACTACTAAAAAGATAACCCTTTGCACGATATATACTCATTATATCGCATATTAATTGAAAGGCATGCGATACGGTTACGATACGATATATCGATACAAAGGAAATCGATAATATCGCGTATCGATACAACCAAGTTCGATACAGTTACGATGCGATATATCGATACAATACACTTTTTTGGGCATCCCTAGTCTGTCTAGCAATTATATACAACTAGCTGTTCCCTGCGGTTTCACCCGCGTGGGCTACAGTTTATGACGATAAAAAGTATCCGTATACTCCAAAATTATTCCCGCACTTCGGTGAGGGGGTCACCACGTTACCTGCTGTACCCATTATCCTATTTTAAAACACTTTTATTAGCTTGACTTGTAACTAACTAACTAACTAACTAACTAACTAACTAACTAACTAACTAACTAACTAACTAACTAACTAACTAACTAACTAACTAACAATGTAATCAAATCTTAGAAGTCAATTTTCACCCACTTCTAATTGTCGTATCGACTTGAAACTTTGTATGTGTATGTAATCTCGGTGACAATGCAATAATTTGGTATCATCGACCTGATCTGATGATGCAGCCGGAAGGTGGGTAGGGCATCTCTTCGCTGGCTACTAGTAACCCCCTCGTGTTTGGGCTCATATGAATCGTCTTGATGAGTACAATACATTGGACTTGGTGACGAGGGTCTGATGATGCAACCGGAAGGTGGGTAGGGGATCTCTGCAGTGGTTAATAGTAAACCCCTCGTGTTTGGGCTCATATGATTCGTCTTGATGAGTCCAATAGATTGAACTTGGTGACGAGGGTCTGATGATGCAGCCAGAAGGTGGGTAGGGGATCTCTGCAGTGGCTACTAGTAAACCCCTCGAGTTTGGGCTCATATGATTCCTTTTGATGAGTCCGATAGATTGGACTTGGTAACAAAAGACCAAAAAGTGAAAAAATAAAAATATATAGTTTAAAAAACTAAAAAAAACACTTTAAAAACGCACTCAAAAATATAAAATAATTAAATTGACTTGTATTAGTTACGATATAATGGTTAATTCAAAAAGTGTGGAGCGCTTCTTTTACTGGGTAAATAAAAGTACACACAACCAAAAAGCGCTCCACACTTTTTGAATTAACCATTATATCGTAACTAATACAAGTCAATTTAATTATTTTATATTTTTGAGTGCGTTTTTAAAGTGTTTTTTTTAGTTTTTTAAACTATATATTTAATTCTATGTTAATTTTTCTTGGACCGCACGTTTGAACCGCGCAGTTAAAGACCTTCCTGGTCCGCGACCGCACTTTCTACTACTACTTACATTTTTTAACTCGTGATATCTTTTGAATGGAATGTCCAAATTGAATGATTCAAAAAGTTATATAAAGGTATTGAAGCAGTTTTGAATAAGAAGTAATTTATTTTGATGAGGATTAATACCAAGATACAAATAAAGAGCCTTTTCTAGCGGCGGCATTAAAAATTAAATTTTTAAAATAAAAGATCACTTATTGCGGCATAACTATAATAGTTAGACATATGCTCTCGCGGACTTTTTTGTAGATCTTAATGGGACCTACAAACCCGTAATACATTGTATTGTTCTAGTGTCCATAGTTTTTGCAGCGCACGCAAAAATAGATTTTCTATTTCACACCTTGGGTTGCAAAATAGCAATTTTCTTACGGATCCCTAATTTTTTTTGGAAATAAAACATAGCCTATAGCCTTCCTAGATAAATGGACTATCCAACACTGAAATAATTTTTCAAATCGGACCAGTAGTTCCTGAGATTAGCGCGTTCAAACAAACAAACAAACAAACAAACTTTGCAGCGCTATAATATTACTAGCTGTTCCCTGCGGTTTCACCCGCGTGGGCTACAGTTTATCGCGATAAAAAGTATCTTATGTCCTTCCCCGGGGCTCAAATTATCTCTATACCAAATTTCACTTAAATCGGTTCAGTAGTTTAGACGCGAAAGCGTATATATTCCGTATACTCCAAAATTATTCCCGCACTTCGGTGCCCCCCTCACCGCGTTACCTGCTGTATCCATTATCCTATTTTAATTCAAATTTTTTTTGACCGCGTGTTTGAACCTCGCAGCTAAAGGTCTTCCTGGTTCGTAAATTGCGACCGCAGTTTACCTATTTCATAGAATATTCTCCCGCCTTCGGTCCTCACCGCGTTTCCCGCGGCACTGCGGTGCAGCGGGTTTATTTTTCTACTACTACTTACATTTTTAAACTCGTGATATCTTTCGAATGGAATGTCCGAATTGAATAATTCAAAAAGTTATATGAAGGGATTGAAGCAGTTTTGAATGAGAAGTAATTTATTTTGATAAGGATTAATACCAAGATACAAATAAAGAGCCATTTCTAGCGGCGGCATTAAAATTAAATTTTTAAAATAAAAAAACACTTATTGTGGCATAACTATAATAGTTAGACATATGCTCTCGCGGACTTTTTTGTAGATCTTAATGGGACCTACAAACCCGTAACACATTGTTTTGTTCTAGTGTCAATAGTTTTTGCAGCGCACGCAAAAATTGATTTTCGATTTCACACCTTGGGTTGCAAAATAGCAATTTTCTTACGGATCCCTAATTTTTTTGGAAATAAAATATAGCCTATAGCCTTCCTCGATAAATGGGCTATCCAACACTGAAAGAATTTTTCAAATCGGACCAGTAGTTCCTGAGATTAGCGCGTTCAAACAAACAAACAAACAAACAAACAAACAAACAAACAAACTCTGCAGCTTTATAATATTAGTAATATTATATAGTATAGATAGTATAGATTTAGAGACGGGTCAACTCGAGTTAACTCGGGTTAGGGTCAACTCGAGTTGACTCGAGTCAGACCCCACGAACTCGAGATAGACGGCTGATGGGAATCGTGTGCGCGCGCGCTCTAACGCGCCAATCGCATCGATGTAATGAACCAAACAGCACCGAGTATTATGACACGAACAAAGTTAGCAGATCAAATCTGACTTTGAGATGGAATACAGGTAGATAAATTAAAATAACAATGAACTTTGAGGTTACTTTTTTGGTGGCAATTGAAGGCAAGTAGTGGCCCACTACTTGACTACTAGTCTACTATACTACTACTACTAGTGGCACTTATTGTATTGTCAGTATTTGACTTTGCTTATTCTTTTATTTTATTGATAGTATGTAATAGGTAAATAAAATATAGTGTCACATTAGGTTAGGGTGCAGCGGGGGTGGCCCTTGGGCCACCCCTAAGCCGCTAATATTTTTATTTTTATCTGTGGTCAAACGGCATTGGAATGATCAAACCTAGCTCAAACGAAGCATCAAGCATGGAGCATTCTATATAATCTGTGCTGATGTACACGTATGATTGGGTGTGTATTATTTGGTTGCGTATTATCGGCCGTGTATTATCGCCTGTACCAAAATTGTCCACCCGATAATACGCAACCAGTATTACGCAGCCAGATATTACGAGACCACTAGCTGACATCATTTTTTGGCTTCGTATTAATTATTGCCTGTGCAAAAACTGACACGGGCGATAATACAAGGCAAATACACTAATCGGGTGACACCATAACAAAAACAAAAAAAAAATCACCAAGTCAAGAGACTGTCAATAAAGTCACCAACTGTCACCAAGTGACCCTAGCCTACATAGTAATTAGTAACATAGTGTACCTATTCAAATTTTTCGTAGAGAACTAAACCAAAATCACTCCGAAATCATGCTTGATTGATAAAATGTACTTTAATCCATTATCTATATGATAAAGTAGTAATGATGATGTTATGTGGGTGTTATAGGGTGTTAAATCGATATCAAATAAATGTTACCAACCAAGCTGTCTGCGCACGTCGAAAGTATTTGTAAATAAATACACAAGTAATTCTCAGGTCAGTATTTACTGTTCACCCGCATCTTCCCGTAGTCCCGCAGGAACCTTTTTCCGGGATAAAAAGTAGCCTATGTGTTAATCTAGGGTATAAGCTAGCTCCATTCCAAATTTCATCTAAATCGGTTTAGTTTTTACGGTGATACGTGGTAACAAAGATTCACACACACTTTCGCATTTATAACATTAGTAGGAAGTAGCCATGGGTAACTCCAGACACAACTATATATTCGGATATACATCCGAACGCGGATATGTGCCCTTAATTCCCTTTCAAAAAAATTAACACATTCTGTAGGTAATCCCTGGGGTCTAGGGAGACCGGGCTGTAGTGGACTGTATATTTGTAGGATTCTTGCCGGCGGGCAGAAGGAAAACACTGGTTCTGACTTGAAGGCTCCGTATATTTCTTGATTACAACTGGTGAACTGCTGGTGAACTACTGCAAATTTTTCGCAAAAATGTCTCGCTTATATATCATTTAGAGGTCTCGCAACTAGCGGCGACAGGAGACCGCGTCTCTCGGCCGTCGGGCCAATGGCGTCACCGTGACAGGTGATATTGCTGTCTCATTCTAACAATCTGGTGGTATCGCTATCCCTATCGGTGATTATATAGCCGTCTCTTTCTATTCTAATAATTTGCTAGTTGCGGGACTTACTACCTACATGCTATCTTTAATCTTTATTCATAATTACAGTTTTCTAATAATTAACTTAAATCTACGTTGCTTCGCTAACATATCCGAGACCGAGATCCCATATCCAACTCCGGAATGGAACGCTCGAAAAGGTCGCCTGTAATGAGTGAGTGAGACAGAATGCATTAACCACTATATCGTAACTCATACAAGGCAATTTAATTATTTTATATATATATATTAGTTCTTAATCAAAGTGTATTTGTTAGTTTTTTTTAAACCAATTAATATCTTTCCTTATAACATAATCGTTCCGCGGATATGTTTGGAAGCCAGAGTTATCTATCTCCGAAACATTCTTGCAATATACATTGTTCCTTTACTCCCGGATATGTTAAGCAGATCAGCAGTGCGATTCTAATTCACACGGAAACACTCCCGACCACGGATTCGGAAAAAAATCTTCAGATTTTTTTAGACACGAATCATCACGATTCATTAATCTGAATTTGGAAACAGATATTTCATTTAATAAATCAGCTGCTCAATCATGGAAAAGTTTCCGCCACCTATTTGCTCTCGGAAAACGCGTCTGTGAAGCGAAAGTGACGTCGAATCCGACACAGAAACTTTCCGAGTGAATTAGAATCGCACTACTGGATTTGGTAAGAGGACACATATCTTTGCTCGGAGTGGGATATACATATCCAATCCGGGACTGGAGTTAGTTAGCCCATGGCTAGTAGGAAGCAGGATGCTTTCTAATCCTATCATCCCACTACCATAATAAATGTGAAAGTTTGCCAGGATGGATGGATCTTTGTTACTCATTTACGCGAATACTACTGAACGGATTTTCAAGTGAGGCTGCCGGAACACACCGATGGGTGCTTGACGACAGGTTCTTAACTCGAGGCTGGTAGCTAGCCAGGCAAGCACTAGACACTACCCTACCACCAAGCTATGGTTTCATCGCGATGTTTTCCTTCACCGAAAGCTCAAGTTCATTGTAGGATTCGAACCCACGTCCTACGGAGCCGAATTCATTATACCACTGGGCCATCATTGCTATAAATAATCGCTGGTTTAAATTTTCCTTGTATTGCGGTGTGCCAATACAGGGTTAATCTAACTATCTAGATAATACACAATAATTTTATTTGTAGCAAAAAACAAGTGATATTTATATAGGTAGGCCCTCTTCCCTCTCATATGGTCGAGGAGAGCGATGGCTGGCACATGCGTCAACTCGTGAACGGGTGCTGCTTGTGGGGTCTGGTCTGCTTTGGTTGTGATCCCGCAACTCGTTAATATTCATGTTCCCATATCCCAATGTGTACAACCAAACAAGAGAAATCTTCTTATCAGTAAAGCTGATTAAAAAATATCGGACTATTAGATGACAAAAAAAAGCTTGGGATTTTAGTGAACTTGCTCCAATTCAATCAATTAGTAATAAGAATAAAATTGTCAAAGTGATCGCGCCAAAAAAATTACCTGCCGGGCGTTTCTTGCCTGTTCTTTTGCCGGCGTAAGGAGGTTGGAACAGGCGTAGCTAGTTTTAAGTTGACGTTTTAAAGTGATCACTATGTATCCTATTAAATAAAAAAGTTTTGAAATTTTGATTTTTGGTAATATGTATGTATCATCATCATCATTATCAGCCTTCCACGTTCCCACTGCTGGGACTCTGGCCTTCTCTCAGAGAGAGAGTATGGGCTGTTATCTACCACGCGGGCCCAGTGCGGGTTGGTAGATGTCACATGCCCTTGAATGCCTTGCTTTAATGTTGCAGTTCTTGGGCATGCCGGTTTCCTCACGATGTTTTCCTTCACCGCACATAACTTATTAGTCATAACTTATATGTATGTATATATATTTTTTTGGGCGATGGTGGCCGAACGGTTAGGCGTGCGACTTACAAGACGCCGACACCGAGTTCGAATCCTCGCGGCCTCGCACCTATGACTTAATAAGTTACGTGCGGATTTGCCATCGCTCAAAACGGTGAAGGAATAAACATCATGAGGAAACCGGTGTGTCCAAGAACCGCAACATTCAAGGGCATGCGACATCTACCAACCCGCACTGGGCCAGCGTGGTAGATTACAGCCCATGCTCTCTCTCTGAGAGAAGGCCAGAGTCCCAGCAGTGGGAACGTGAAAGGCTGATAATGATATATTTTTTTTATATATATCTAATGTATTGTTTCCAGTTACAATGCTATCGGAAGACAGTGTGGAGAGCAGGCTCGGGCCTCCAGGTGTCAACTCCAGGTCTCTGAGTGTTGCACAATCGGCAGCTGACCTCGAAGTTAGTACTGTCATAATACATGCATACAGTGGCGGATTTACCAGCAGACTGAGTAGGCTGGAGCCTAGAGCGGCACATATTAGGGGTGGCAAATTTGGAGCCACAAACCATTCAACATGTACCTACCTATCTTTCACCAAGGCATACGCTGCGTGGACTGCGTGGTGGCAGTTCAGTTCGAGAGAGATGTTATTAGAGCGACGGCTCGACAGGGGAAGTCTCATCCTAAATTGCTTTGAAAAAGAAAAGTTGTGTCAATTAACTAAGATATCGAATTACAGAGATTAGTAGGGGCGGCAAAATAATTTGAATAGCCTACGGGCGGCAATTGTGTAAATCCGCCACTGCATGCATATATATATACATGTGTATGTTACATGTTTTATAGCGATGATGGCTCAGTGGTAGTGACGTCGGCTTGCGATCCGTAGGACGTGGGTTCTAATCCTACAATGAGCTTGAGCTTTCGGTGAAGGAAAACATCGTGATGAAACCATAGCTTGGTGGTAGGGTATTTCTTAGTACTCGCCTGGCTAGCTACCACCCTCTTGTTAAGAATCTGTCGCCAAGCACCTATCGGTGTGTTCTGGCAGCCTCACTTGAGAGCCAGTTCCCAGTCCAGGTGTAGCGTGGCGCCACCTTCGACCACATCGTCACTTAACATCAGGTGACTTGTGGTCAAACGCTACCCTGTAAATAGTAAAAAAAAAAAAAAAAATAGTGTATACTAAAGGTTCTAGCTAGAGTTGCCACAAATAGTGATTTAGCCGAATACCGAATACCGAATGTTCTGCAACGCTATCGGCCGAAGCGCCGAATATTCGGCTGCCGAACATTCGGCACTAAGTACATGCTTGTCGAAGGCAAAATCGTGTCGCGACCTGTCTCACTCGAGCGCGGGCGGGCGTGCGGAGTTCTAGATAGGTTTTAACAATAGTTCCGTCACTTTTATAATTGAAATCGAATTTTCGAAAAATGAGATGCTAACTTCGCAAATTAATCATAGCATCTCATCGAATTTCGATGATTGGACTACACTAGAGTAAAAATATCATAGTTCTATGTAGATAAAGTGCTATCCAACATAGTGGTACTGTTTTTGATAAGCAGTAATAATCGACGATGTAGGCGAGTGGAAGCCAAATTTCGCAGCTCTGCTACCAGGTGAACTTTTGGTGCTCACCAAACCATTAAGGGAATAGGGTACGTACCGCAGGTCGTCAGTCCTGGTCCAGGGGCGCGCACTAGAGTTTTGGGACACAACACACAGGGGACCGCACAAATTCACAGTTCATTGGGTCAAGGGTCGACTTGTATGCGTGGGCGCGCGATTTAGAATGGCGACCCAACGGCGGGGGAAGGGGAGAGGGCACGAGGCGCGGGAAGGGGTGGTAGCCGCTGCGAATGTATCTAGCCTATACAGACGATTTTGATTAAAAAATAAAATTTTAAAAACTGAGATGCTAACATCTCACCTTCCCTTTTGACTCAGAAGGAAAACGGTATTTCGAAAAGTCTTTATTCTCCAGGTGCTCCGTGAGATAGACAACGTCTACTTCTCCCCCCCCGCGGAGTTCGAGGCGGCGCGCCATGTGCTGCAGCACGCCCCCTGCCCACTGTCCTGCGACGAGATAGAACGGATGTTCACCAAGCTGAAGAGGCAGCAGCAGGTGAGTCAACTCGTGAACGGGTGCTGCTTGTGGGGTCCGGTCTGCTTTGGTTGTGATCCCGCAACTCGTTAATATTCATGTTCCCATATCCCAATGTGCACAACCAACCAAGAGAAATCTTATTAGTAAGAAGTAAAAAAAACCGACTTCATGTTCCCCTCGATTTTTCTGGGATGCCATCATCAGATCCCGGTTTCCTTAGCATGGTACCACCCTTGGGATATCTCCTTTTAAACAAAAAAAAGAATCATAAAAATTCGTAGATGTCGCATGCCCTTGACACTTTTATTAGCTTCACTTGTAACTAACTAACAATGTAATCAAATCTTAGAAGTCAATTTTAACCTACTCCTAATACATAATTGTTGTATCGACTTGAAAATTTGTAAGTATTATGTAATCCCGATGACAATGCAATAATTTGATATCATCGACCTGATCTGATGATGGAGCCAGGAGATGGGTGGTGGAACTCCTCAATGGCTACTAGTAAACCCATCGAGTTTGGACTCATTTGATTCGTTTTGACGAGTCCAATAGATTGGGCTTGGTTACATAGACTAAAAGGAAATTTTATATTTTTCAGTGCGTTTCCAGACTTTTTTTTAAGTTTTTTAAGCTATATGTTTATCATTGCAGGTAGTATCCGGCAAAGCGCTGCACCTTATATCGCAACAGCGCGACAACTGCGATCGCGAGTTCGCCGAAATCCAGAACATTCGCGAGCAACTAGCGCGAACGTTGCAAACTTGCCGGCGAGCTCGCGAACAGCTGCGTTCGGCGTCGAACCACCTCACCATCTCCACGTTCGTCATTCTGGCCAACTTTCGGAAGCGGCAAATCATTAGATCAGTTTTGAAGTCTCTCGAGCTGTTAAGAAATCTGCGCAGCGTTGAAAAGGATGTCGCTGAGTTACTGAACAGAAAAGAGTACTTTGATGCAATAGAACTTATTCTGAAGAGCAAAAGAGCAGCGGCCAATCATAAAGAATACACGTGCATAGCTGACCTCGCTTCTAGACTTCAAGATACTCTGGATATGACCGAAGAGAAACTCGACTCGGTGCTCTCAAGCACCTGCTACAACTTCGATGAGAGCGTTTATACAAAATTGCGGAAGGCCTATGCTTTGTTAGGCAAGACCCAAGCGGCAATGGAGCAATTGCATATGCACTATTCATCAGCCGTCAACGAATCAGCCGTCGAATCAGTGAAGTGCTTCACCGAAGAGTCGGATGTTAAATTCCAAGAACTGTGTAAATCTGTGCCGTCGGCCAAAGCGCCTCAGTGTTTATTGAATTTGTGCGAGAACTTGTTCTTTATCATGAGGAGTTACTACTTACTAGTCAACTGGCATCTGAAACATGACACCGAAGAGACGGAAGCAACGAACAAAGCGTTCGAAATCGAGAAGAACGTTAGCAGAGAGTACATCAAGCAAAAGCTGAAAGCTGGTCTCGTGCGAATCTGGCACGATGTCCAAGCAAAGGTCTCGACCTTCCTAAAGGCATCCGGCTTAGAAGAGTGCCCTTTCGAAAAGTTCATACAAATGCTTGGAGTTCTGAGGAAGCTGACGCAGGTCGCCGAAGTCTTCTGCGGCGATAAGGCTGATATGCTACACGACTTTATCAAGACCCAAAGCGTATTGTATATAAAGAATTACCACAGAGGTCGGATGGAAGAGTTGAAATTATTTTTAGAGAATGAAGGCTGGGAACAGTGTCCAGTGAAAGCCTCCTTCAACCTCCTAAACTTGCAGGAGTTCAAGCAGTTTAAAAAATACTTGACAGCGTTGAAAGATGTTTCGGTTGTATCGAAGACTCAGTCCGACGGAACGTCGTCCGTCCATTCGCAAGACGACAGCGTGTCCGTCACGAAATACTTCAACGAAAAGGCGCATCGTACGCCGTTCGAAATGTTCCGCAACGAAAACGTCACTAACGACGATATATTCGGCTTGGAACCCGAAACGGTGAGCGAAACGGAGTCCGACGACGAGCCGGACGAGTTGAAACGCGATTTCGTCGACGAAAACGATGCGGACTACGCGTCGTACCACGAAAGAGTTGTCGAAAGTCCGTCTAGAGTCAAAGACAGCGTGATTGTGACAAATACCACGCTCTCAGTTCTGAGGAACTGCGGTCAGTATCTGCAGATATGCCGGTACCTGCCCCAGATATCTCTTGAAGTCATAATGCTGATGAATCAGCTGTTCGACTACTATTTCTACACGGTACATCTCTTCTTCACGTCCGACCTGGAAGTCGCTTCAACAACTCTGTACACGAACAAGCTAAATTCAGTTCTAAAACGCGTCACAAACAGTTTAGATTCCCTTAACTCGGACTCGAAATTCCAACCGCCCGAATTGCCTCACCTGGACTTGAAATCCGAAGAGAATTTGAACGGTTTATCAGAAAGAATTGTCGCTGTTGAAAGCGTGATATTCCTAGCGAAGCAATTTGAGCTTTTGCACCCGTATCTAGAGTCTATTATCTCTCAGCACCAGCGCATGATCATAGACCATTTTAGAGATAACACGCTGGCTGTGGTTGCAGATTTGAGAATGCCGGTGTATATGTGTTCGGCGTCAAAAGCTGTCGATGCGCGGACGGCTTTAATCGCCATGTCCCAAGTCAAATGGGACGTCAAAAGCGTGGCGGTAGAGCACAGTCCTTACGTTGATATGATTACGAGGAAAATACAAATTTTCGCTCTGAGAGTTGAAAATGTTTCAAGCAAAGTCACTTTGAACGTGAAAGTTTTAAACGCCATCTGGACTATGGTATCAAAGTTCATAGTGCATTTGCTAGTGGAAGGCTTCTCTAACGCGACTAAGTGTTCAAACGCAGGTCGTGGTTTAATGCAGCTGGATTACAGGCAGCTGTTCGTGAAGCTGGAAAAGATTTCCGGTTTGAAACCTGTCCCGTACCAGGATTACGTCGACAGGTACGTAAAGGCGTACTATTTGCCGAGGAAGGAGTTGGAGGAGTTTGTCGTTGAAAGGTCGGAGTATTCGACGAAGCATTTGCTGGCGCTGATCGCTTGCTCGTGCGAGAATAAGAAGGACAGGCAAGCGCTGACGGCCCTAGCTGAAAGCCGGGACCCGTCGAAGTCTGTAAGCGGCATTAAAACTTAAAATCCGTTTGGAAAGCAAGTCTCAGTAGGATATAAATAACAAAATAAAAACACTTAGCTAAACCATAAAATAGAAATTAAAACTACATAATCTAATAAACCATAGCGATGATGGCTCAGTGGTAGTGACGTCGGCTTGCGACCCGTAGGACGTGGGTTCGAATCCTGCAATGAGCTAGAGCTTTCGGTGAAGGAAAACATCGTGATGAAACCATAGCTTGGTGGTAGGGTATTTTCTAGTACTCGCCTGGCTAGCTACCGGTGTGTTCCGGCAGCCTCACTTGAGAGCCAGTTCCCAGTCCAGGTGTAGCGTGGCGCCACCTTCGACCACATCGTCACTTAACATCAGGCGACTTGTGGTCAAAAAAAAAAAAATCTCCAGTTGGCAATGTTCCCAAAATGCTGGCCGCATTGCCGCGTTGAATGGTAATGCTTATCATTTGCGCAAAATAACGTGTGTATGTCTACAGCTTCCTCAATGCGAAAAAGTGAAATCTACATATGACAACTTTCAGTGTCGATTTGACTGCCTCACTGTTTCAACTCCTAATTTAGGTGCCAAAAAGCCTTCGATTTTATGATCCATAAACTGTGTGTCAGCCGACGACACGGGTCATCAGCTCGCACATCAACGGCCAGCATTTTGGTCACGGGTAGCATCGACCAGTCGCTTCGATATATCGTGATACATCGATGTCTCAGTCACAAATTAGTTTTAACTAGCTGTTCTTCGCGGTTTCGCTCGCGTTGACAACATTGTATCGCTGTAAAAAGTATCCTATGTCCTTCCCCGGGGTTCAAACTATCTTTATACGAAATTTCATCACGATCAGTTCAGCCGTTTAGACGTGAAATGGTAACATACAAACAGACAAATATTCGACTGTTTTTTTCGCGAATTTATCTGATGTTTTTTTTAAACTTTACTTTTTTTCATAATTAATTATAACAGACTAGCTGACCCGGCGAACTTCGTATTGCCAATAAAAGTCACTTTTTAAACCTTCCCTGAACTTCTTCAAATACCTATTTCAAGATCAAAATTATTCAAATCGGTCCAGCCATTCTCGAGTTTTAGTGAGACTAACGAACAGCAATTGATTTTTGTATATAAGAGATGAAAATATTGTATAAGTAAGTCACTTAAAATATCAAAAAGCTTCCTCCATATGAAGGTTGTCTGGTTAAGATTGCTTTTTAGCGATAAGACCACTCATTGTACAAAAAATACTAGGTATATAAGTTTTATTGCTGTAACATGTACTTAATTTTTTTTTATATATAGCAATGAATTATCTGAAAATCTAAACAGGGAAATAATAAAAAAAAAGCTTTTTTGTAAGCAATCATGATAAGTAAAAAAATTGGTTGTCTGTAAAGTCGGTTTACTGACGATAGTTGAACGTGACAACGTCGATTGGCCGATTGTGCTTCTTTGTCGCTCGTTCCGCGCTCTCGTTTGCACTTCAAGCCTTACATGGAACGTGTCAGAGCGAGGTAACGCCGCAGAGCGAGGTAACGCCGCATGAGTCATGTTTTTTCGTGCGTGCAGCCGGCTCTATCGAATTATAAGACGTTGTCACGTCAAAAATATATTAATTAAGCTGTGGCGGCCGAACGGTAACGCGTGCGCCTTACAAGGCACCGATGCCGGGTTCGAATCCTCTCGGCCCCGCACCTATGACTTAATAAGTTATGTGCGGATTTACCATCGCTCAAAACGGTGAAGGAAAACATTGTGAGGAAACCGGCATGCCCAAGAACTGCAACATTCAAGGGCATGCGACATCTACCAACCCGCACTGGGCCAGCGTGGTAGATTACGGCCCATACTCTCTCTGAGAGAAGGTCAGAGTCCCAGCAGTGGGAACGTATTAGCCTAAGCTGATTATGAAAACTTTCTATGTCGTTTGCAATCTCAATATAAAAGACGTATTTAGCTTTAAGATATAATTCAATACTAAGAATTTAATACAAATAATTTTATTTAATTGGAAATACAAAATATGGTACAACATTTTTGTTTCAATGTCATTTGCTGACAGCTGCCCCTCCTGAGAGCAAGTTGACGTTTTAAGTTTAAGTGATCACAATGTATAATATATTTATATATATAATAATATATTTATTTATTACTCCTCTTAATTAGATAATTAAACAAATAGGTACAAGCAAGATTGATAAGATGATATCTAACTGTATGAGGAGCTGGTGCCTGAAATAGGTATTGAAAAACCTGTCCTACAAGGTCACATTCCTATTGAATAAAAAAAAATGACTTTTGACGAAAGGTAGGTATATGAATAAAGCACAAAACCAATTTTTAGAATAGATATTTATTTACCAATAAAGACTCACTATTTACAATCTTAAACATAATTAAAGGTACTTTTCAATTATACCTACATAGCTATCTTCACCTACTTATATAACAAACCAAAAAGCAGTCTATTTGAGAATAAACGTCTAAGAACTCTTCCGACATTGCGCAAGCACATTTAACAATATATCTTAAGCCGGATTTACATTACGAAATTAGTTGCAAGACATTAGTTTTATAACACTAATTTCACCAGTAAGTTCACGTGTAAACGTTCAGTTTTACAATGCATGCATTACGTTTGTGACACTGGAGTAGTTTCGTGCTATGCGCATATTTTTTGTAAAACTAATGTCATGCAACTAACATCATTTATATGCGATGCGAAACTAGTGTCGCGACAGCACCTGCGCAGAGTGGACGTGTGGACGTAAAATACAGCTATGATTTTGACAGGGCCATCATCTCCGCGATACTGATAATTTCACGACTATAATTTAAACGAAAGTAGGTTCCATGTGCTAAAATTAGTTTCACGAAACTAGTTTTATCATGCATGACACTTGTTTCGTAATGTAAATCCGACTTTACTCTCTTACAGCTTACATTTGCAGCCTGCGCTCTGGATCCGTCCTGCGGAACATTCTAAAATACTAGAAAATTTCACTCAATACGGGCCCAGTACCCCTTGCAACCAGTGCCGGATTAACGCCCGAAATAAATAATCGATTCCGATCCGTTAGCCGCGGTTTTGGATCGATATGCCATGTCATAGTAAGAAGTCATTTTAGTGCAGTCAACGACATAAGTAGCTCAACATTAACACAATTTCCGATCACCGGCATCATCTTAAACACGTGCCTTTGACCACATCATCACTTAAAATCAGGTATGTTATGTTGTGGTCGGAGCGCTACCTTGTAAAATGTAAAAAAAAACCAGCCATACTGATCTAAAACACATTTAGGAAAACTAATATGATCAGCTACTTTTGTTGCTGACTGTACTAGGGCTAGACATATTACTACTACAATATCCAAAACCGCGGATAACGGATCAAGATCGATTATTAATTTCGCGCGTAAGGGTATAACCTCACTCAATATTTGCACATTGACCTCTATTTCTTGTTAAGGCGCGCCATGAATCACGTAGCAATGTACGAATGCCGTCTACAGCCGAATAATCGTAATCACGTGATTTATTTCTTCATTTGCAAATTATTTGAAATACATAAAAAAATAAAAACTACCACTGTAATACATAAACATAAAACATTAAAAAACAAAAAAAAAAACATAAAATCATCTTTCTTTTCTTAAAAGTTTAATAATGTGTCGAAGATAAGAACAGTTGTCTCAATTTTTGTCAAATTGGAGAAAGATTTCTTCTATAATCAGCTCTTAGTACAAAGGTTTTTTGCGTTTTGACCGAGCATAACACCACTACCAAGAGTAGAAATTGCTACGGGCCCCGCGCGAAAGGGGGCCCCACATACTTAAACCCACTCGTCTCTGCCTCAGTGTAATTAATTGAGTGAAACTTATTAAATGATGTTGTATATTGAACAAAATGCCACAAAAACGTGAAACACTACAACTTTTCCTACCAAGTCAGACACTCGACTTTAAACTTAAGAACCCATAGTAGATTACGGGCTATAAGAAAGAATTTGCTACGGGCCCCGCGCTTGCTTAATCCGGCACTGCTACAAGTTTTGAAAACTACAATTTCGTAAACGTCATAGTTTTCTACCGCCAACTTGTCAAAGTGGCAACTAGTACTCAAAGTACTGCCCAAATTCAAAAAGTAGCTCGAGAACTTTGTTGGAATACGAATAAAACGATTTAAAATAAGTCGTAAGTATTACCGATTTTAGACCGTCGAAGTTTTGGTAAGACGCGCTGAAGAAAACATGTTTGGTAGGGAACAAAAACTTTTATAGGTTTTTGTAAACTATCAAAACTTGTACAGTCAATGACAAAAGTCGCTGAACAATCACACTTTTTTCTATTATCCTCATCATCTCAGACACCAATTTTGGACCTCATCATCATCTAAAATCAGGTGTGTTATGTTGCGGTCAAAACGATACCATGTAAAATGTAAAAAAAAACAATAATAATTACTGATTTGAAACACGTTTGGAAAATAGAGAACGATCAGCTACTTTTGTCGCTGATTAGAATAGAATAGAATTTCGTTTATTTGCAACAATAACACTCAAGGTACATGCAAAAAAAAAAATTGAAAAAAAAAATTAATCAATATTACAGTAATTGAAGGTACACAAGAATGTCACCGTCGCAAATCGGCCCCAACTCAGCAAAATGCTGGTTAGACAACCAGCGCTGGTCTTCCGTTGGAACCGTTTGGTGACGCGACGTCGCGAAGAGGCACCAACAGTACCAAACATTCCACAGTGAAAGAAAAAAACAAAACATAAATAGCAAAAAAACAGCCACAAAAATAACAAAAGTAAATACATATTTTGATTATTAAATCAAGACAAAAAATACTGTACTTGTACTACTGACGCTGACGCTGCTTGTACGATGAGTTGAGGCCGGTTTGCAGCAATATTTTTTTCCTGGTACATAATGCATTTGTCTTATGTATTTTTGTATAATTTGTTGCAAATAAATGATTCTTATTCTAACTACTGCTATCAATAACTTCACCCCGCAAGCGACCAAGGAAGTAACGATAACGTTACAAAAATTAATTTAAAGGCAATGTTTTATGAGAATAGCCTAGCTTACAAATACAAAAGGGCTTCTCTTGTACTTTTTAACACGTTGGCGGTACGACAAAAGTCGCTGTACAAAATTTCCGATCGCCTTCATCATCTGAAACCACAATCTTTGACCGCTTCATCACTCAACATCTTGCGTGTTGTTGTGGTCAAACCAGTGGTGGATTTAGCAGCAGGCTGAGTAGGCTGGAGCCTAGGGCGGCAGATTTTAGGGGCGGCAAATTTAGTGTCAATTAAAAAAAATGTTTTAATGATATTAAAAGAGTTGTATATATGTATTTAAATATTATTATGTGCACACAAACAATTAAACATTGTTCAACACTTGATTTTTCTTCAATTTTTGTCTGATGCATAAAAAAATGACACATTTAAAAAGGAAAGGCAGAGGCCGTAGAGGTTATAGAGGTTGGTAGGGGGGCAAAATTTGAATACTTAGCCTACTGGCGGCAAATGTGTAAATCCGCCACTGGGTCAAACGCTACCTTGCAAGTTGTAAAAAACCTAAACATTACTGATCTAAAACACGTTTGGATAATCGAGTAATTCAAGTATCAAGTAGGTACTCTTCCGACTACGGATTCGGAAAAGTTTCCGCGGGAATTTTATAAACGCGACTCGTTAGGATGAAACCAAACGAGCGTAATTTTGTGAGTCGCGTATTTTCGGTAGCTCATTTTACGTTCAACTGAAGTAGACACCTCATTTTGCGTCGTCGTGTGGCACCAACTGCCTTTTTGTATGAAACCGAATGCAGCAGAATTAATGCTACCGAAATTCTGCGACTCACAGAATTACGCTCGTTTGGTTTCATCCTTAATCTGAATTCGGAAACTGACATTTAATTTGACATACCAGCTGCTCAATCACGGAAAAGTTTCCGTCACCTATTTGCTCTCGGAAAACGTTTCCGTGAAGCGAAAGCGACGTCGAATCCGACACGGAAACTTTCCGAGTGAATTAGAATCGGATTACAGGTACTTTTGTCTTCGGAGACTGCAACGGTTATCAATTTTATATATGTACTCGATTTTCTGATCTATAGGTAAACAACATAATCATTATGACGTCACGCTTCGATAGAACGGGTTTTAATTCGCCATGGCCACAACTGACAACCGATGGAGAAGAAAGGTTCTCGAGTGGCGACCACGAACCGGAGCACGTTCTGTAGGTAGGCGTCCCACTAGGGGGACCGGCGACATTGTAAGAGTCGCGGGGAGCTGATGGACGCAAATGGCTAATAGCCGCTCATTGTGGCGTTTAAAGGAGGCACTAGATGTCTTCCGGCTGATGATAATGATTCAATTTAGACAATCCTACAAAATGGGAACGAATAATATGTAACTTAAATAATAAATCATGCTCTACTCATAGCAACAAATAAAATTAATATAAAAAAACAATATAACCCTTAGATAAAAGTAAAAGTTAAGTAGAGTTTTATAATAAAACTAGATATCATCAGCCTATTTCGTTCCCACAGCTGGGACTCTGGCCTTCTCTCAGAGAGAGAGTATGGGCTGTAATCTACCACGCGGGCCCAGTGCGGGTTGGTAGATGTCGCATGCCCTTGAATGTTGCGGTTCTTGGACATGCCGGTTTCCTCACGATGTTTTCCTTCACCGTTTTGAGCGATGAGAAAATAAACCAAACTAAAAATAACTTAGGAAAAAAGGAAAAGGGTTTAAGGAACAAACATTATCAAACAAAGTAGTGCTCAGATTTTTCAAAAGGTTGGTACTTCCATGTGTGCGACGCGATGGTCAGGACTAGTGTTGCCAACTATTAAAACTATCGATAGGATATGACATTATTGATAGCTGAAAATGATGCAATACTATCGATTGAGTGCAACACTATCAATAGTGTGTCGCCAAGCACCTATCGATGTGTTCCGGCAGCCTCACTTGAGAGCCAGTTCCCAGTCCAGGTGTAGCGTGGCGCCACCTTCGACCACATCGTCAATTAACATCAGGTGACTTGTGGTCAAACGCTACCCTGAGTAATATAAAAAAAATAGTATCGATAGTGTTACGATTAGTAGGCTATCGATAAAATATCGATTGTTAATCGATAGTCGACTATTGATCGGCAACACTAGTCAGGGCCGGATTTAGAGATCTCGAGGCCCTGGGGCAACAGAAGAGTGGAGGGAGGCCCCCTAGTTATTTTTTAAATTTACTGCACCTTCTTTTACGGTCGAGTTTTTCAACATATTATTAATTAAAAACCAAGAAAAAACATTTTATAAAAAAAATAGCAGCAGATACTTTGCCCAATAACACTTGAGTAAAATAAAAACGTTCTAAAAAAAGCACTTTTATATTACACAAAGCAAAAAACGCATCAGATTCGTACAAAACTAAAGCTTTTCGGCGGTTCGCGAGCGCGCCTCGACATTGTGGTCGGAAATGGCAAAATGGCCGAGACCGCCCCTTGTACTAACATTGTTAAGTATATGTGTCACACACACACACACACACTGTGTATGTACACACGTCCAACCACAAACAAAACGGACGCGCGCTCGAAAATTCGCCAAAATCGCATCTAAAATTATACTACATTAATTATAATTACAAATTAATTAGTCCTAATACTAAATCGCTTTATACAAAACAAATTTACTCTCAACCACTCAACCCGCACGCGCATACTAACATTTTTTACTATATGTATATATATAAATATGTATATATAAAACTAGCATTTATTCTAGTGATAACTAATAATAATAATAATAAAAAATATCTAGATTCATCTATTTCTTTAATGTATATGTATACAATATATTACAAAGAGTTTGTGGACAATGATGACATAAAACATTTACTAACTAGCTGATGCCCGCGGCTTTGCGCGTTGTTTAACTAAAACATAATCAACCAGCAGCGCCGTACCTACGATTTTTTCGAACCGGGGCAGAAGCTTGACAGTGGCGCCCCCTAGCGTTTGAGACAAATTGAAAACAAAATCTCACATATTTATAATAGATGGCATTTTTTGTGAACGGGACAATAAAAACCCTTTACAGCTAGTTTAATAAACGTCCGCAAAAAGAGTTCCGTGCTAAAATTTTACAATAAGATTCAATTTACCAAAATTTGGTATGACATAATTTAACTTACGGACGTTTACAAAACCGGCTCTTTAATAGATTTGTGCTAGGCGCTTTGTGGAGCAAGTTCTCTACACAATATATTACGATTTTGACGCCCCCTGAAACTGGCGCCCGGGGGGTGCTCCGGTTTGCCCCCCTAGATCCGGGCCTGCCGTCAACTAGCCATGGTCAACTCCGGACACAAATCTTCAGATATATATCCGACGGCGGATACGTGTCCTTCATTCTCTTTCCAAAAAATAAACATATCCGAGATCCTATATCCAACTCCGGAATGGAACGCTCGAAGAGGTCGCCTGTAATGAGTGAGTGATACAGAGTGCATTAACCATTGTATCGTAACTCATACAAGGCAATTCAATCATTTAATATTCATGTTCCCATATCCCAATGTGTACAACCAAACAAGAGAAATCTTATTAGTAAACCTAATTAAAAAATATCGGACCATTAGATGACAAAAAAAAAGCTTGGGATTTTAGTGAACTTGCTCCAATTCAATCAATTAGTAACAAGAATAAAATTGACAATGTGATCGCGCTAAAAAAATTACCTGCCGGGCGTTTCTTGCCTGTTCTTTTGCCGGCGTAAGGAGGTTGGAACAGGCGTAGCTAGTTTTAAGTTTGACGTTTTAAAGTGATCACAATGTATCCTATTGAATTAATAAAAATTGACTATTGAATATAATATATGTTAGTTTTTGTAGCCATTTAATATGTTTCCATATCACACAATCGTTCCATGCATATATTTGGAAGCCGGAGTTATCTGTCTCGGAAACATTCTTGCAACATACAGTTCCTCCTTCACTCCCGGATATGTTAAGCGGATATGGATATGCTAAACGGACACATATCTTTGCTCGGAGTGGGATATGACATATCCAATTCAGGACTGGAGTTAGTTAGCCCATGACTACCGTCAACTCTTCTTTACAGAGGCGATATTGAATTTTTAACACATAATGGTAGCTAACATATTTAGGAAACAGCAGTATATAAGATTAGGAACGTTATTTTCTTTACATCTTATTTATGGAAGCGCTTGACCACAAGTCGCCTGATGTTAAGTGACGATGTGGTCGAAGGTGGCGCCACGCTACACCTGTGGGCTTATTACGCAACTTCGATGGGGATGGGCTAGCGTTACCGATAGCTAGCTAATCGATAGTCTATCGATAAATTAAAACGAGACAATACTATCGCTATCGATAGTATGCAGTATCTCCTTTCTCAGGTTCTAGACTATAATAATAATAACGCCCGCACAATCACATACATAGACTCTGACCCCTAGGTTTCCCTGTATCTAGGGTATCAGAAACTACGAGGATCGGGGATCCACAACACCCAGACACAGAACAAATACTTGCGTTTTTTTTTTCAATGCACAAATATTTGTCCTGTAGCGGGAATCGAACCCGCGACCTTACGTTTCACAGTCGGCTAGCCGCCCATTGCGCCACATCGGTCGTCAGACTATCTCCGTACCAAATTTTATTTAAATCGCTTCAGTAGTTTAGGCGTGAAAGACAGGCAGACAGAGTTACTTTCGCGTTTATAATATAAAAGTAAGGAAGTAAGAATTTAAGCGTTTTATCAATTTAAAAACATACAGTTTTACTTTAATTCAAACGGCAACTCACGTTCACGTTCATTCGTTCACTGCGCTCGTATTGTATATCTAATCTGTAGCCATTACCACAGATTAGAAGCCCATAATCGAGTTCAAATCCCTACTAATAAATGCGAAAGTAACTGTCTGTCTGTCTTCCACGCCTAAACTACTAAACCGATTTATAAGAAACTAGCTGCGCCCCTCGGTTTCACCCGCACGGGCTACACTTTATCGCGATAAAAAGTATTATATATCCTTCTCCACGGCTTGAACTGTCCCTGTACCGAATCTATAATATAAAAATGAATCGCAAAATATGTTGGTAAGCGCATAACTCAACAACGCCTGGACCAATTTTACCAATTCTTTTTTTTAAATGTTCGTTGAAGTCCAATAATGGTTTTTACGGCGAGAAAAATCGAATAATTGCCGGGAAAACACTAAAATTAGCCCTTTTCTTTTCCCCATACAAACGATTCGTAATAATACTTAAGTCAATTTGAACTTTAATACCATACCATAAAGTTCAAGTGTTAGTGGAGAGGTTCCGGGAAGGCAAAACAATTGAGTGACGTTAGTATTGTATAAATATTGATGTCTGTTTTCAATAAAATTAGGGATCCTTACTAAAACTCCAATAATGTGTGTATTATAATTTTTGCGTTTTTGCTAAATACCCGTGCGAAGCCGGGGCGGGCCGCTAGTTTCATATAAATCGGTTCAGTAGTCTAGGCGTGAAAGCGTAACAGACAGACAGACAGAGTTACTTTCGCATTTATAATATAAGTAGGGATTTGCTACAGATATAGATTAGAGCCTGAGAAAGAATATAGGCTACTTTTTAACGCGATAAACTGTAGCCCGCGCGGTTGAAAATAGTGTCAATATAAAGCGCAAGTCGATTCCCCATCCAAGTTGCGGAATAAGCTAGCTGGTTTGAGATCTTACATTCAAGTGAGGCTACCGGAACACACCGATAGGCGACATATAAGCGTATAACCAGGCGAGCACTAGAAAATGCCCAACCACCAAACGACAGTTTCAAAATGAGGTTCTCTTTCACCGGAAGATCAATTTTATGGCAGGTTTCGAACTCGCGACCGTACGGGCCGCAAGCCAACGTCACTACCGCTGAGCTATCATCGTTTCATCTCCTAATAATAAGTTGTTAATACAATTATATCTATACAAAGGCACAAACGAAGCGAGCATGAAAACTTGAGGCTAGTCGAAAATCGATTATCGATATTAATCGATAACTAACCAGTCGCAACACTATCGATAGTATCGATAGCTCCAAACCTTTCCGGCCGCCATCGCAACTGTGTTTCGCAACCAAATTGTCTACGAGAATTTTTTAGTCTTTCATGGCAACCAGTGCTGTTAAGAAAATAAACAAGTTGGCGGCATAGACAACTGGTTGCGAAACACAGTTGCGATGGCGGCTGCTTGTTTCTTTCTTGGCAACTGGTTAATATTCTTCTATCACAACTGGCTGCCAAGAAAGACTAAAAAATCCACGTAGACAAATGGTTGCGAAACACAGTTGCGATTTCGGCCGGAAGCCTCTAAACAACGCTATCGAGTGAAATTTGGCATGCAGGTAGATGTTATGACGTAGGCATCCGCTAAGAAAGGATTTTGATTAATTCTACCCCCAAGGGGATAAAATAGGGGATGAAAGTTTGTATGAAACTTTGTCAATTTTAAACCGATCGGGCTGAGACTTTGCATGCATAAACCTGTAGCCCACGCGGGTGAAACCGCGGGGAACAGCTAGTTCAGTAATAAAAGAATACTAACTCATAGAGTAGGCACACTGTCGATACGCCAATCGATAGTATGGCTTTTTCAGATGATAACTATCTATAGTAAATCTATCGATATTTCGGCAACACTACTCGAGCTTATGTTAATAACATTTAACACATTCAAAGTCTTGATTAGTTTACTGTTATATAAACGCACAACCATACCTGGTTTTAGTGACGAGAAACCCAATGTAGCTTCCTTTATCAGAGAGGTTTTTTTAAAATTCACCCCCCTAAAGCCCGCTTGCAAAAGATTCCGAGTTAAATTAGTAAAGACAAAGTTTAATAACCCGAGTTAAGATGTTGTGTGTTGTTCATGTTGTTGGGGGTCAAGGTCAATGTCAAGGGTCAAGGTCAAGGGTCAAGGTCTCGGCTAATATCACGTATTTTTATTCCGAAACACTGCAGAAATGCGAGAAATATGTGCGAAATTGTGTGAAACACAAAATAGTTCAGCAGAATGGGTTTTTTTTTACAAATAAATATAACTAGTTGGGCCCCGCGTCTTCCCCTTATCCCGCAGGAACCGTTTTCCGGAAAAAATCTGTCACTCATCTAGCTGTCACATTTCACAGTTTGGAGGAAACGTGCCGTTGTCAAAATCATCCCTAGCCGCGCAAACAAAGTTTAGTACGAGATTTTATAGTTTACACGAAAACTATAAAAGTTTGCGTTTCCTACCATAGACATTTCTTCTTTCAGCGCGCCACAAAGTGACATTAGCTACTGTTAGTTTGTTTCGTCTAGTTAAAAATACGACCTTTGACGTTTACGAAAACTTTTATCGTTTTCAAAACTTGCACTCGAGGGTATATTGCTCAATCCATTTAATTCTAAACAACGACTATGACATTATCTATCTAAGTCACAACTCGAAAAGCGACCGAAAACGTTCGGTCTAGTCGCTCGAGCGTCGCTTACAAGTTTTAAGTGACGATGTGGTCGACGGTGGCGCCACGCTACACCTGGACTGGGAACTGGCTCTCAAGTGAGGCTGCCGGAACACACCGATAGGTGCACGGCGACAGATCCTTGAGGCCAGCCCGTCTTAGCAACCTATGGTTTCAACACGATGTTTTCCTTCACCGAAAGCTCAAGCTCATTGTAGGATTCGAACTCACGACCCACGGATCGCAAGCCGACATCACTACCACTGAACTGTCCGGCTAACAAACTATTTACATGCAAAAAAAAATTAATTAATATTAAATCTTCAAATCGTACAGTTTTAATTTGAAAAGATAATAATGGCTTAATGGTAGAGACGTCGGCTTGCGAGCTGTGGGTCGTAGATTCGAATCGAGTTTTTTTTTAACTTAATACAAGGTAGCATTTGACCACAAGTCATCTCATGTTAACTGACGAAGGTGGCGCCACGCTACACCTGGACAGGGAACTGGCTCTCAAGTGAGGCTGCCGGAACACACCGATAGGTGCACGGCGACAAATACGTGAGCACCAGAAAATGCCCTACCACCAAGCTACGGTTTCATCACGATGTTTTCCTTCACCGAAAGCTCAAGCCCATTGCAAGATTCGAACCCACGTCACCACAAACCCACGGACCGCAAGCCGACGTGTCAACCGCCGAGCTGTCACAAAGTATGCCCGAAATCAATAATCGATCCGACCCGTTATCCGCCGTTTTGGATCGATATGTCATGTCGTAATATATCATTTTAGTACTTGGGCTTGACAGATCACTACGGACACATTATGACATGACATATCAATCCAAAACCGCGGATAACGCATGGGATCGATTACTAATTCCGAGCGTAAGTCTTGCATCATCATAAACATTGGTAACAAATAACAACAATAATGCTTAACATGCTATTTCAGGGCACTTTTCCTAACTAGTATTATAATACACAATAATATAACTATCTTTACATCAAGTAAGCGCGACAGATCAATAAGTACAATTACAACAAGTGTACCTGAGACCTACATACCGCCGGTTTCAATAACCTATCCATCCTCGGTTTGCCCAAATATCTAAATATATATATAAAAGGTGACTGACTCAAAATTTAAAATTCAAAACATTTGTATTTAAAAGGATACATTGCGATCACTTTAAAACGTCAACTTAAAACTAGCTACGCCTGTTCCAACCTCCTTACGCCGGCAAAAGAACAGGCAAGAAACGCCCGGCAGGTAATTTTTTTGGCGCGATCACATTGACAATTTTATTCTGATTACTTATTGATTGAATTGGAGCAAGTTCACTAAAACCCCAAGCTTTTTTTTGCTGTCATCCAATCTACTATATAAAAATAAGTCGGGTTTTCCTTCCTGACGCTATAACTGCAGAACGCACGAACCGATTTCCACGGTTTTGCATTCGTTGGAAAGGTCTCGGGCTCCGTGAGGTTTATAGCAAAGAAAATTCAGGAAAAATTCAACAGAAAAGCGGGAAAATCTCACATAAAACGAAGCCATCTGGTGGCGAAACGGAGTTCGCCGGGTTTGCTAGTTGTCCGATATTTTTTAATTAGCTTTACTAATAAGATTTCTCTTGTTTGGTTGTACATTGACTGACTGACAATACAGTAAAGTATCGATTAACAAATAAATGAACACGGCGTGCCCGGTGCACATGATAGTCACGGAGACCCAATCGACGAATATAGTATCAACTCAACTCAACTCGTGAACGGGTGCTGCTTGTGGGGTCTGGTCTGCTTTGGTTGTGATCCCGCAACTCGTTAATATTCATGTTCCCATATCCCAATGTGTACAACCAAACAAGAGAAATCTTATTAGTAAAGCTAACTAAAAAATATCGGACTATTAGATGACAAAAAAAAGATCGGGATTTTAGTGAACTTGCTCCAATTCAATCAATTAGTAATAAGAATAAAATAGTCACTGTGATCGCGCCAAAAAAATTACCTGCCGGGCGTTTCTTGCCTGTTCGTTTGCCGGCGTAAGGAGGTTGGAACAGGCGTAGCTAGTTTTAAGTTTGACGTTTTAAAGTGATCACAATGTATCCTATGGAATAAAGAAAAATTGACTTTTGACTTTTATCGATTAACAATTCCTTATCCCTACTTCTTCTAAATATATATAACTCAAAGGTGACTGACTGACATAGTGATCTATCAACGCACAGCCCAAACCACTGGACGGATCGGGCTGAAATTTGGCATGCAGGTAGATGTTATGACGTAGGCATCCGCTAAGAAAGACTTTTGATTAATTCTACCCCCAAGGGGATAAAATAGGGGATGAAAGTTTGTATGAAACTTTGTCTATTTGAAACCGATCGGGCTGAGACTTTGCATGCATAAAGCTGTAGCCCACGCGGGTGAAACCGCGGGGAACAGCTAGTATGACATAAGCTACATGGAAGTAATGTCAAATTACTATCTCTAGCAGGCAAACCGTGGATAGATCGGTTATTGAAACTGGCCGTTAGAGATCAGCCTCTAATCAAGTGATGCTCGGATAGAGGGGGAGGGGAGAGGGAGTCGCGGCATATCACGTGTACGGTTTACGGTTCTCAAATTACCAGTACCAGCACATCCCAATGTGCACAACCAACCAAGAGAAATCTTATTAGTAAAGCTTATTATAATATATCGAACTATTTAGATGACAAGATGGCACGCGGAGGATCCGGAAAAACCAAGAGATCGAAGATCTAGTGGGCGAGCCTAACGTGGTCGGTGAAATTAAATCGCACCAACTACGTTGGCTTGGCCACGTAGTCCGCATGGGGGAGGATCGGGATGCAAAGCGTTCTTATTTGGGACGACCATATGGCCGTAGCCCGGTCGGACGCCCTAGATACCGCTGGAAGGACGCGGTGGATGCGGACCTGCGCGAGCTCCACACTCTCAACTGGGCTGAAATCGCTCAAGATAGAGAAGAGTGGCGCTCTCTCGTTTCGGAGGCCAAGACACACTTTGGGTCGCTGAGCCATCGGAGTTAGTTTTTTTTTTATTTAGATGACAAAAAAAGCTTGGGATTTTAGTGAACTTGCTCCAATTCAATCAATTAGTAATAGGAATAAAATTGTCAATGCGATCGCGCCAAAAAAGGGACCATCCATAAATTACGTCACACGTTAAGGGCGAGGGAGGGGGTCGACGAAGTGTGACATTGTGTGACAAGGGGCGGGGAGGAGTCTCAAATTTTGTGACATCACATTTTTCAAAATATAATATTAAATAAATATATATATTATATATTATCTTCGGTACCTTGCCTAAAGGGACTTCTTTTAATAATGTATTTTAGTTATTAGTTTAGATTTATTTGTTTTTATTTCTTTGTTATTTTTAGTTTGAAGTAATATTAAATATAACAACACGAAATTTCAAAATATGTGACATCACACTAGGTAGGGGGGGGGGTCTCACAAATGTGACCAGCTGTGACCAGGTCGGGGGAGGGGTAAAAAAATCAACAAATTGGTGTGACGTAACTTATGGATGGCCCCAAAGCCGGGCGTTTCTTGCCTATTCTTTTGCCGGCGTAAGGAGGTTGGAACAGGCGTAGCTAGTTTTAAGACTTTTTAAAGTGATCACGATGTATCCTATTGCATATATATTTTTTGACATATTTTGCCGTTTACAAAAATAAATATACACGTGATATGGGTGAGTGGGGGCAACTTGGAACCTCACCGCATCACCTTGGGGGAGAGTGGGGAAAAAGAGTTGTCGAAAAACATCACGTGATTAAAGGACGACCCCTAACGAACTCACACCGTGAATTATTCCCGCGCGAAAGAGCGCGCGTCCTGCCTAAGGGCGCGGCCTCATTACGCAAACATTTCCAAAACAATCTGCGTCCAAACAAACGCAAAAAAATAATTGCGTCTCCGTACGATACGCAGCTTACGGCCGTTGCCATTAACCGATCTATCCACGACATTCCCAACTGGATATAGAAAATTGACTGATTACTTCTACGGAGCTCATGTCAATACCGCGGATAGATCGGTTAATGGGAACGGCCGTTAGTTGTTTGGTCAACTTCTAAGGTGCGAGCTGCGCGGGACAGCTAAGCTGTCCACGTTGAAAAAAATTCACCAATAGGACGCGAGGAAGAGCTAGGCTAGTGAAACGAATGAATCCTATTGGCTGGCTCACCTGGACAGTTTAGCTACCTCGGACAGCTTCGATGTAAACGCACCTTCAGAATTCGCTTTCAATAACCGATCTATCCATGATTTGCCATACTGGAGTTGGAAATTTGACATAAGCTCCATAGAACTAATGTCAAAGAACATGGGCCACTTTTTATACTGCCCTGGACCTGACCGCAATATATTTTGTATAAATTTTCGTTTCTGTCAATGTCACTTGACGTACATAGATTAAAAAGATTAGTTTTTGTTCATGTTTGGTATAAAATTTGAAAATAATGTTGATTTTAAACACTTAATTCAAGTAGACTTCCAAAGCGTGAAACGAAATGACAAAGAAAATGCCGAGTGCGTTCAAAACATCCAAGCTTCGTGTAAGTTAAAACAGTCCTAAGAAAATCCGAAGTTAAAAAAATCAATATCATTTTTTTCTACACTTTCTTTAAAATATCATTTGTATAATCTTAATAGGCAAAGAATTACAATTTTTATCGTACATAGATCATTTTCATACGACCTCGGGTCCGTTTTGACCATTGTTCTTATGTCAAACCGTGTATAGAACGGCTTTGAAACCGGCCGTTAGTGGGGCCACGCCCCCGTTTCGTATCATACATTTTCGATTTTAAAAAACCGCTTATGTCTAAGTATAACGTAATAATTTAAGTCCACGATCCGATATTGCTTAGGCATTGCGACCGTCCGCGTCTCCTGTCGTCTGGCGACTGAACGCGCGGTCGTTTAGTGATAAATGTAGTCTCATTATGGTCTCGATTTATTTATTACCTGTAGACGGGAACGTGTGGTTAATAACTGCATTTTTTCTATGTAATAGATTAGCAAACAAGCAGACGGCCCGCCTGATGGAAAGCGGTCACCGTCGCCTATGGACATTTGCAACACCAAGGGAGTTGCCGACCTTTAAGGACTCTTTTCACACCGATCTTGAATTACTGTTCCCAACTGAACTGTAGTCATAATCTCATCATCATCTTCTTGCCCTGGTCCCATTTATTTGGGGTCGGCTCAGCATGTATTCTTCTTCCACTCCCCTTTCATTCATATCAACCCTCACACAATCCATCCATCGTTTCTTTGGTCTTCCTCTTCCCTTCCATCCATCAACATTCATATTCATCACTTTTTTGGTAATATGACTATCACCCCTCAACATGTCCATACCGAGCCAAACGATTCCCTTTCAACTTATCTGTCACTGGGTGCTACTTTCATACTTCCTCTAATATACTCATTCCTTATTTTATCCATTCTCGTCACTCCACACATCCATCTCAACATTCTCATCTCCGCTACATGGAGTTTCCTCTCATCCGTCTTCTTCACAGCCCAACATTCCAACTGAACTGTAGTGCGATTCCAATTTCCACGGAAAGTTTGCGTGTCGGATTCGACGTCACTTTTGCTTCGTTTTCCGACAGCGAACAGGTGGCGGAAACTTTTCCGTGATCGAGCAGCTGGTATGTCAAATTAAATATCGGTTTCCAAATTCAGATTAATGAAATCTAAAAAATTTGAAGGAAATTTTTCCAAATCCGTGGTCGGAAGGGTTTCCGTGTGAATTAGAATCGCACTTCTGAACTGTAATTGGCAAGCATGACGGTTATAACCAGCCGAGTGATATGCTCGTCGTGTCACTATTTAAAAAAATACTACTTTCATCAGACATAGTCGTACAAATCGTGCCACTTCTGTCTCTCTCATCACACCTAGCGGCACAATTTCTCTCTCACCCACACCTAGCGGCACAAACTATCTCTCAGCACACTTATAGGCACAATTTCTCTCTCAGCACAGCTACCGTCACAAGCGGCGCAAACGCACAATATATAGCTCTCTCCCTCCCACTTTCCTAGTCATACAAATCGTGCTCCTTGCTATCCCTGTCCCGCTCTGCGTCCGCGTTTGCGGCGCGATCGGCGATCCGCTGCCGTAGTTGAGGAAGTCCCACACCAGTATCGTATCGTCGTGCGACGACGAAACTATTTGAAACTCATCTAACTGAAGCCGGTTATTTCGACCGAAAGCGTGCTCGGATATTCTTGACGTCTCTAGTGCAAATCGTGCCACAACACACTTAGAGGCACAATCTCTCTCTCTCTCTCATCACACCTATAGACACAATGTCTCCCTCAATACACATAGAGGCACAATCTCTCTCTCTCTCATCACACCTATAGACACAATGTCTCCCTCAATACACATAGAGGCACAATCTCTCTCTCTCTCATCACACCTATAGACACAATGTCTCCCTCAACACACTTAGAGGCACAATCTCTCTCTCTCTCTCTCATCACACCTATAGACACAATTTCTCCCCCATCACACTTAGAGGCGCAATTTCTCTTTCATCACACTTTTAGGCACAATTTCTCTCTCATCACACTTAAGAGTTCTACTTTCTCTCTCTCCCTCCCACTTACCTAGTCGTACAAGTCGTGCTCCCTGCTATCCCTGTCCCGCTCCGCGTCCGCCGGCGGCCGCGGTTGCGGCGCGATCGGCGATCCGCTGCCGTAGTTGAGGAAATCCCACACTAATATCGTATCGTCGTGCGACGACGAAACGATTTGGAACTCGTCGAACTGCAGCCGGAACACGCGGCCGGTGTGTTCCTGGAGCGATTGAGCGGAGAACAAGCGCGATAAAATTAATTGATATAGGTAAACCTACGTCGGGGTGGGTGTTGGATGAAATGATTAGAAATTACAGAAGAGTCTCATTAGTGCGGCGCCATTGATAACCGGGCGGGTGCCGGTTTACTGGATTGCATAGGAATGTTCTAATGTGCACAACCAACCAAGAGAAATCTTATTAGTAAAGCTTATTATAAAATATCGGACTATATAGATGACAAAAAAGCTTGTAGTGAACTTGCTCCAATTCAATCAATTCTACTAATATTATAAATGTGAAAGTTTGTGAGTATGTATGGATAGATGGATGTTTGTTACTCTTTCACGCAAACAATACAGAACGGATTCGAGTGAAATTTGGAATGGAGATAGCTTATACTCTGGATTAACACATAGGCTACTTTATATCCCGAAAAATGGTTCCTGCGGGATAGCGGGAAGACGCGGGTGAAACTAATTTATAACAATAGTAGGGTAGTATTTCAACATAGCTTGCGTGAAACAAACTTGCATGTCGATTTCAACATAGCTTGCATATAACAAACTTGCATGTCGATTTCAACATAGCTTGCATATAACAAACTTGCATGTCGATTTCAACATAGCTTGCATGAAACAAACTTGCATGTCGATTTTAACATAGCTTGCATGAAACAAACTTGCATTTCGATTTCAACATAGCTTGCATGTCGATTTCAACATAGCTTGCATGTGGATTTCTACATAGCTTGCATGAAACAAACTTGCATGTGGATTTCAACGTAGCTTGCATGTGGATTTCAACATAGCTTGCATGTGGAGTGTGGATTTCAACATAGCTTGGATGTGGAATGTGGATTTCAACATAGCTTGCATGAAACAAACTTGCATGTGGGGTGGAGTGAGGAAGGGGCGGGGCAGGAGGGGGGGGAATGAGCATAGGGAGGATGAGTTAGGGGCGCATCTAAATGTGAGCCTTACCACTAAAGTCCTAAGGCATAAGTCTTGGTGCGGCGTGCGCACGTCGAGCGCGGCGGGCAGGTCCCACACCTTGATCTTGCCGTCGTACGCGCCGCTCACTATCCGCTTGTTGTCGAACCTGACGTCACACACACAATAAATTACACTTACGCTTGAAATTAATAAATCGAAAATCCTGATCCGTTTTTCGCGGTTTTGGATCGATATCTGGACAAGTGGTTGCGAACGAACAATGTTTCCTTGCTACAGACTTGTCTTTTCTCTGAACTTTTGGACATTGCTATAATTCAACACAGCATGTTATAGGCACATCAGCCTCAGGCTGCTCGCCTATTACCAAATAAATAAATAAAATTTCCAACGTCAGTGTTCATATCGTATACACCTAACCAGCTCCAACACCCGGATGCACTGCCCGCACTCAATGTCCCACAACCGGATCAAGTTGTCCGAGCTCTGTCTCCCTGTACCAGAGGCCTACGTCCAGGAACACAGGCTGCTGACTCAATACACATACCGTATACACCTAACCAGCTCCTCGTGCCCCTCCAACACTCGGATGCACTGCCCGCACTCGACGTCTCACAACCGGATCATGTTGTCCGAGCTCCGTCTCCCTGTACCAGAGGCCTACGTCCAGGAACACAGGCTGCTGGTGATGATGACTCCTTGTACATATATACACCTAACCAGCTCCTCGTGCCCCTCCAACACTCGGATGCACTGTCCGCACTCGACGTCCCACAACCGGATCATGTTGCCCAAGCTCTGACTCCTGTACCAGAGGCCTACGTCCAGGAACACAGGCTGCTGGTGATGATGACTCCTTGTACATACCGTATACACCTAACCAGCTCCTCGTGCCCCTCCAACACTCGGATGCACTGTCCGCACTCGACGTCCCACAACCGGATCATGTTGCCCAAGCTCTGACTCCTGTACCAGAGGCCTACGTCCAGGAACACAGGCTGCTGGTGATGATGACTCAATACACATACCGTATACACCTAACCAGCTCCTCGTGGCCCTCCAACACTCGGATGCACTGTCCGCACTCGATGTCCCACAACCGGATGGTGTTGTCGGAGGAGCCGGACACGACGAGCCGCTCCCGGTACTGCAGGCACGCGATGCCGCGCTTGTGCCCGTTCAACGTGCGAACGAATTCACACGACGACGTGTTCCACACCTGTGAAGGATGACACAGGGTATTCATCACCATCAGCCTTTTTACGTTCCCACTGCTGGGACTCTGGCCTTCTCTCAGAGAGAGAGTATGGGCCGTAAACTACCACGCTGGCCCAGTGCGGGTTGGTAGATGTCGCTTGCCCTTGAATGTTACAGTTTTTGGACATGCCGGTTTCCTCACGATGTTTTCCTTCACCGTTTTAAGCGATGGTAAATCCGCACATAACTTTGTTTGTTAATAAGTAGATTTTGTTTATAGCGATGATGGCTCAGTGGTAGTGACGTCGGCTTGCGATCCGCAGGACGTGGGTTCGAATCCTACATTGAGCTTGAGCTTTCCGTGAAGGAAAACATCGTAATAAAACCATAGCTTGGTGGTAGGGTACTTTCTAGTACTCGCCTGGCTAGCTACCCTCTAGTTAAGAATCTGTCGCCGTGCACCTATCGGCGTGTTCCGGCAGCCTCACTTTTGAGCCAGTTGCCAGTCCAGGTGTAGCGTGGCGCCATCTTCGACCGCATTGTCACTTAACATCATCTGATGACTTGTGCTCAAACGCTACACTGTACAGATATAAAACATTATGCTGATCAGTACCCCTAGTACAACTTTTGAAAACGATAAAAGTTTTCATAAACGTCGACGTTTACCACCGCCGACTTGTCAAAGTGGCAACTCGATCTGCTTAAATTCAAAACGTAACTCAATAACATTGTTGAAATATGATTATAACGATTTAAAATAACCCGTATTAACGATTTCAGTTCCTCCAAGTCTCGGTAAGGTTCGCTGATAAAAATATGTAAGTATGGATGGAAACGAAAACTTTTATAGTTTTTGTAAACTATCAAAACCTGTACTAAGGGTACTGCACTACTCACTTTAATGGTCCTATCTCCCGAAGCACTAACGATGTACTTCTCGTCAAAGTCCACCACGTTGACAGCGGCACGGTGGCCGACCAGCACGCGCCGCAGCATTATTTCACTAGTCGACGTCATATCCCACACCGCTATGGAGCGGTCCTGGAAACAATAAAGAAAACTTTAGGTAAAAACTTGTATGTCGCCGTTTTGGGCATTTTTCGAGTGGGGAACAGCTAGTAAATACATACATAAATAAATAAAATGTGGCGCAGTCGGTAGGATAGACAACAATTTACTGTTAGGTGAAGAAACGAAGATTGAGTGTTGAGCATCTCGCCGGAGTTCACGTGCTACACTTGCGAGCCCGACGTGCACCTCTCACCTTGCTGCAGGTGACCATCATCCCGTTACAGAAGCGCAGGTGCAGCACCGCCTCGCAGTGATGTATTAGCGTGTTGAGCATCTCGCCGGAGTTCACGTCCCACACCCGTACGGTACTGTCCGACGAGCCAGATATGATCGCGCGCTCGTCGTATTGAAGGCAGAGCACGGATCCCGTGTGCCCTTGCAGCTCCTGCAAGTTGCATTTTTATTTTAAACTGATTTCAAAAAAGACAAAACACAAAAAAACTGCTATTTTTGCATGACTTTTTACCATCGCTCAAAACGGTGAAGGAAAACATCGCGAGGAAACCGGCATGCCCAAGAACCGCAACATTCAAGGGCATGCGACATCTACCAACCCGCACTGGGCCCGCGTGGGAGATTACGGCCCATACTCTCTCTGAGAGAAGGCCAGAGTCCCAGCAGTGGGAACGTGAAAGGCTGACACAGCAGCAGTGTTCGCACCATCACACAATATTAATGGCTTATGTATAACGTTACTGTTTTTTTTTGCCTTTTTTTACTACTTACAGGGTAGCGTTTGACCACAAGTCACCTGATGTTAAGTGACGATGTGGTCGAAGATGGCTACATCTGGACTGGGAACTGGCTCACAAGTGAGGCTACCGGAACACATCGATAGGTGCACGGCGACAGAATCTTAACATGAGGCTGGTAGCTAGCCAGGCGAGCACTAGAAAATGCCCTACCACCAAGCTATGGTTTCATCGCGACGTTTTCCTTCACGGAAAGCTCAAGCTCATTGTAGCATTCGCAACCCACGTCCTACGGATCGCAAGCCGACGTCACTACCACTGAAACATCATCGCCTTTCTGTTCTCTTGTTATTGTGTACAGGTTTTTCTGAATAAAGTATTACTATAGGTCTACCAGGATCTGATGGCAAAAAAAATGTTTAATAAATAGCGATTTTCATATGGCAACGAAAAAAATGTCATCTGTCAACTGAAAATTGTTTATGGTTTTGCTTCAAATTAGTAGGAATGACAAGTCTTGATACTTTGATTTATTGCATCTTTCACGTGAACTGAAGAAGCTTTCTCTCGAATAGGGATCGATGAATGGCGAAAATCTTGTGAACATGCAATAAAAATTGAAACTCAGTTCATAGAAAAAGATCGATTGAGATGCAGGAGGAAAGGTTTATCATAAATACTGCGTCTTCTTCGTCTTCCTTCTTACGTTGAAGACTTTTTTATGGATGTGCAGTATTTGGAAGCATTTTCAAGTTCTGATAGCCTTTAATTAATTAATAAACTCATGGACAGAGTAATTTGAGTTTTCATCTAAATTTCGAACCCCACATTCGCCACAGTAAGATTTTCAAAAATTATCATTGATTTAAATTTTTATATTTGCATGTATCACACACAGAATCAGCCACTATAGGGAAAAAAAAGTATCAAAACGTTTTACTCCAATTTCCCCCAGTATTGCTAGCGTCAATTTCTTCTTTTTGCCATCAGATTCTGGTAGACCTATACTATATCTTACTCTATCTCTGCCTAGAAAGGTTGTATGGACACTCACCCGTACGCACTGCAAAGTCTTTCTGTCCCATATTTTGATTGTGTTATCTCTAAGGCCGGACACGATTTTGTTGTCGTCATATTGTAAGCAGTACACGCCTTTCGAGTTCTCCGATCTACAGTTTATCCGCTGTAAAAGAAAAATAAGAAAATTATTATTCTGATTAAAACACTTTTATTAGCTTCACTTCAATCAATCAATCATTATCAGCCTTTCACGTTCCCACTGCTGGAAATCTGGGCTTCTCTCAGAGAGAGAGTATGGGCTGTAATCTACCACGCTGGCCCAGTGCGGGTTGGTAGATGTCGCATGCCCTTGAATGTTGCAGTTCTTGGACATGCCGGTTTCCTCACGATGTTTTCCTTCTCCGTTTGGAGCGATGGCAAATCCGCACATAACTTATTGAGTCATAGGTGCGGGGCCGAGAGGATTCGAACTCGGTGTCGGCGTCTTGTAAGTCGCACGCCTGACCGTTCGGCCACCATCGCTCTGGTCGCTTCACTAGTAACTAACTAACAATGTAATCAAATCTTAGATGTCAATTTTAACTCAAAATAGGGCTGGTGCGGCGGCTGAATCTGCAGAGGGCCTCAAGAGGCGCAAATATGGTAATCTCGACAGTGGATACATATTTGAGCCTTTTGGAGTCGAAACTCGAGAACGGTTGGACCGATTTGGCTAATTTTGATCTTGAAATGTTTGTGGGAGTTCAGGGAAGGTTTAAAAGGGGACTTTTATTGGCGATACGAAGTTCGCCGGGTCAGCTAGTTAGGGAATATAAACCAAGCAGTTCGTTATTAGTGGTCACAAGTCTATTCTATTCATACCTGCAAGTTATGTTTGCCCATTCTCCAGTTGTCCTCGATGGACTGTATATCTTTTATAATCTTAGGATACAAGTGTCTGTAGAACGAGTGCGACGGATGCTGACAACCTGGCTTCGGTTTGAACAGGTATTGGATCCTGGAAAAGATAACCACACTTGGATCAGGTGGATCAGGGCCGGATTGTCCAATAGGCAGAGTAGGCAACTGTATAGGGGCCCCGCAACGACTAGGGGCCCCGTGGCCCCCGTGCACGCACCAAGAAAAAATAAAGTAACTTTTCATCGAATGCTGTTTTAATTTCACAATTTGTATCCTTTCAAAAATACTTCTCCATTGTATTGTGATTGACAAAATGAATAAAAAAAAGTAGGTAATAAAGGAGTAGAGGAAAGGGGGCTCTGAGAATTGCATTGTCTAGGGGCCCTGATAGGGTTAATCCAGCCCTGATCATTACTCACACGCTGACTTCGCTGGCTCGGCCACCTTGAAAGAATAGGAGAGGATCGTGCGGTCGAACGAGCATACATGGGACGGGCGAGTGGCCGTCGCCCTTTCGGCCGTCCCAGGTATCGCTGGAAAGATGAAGTCACGAAGGATTTGCGCGAGCTCCAGGTGGAGGACTGGCAGGAGGTGGCGCAGGACAGAGCGAAGTGGCGTCTTTTGTTATCGGAGGACCAGACTCACTTTGGATCGTTGCTCCATCTTAGTTAATTATTTATTACTCACATGATCCAATACAACTTATAGCATACCCTCGGATATGACACGCTGCCACTCGCGGCAGACCAGCTCCACGGTCCAGGTTTGTTCCCAGCCCTGCGGTCCAGGTATGTTCCCAGCTCCAGTACTCACCATCCCCTCCTCTCGGCGAGCCCGCGCCACAGCGAGTCCGTCCTGACCTTCCGCTCCACCAGCTTCTTCCACAGCATACCCTCGGAGATGACGCGCTGCCACTCGCAGCAGACCAGCTCCGTGGTCCTGGTATGCTCCCAGCTACGTGGTCCAGTGCTCACCATCCCCTCCTCTCGGCGAGCCCATCCTGACCTTTCGCTCCACCAGCTTCTTCCACAGCATACCCTCGGAGATGACGCGCTGCCACTCGCAGCAGACCAGCTCCGTGGTCCTGGTATGCTCCCAGCTACGTGGTCCAGTGCTCACCATCCCCTCCTCTCGGCGAGCCCATCCTGACCTTTCGCTCCACCAGCTTCTTCCACAGCATACCCTCGGAGATGACGCGCTGCCACCCGCGGCAGACCAGCTCCTCGGTCCAGGTATGTTCCCAGTTCCAGTACTCACCATCCCCTCCTCTCAGCGAGCCCGCGCCACAGCGAGTCCGTCCTGACCTTCCGCTCCACCAGCTTTTTCCACAGCATACCCTCGGAGATGACGCGCTGCCACTCGCGGCAGACCAGCTCCGCGGCGCATAGCGAACTGGCGTCCAGGTATGACAGTATGTTCTCAGCTACGTGGTCTAGACCTTTCTCTGTGGAGGTTTTAGTTGAAGAATAAACATCTTCATCTGTTCTTTATGTATAAAAACTCAATTGCATTATCATGAGAGCGAGGGTTTTTTCTTTTTTACTATTTACAGGGTAGCTTTTAGCTTTATAGGGTAACCACAAGTCACCTGATGTTAAGTGACGATGTGGTCGAAGGTGGCGCCACGCTACACCTGGACTGGGAAATGGCTCTCAAGTGAGGCTGCCGGAACACACCGATAGGTGCACGGCCACAGATCCTTGAGGCCAGCCCGTCTTAGCAAGCTATGGTTTCAACACGATGTTTTCCTTCACCGAAAGCTCAAGCTCATTGTAGGATTCGAACCCACGTCTTACGGATCGCGAGCCGACGTCACTACCACTGAGCCATAAATCATCATCATCGCTATGAAGTTGATTGATTTGTTGATTTTTCGATTGAGGCAGTACGAAGTCTGCCGGGGCAGCTAGTTCTAAATATTTAACACGTTGTTTTCCTCAGCGAAGTTCAAGTTATTTCACTCTCCGGCGCCATAACGTGTCTCACACCACGATAGGCTGAAGGCAACATGATAACGTCAAAGGATTTGACTTTCAAATGCTAGTACAGATGAAATTTGAAATTCAAGCGATACACATTCGAATGAAAACATATCGGTTCTGATTTAGATAGCAGATTCGAGTGCATTGGCCTCAAACGTCTTATAAAAATAAAAATTAACGACCGATATGGCGCAATGGGCGGATAGCCGACTGTGAAGCGTGAGGTCGCGGGTTCGATTCCCGCTACAGGACAAATATTTGTGCAATGAAAAAAAAAAAAGCGCCACTATTTGTTCTGTGTCTGGGTGTTGTGGATCCCCGATCCTCGTAGTTTCTGATACCTTAGATACAGGGAAACCTAGTTAGGGGTCAGAGCCTGTGTGTGATTGTGCGACATTATAAAAAAAAAAAGAAAAAAAAACTTGTGTAGGAGATAACTATAAAGAACAATGGCCAAAACGGACCCGAGGTCGTATGAAAACGATCTATGTACGATAAAAATTGCAATTTTTTGTGTATTAAGATTATACAAACGATATTTTATAGAAAGTGTAGAAAAAAGAGATATTGATTTTTTAACTTCGTAGTTTCTTAGGACATTTTTTAACTTACACGATACTTGGGTGTTTTGAACGCACTCCGCAATTTATTAGCTATTCCGTTTCACGCTTTGAAAGTCGGCCCTACTTAAATTAAGTCATTAAAAATCAACATTATTTACCAAACATGAACAAAAACTAATCTTTTTAATCTATATACTAGCAAATTGACTGTCACTGTCAAGTGACGTTGACAGAAACGAAAATTTTTATACAAAATATTTTGCGGTCAGGTCCAGGGCAGTATGAAAAATGGTCAATGTTCTTTAAAATTAAAAAAAACCCCATCGTCTTGGACCGATTTTCATCAAACATAGCTGAAAAGACTCGCCCGTAACTCACCTTAATATATACATACAGAAAAATTAAAATCTCTTCATCCATTCGCGAGCTACGGTGCCACAGACAGACAGACACGTCAAACTTATAACACCCCTCTTTTTGAGTCGGGGGTTAATAAAGGAGGCAAATAATGGTGTCGATTCGGTTTTGCATTCTCTAAAACTAAACTAAGTTTGACAGGTCTAATAGTATTGCTGTCTTTTTCTAACCACTGTAGTAAAAAAGGACAGCATTACTTTTAGACCTGTCAAACTTAGTTTAGTTTTAGAGAATGCAAAACCGAATCGACACCAACCCTAGTACAAGTTTTGAAACTACAAAAGTTTTCGTAAACGTCAAAGTTTACGACCGCCAACATAATATTAAAAACGTGAAAGTTGCGAGTACGGATGTTTGTTGCTCTTTCACAAAAACTACTGAACGGATTTGAATGAAATTTGGAATAGAGATAGCTTATACCCTGTATTAACACATAGTCCACTTTTTATCCCGGAAAAAGGTACCTGCGGGATATAACGGGAAGACGCGAGTGAAACCGCGGGGCGCAGCAGTTTGCGAGTATGGATGTATGGATGTATGAATGTTTGTTACTCTTTCACGCAAAAACTACTGAACGGATTTGAGCGAAATTTGGAATAGAGATAGCGTATACCCTGAATTAAAACTTAGCCCACTTTTTATCCCGGAAAAAGGTTCCTGCGGGATAAGGGGAAGACGCGAGTGAAACCGCTAATAGCATTTTGCAGTTTATATTTCACTACGCCAAAGAGTTTCTATAGTTGTCGCTCAGCTAGTGATAAAGACCGGTACATACTGGGCAGCATGCTGATGAAGTCCCGTTGCAGCATCGGCTTGAGGTACGCGTTGATGTGCCCGTGCTGGTAGTGGCACATCCGCGCCAGGAGCTGTTCCACGAACTCCACCTGCACCAAGGAGAGGATGTTATAGAGACTGGTCGATCGTGGCAAGACAAACACTGATAAGGTTAATAATATATTTATTTTGGTAATAGGCGAGCAGCCTGAGGCTGATCATATCCCAATTGCACAGCCAAACAAGACAAATTGTAAAGCTAATTAAAAAATATCGGACCATTAGATGACACAAAAAAAGCTTCGGATTTTAGTGAACTTGCTCCAATTCAATCAATTAGTAATAAGAATAACATTGTCAATGTGATCGCGCCAAAAAAATTTCCTGCCGGGCGTTTCTTGCCTGTTCTTTTGCCGGCGTAAGGAGGTTGGAACAGGCGTAGCTAGTTTTAAGTTTGACGTTTTAAAGTGATCACAATGTATCCTATTGAATAAAGTACTATTGACTATTGAATACTGCCGTTGGTAAGTTAAGCTACCTGATCGATCTCGTTCCATCTCGCAAAGTAGTTGAGACAGGCGTCTCTCTCCACCGTGTACGCTGGACTGCTCGGCAGCGGCCTCACTCCTGTGTCTAGACATGTGATCTGCGTCACCTGCTGGAATTTTTAAATTTAATTTCATATTTTTTTCAAAATTATCAATTTCTTTTAATGAATAAGAACATACAGTATAAACATTGCAAATAATAAATAATATTTGCTTGGTGATTATATTTCCTCTTGTTAAGAATCTGTCGCCGTGCACCTATCGGTGTTTTCCGGCAGCCTCACTTGAGAGCCAGTTTCCAGTCCAGGTGTAGCGTGGCGCCATCCTCGACCACATCGTCACTTAACATCAGGTGACTTGTGGTCAAACGCTACCCTGTAAATAGTAATAAAAAAAATAAGTAATTATAATGAAATATTGTCATTAATATCATCATAGTATAGGTGCCTATAGAATCAGCTGATATTAATTTATTTTGTAATAGGCGAGCAGCCTGAGGCTGATGTGCCTATATCATGCTGTGTTGAACGATAGCAATGTCCAAAGGTGCAGAGAAAAGTCAATTCTGTAGCAAGGAAGCATTGTTTTTTCGCAACCACTTGTCCAGTCTGTTTTTAAAGGAATTCACTGAAGGTGCCGACACAACGTCTTCTGGTACTCTATTCCAGTTGTGCACCACTCTAGAAGCCAGGAAGTGGTGCGCAGTGTTTGATTTAGTAACAGGCGACCAGCTTGAGGTTAATGTGCCTATATCTTACTGTGTTGAGCTTTAGCAATGTCCAAAAATTCATTGAATCATCATTTATGTAGCAAGGACTGTTCGCTCGTAACCAGTTGTCTAGCTTATTTTTATAATAGGTACTAGCAGATTCACCCGCGTGGGCTACAGTTTATCGCGATAAAAAGTATCCTATGTCCTTCGTCAGGGTTCAAACTATCTCCGTACCAAATTTCATTTTAATCTGTTCAGTAGTTTAAGCGTGACAGAATTACTTTGGCGTTTATAATATTAGTAGGTATGTATTATGTATTTATTAACACTTGTGCAACTACAAGAATCACTTATGTGATGAAACCGATAAGCTTAGCAACTTTGTAACACAACAGTTACATGTTAAAAAACTGTCTTCAACTCAGTTATATCACATAACAGGCTTTGTCTACTGTTGGTAACATGATTATTGCGAAACACTATGGAAAGTGGCACAGCATTATTTATCATAGAAAGTGTTAATTTTTAGAGCAATATTGGACTAATATAGTGTGGAAAGTCGATGATAGCAAAGAATTAAGATGCTTCCTGCTTTTTCTTTACATATATTGAAAGTTATACGTGGTTTATGAACTTTACGAACTGAAAGTTTTTTTTAGGTTTGATGTAAACAAATATGTGAAAAGAACTTTTGAGACACAACTTGAGCGCTTACAATGATTCTGCCACGAAATGACTCAGGTATTATTCGAGGAATGTAGCAAAAAACCAAGTTTTTTTCGTCGGATCCGCATTGCAGGAGGATAAATAATGTTTTAGGATCATAAATTCAGTCGACAGAATACTCTTCTACAGACTTGTGTTCGGAATTCGAGCAAGACTATAGTACAGCTCCATTTATATCGAATGATCATAATTACCCACGACCCTAATTTGATGATAAATTGGGCATAAAAACAAAATCTAAGAAACGAATAGGAAGAAGAAAGATGGCGGAGGAGCCATGACATTACGGGTCTTGCTCCAATTAAAAATTTCCGGTGTACCTGTGACGCTTTGATATCTTCTATAATCATCTCAGTTTCCATTTCACCTATTTCACCAGTAACATTAATATTAGTTCAATAAAAACACCACCAAAATAACTAAAATCACAATCGCGAAAAACTCATCCTTCGCATGACGTCAAGCAACTAAAACTTTTTAAAATCTTGACGTATTTCTTTGGCAGTGGCAGATGTACCGTTATTCATCCATAAACTACTTTAGATTCATCTTCTTGAAATGATTGTCAAACACATTTCATAAATACTAAAAAAATAAAAGAGTATTTTAAAATGTTCCTCTGCATGAGTAATAAAATGTGCACCAATAATTTGAAATAATCAAACGTGCGACAAAAGATTTACTGCTATAATAAACTGTGAACGCACGCATATCTTTCGAAAGTATTAAGAACGAGGCGGTAATGGCGGTATGGTTATTATGTCCTAAGCTTGCACAAATTCTCGGATCGGATGTAAATTGTAAAAAAAGTGTACGAAACTCTATGGTGTTTGGTTGGCGTTTGGTTTGGCGTTTGATTTGCATTTGAGGTTGTTTTTTACGTGGATTTTCGGATTCAGTGGAAGTGGATTTTTGTTAGTTTCTGTCGGTGGTTTGGATCAAATACAAAAAAAATTGTGTTTACAGAACCTAAATCCACAGAAAAACAGTGAATTAATCTACAAGCATGTCTGAAATTGACGAGCCCCCGGCGAAGGTGCTTAAAATCAATGTTAGTATAATTTCAGATCTAGACAATAACAATTTTTATAGAACACTTTTATTATCTTGACTTGTAACTAACTAATTGTTGATACAACCTAAAATATCTGAGCGTGGATAAAGGAAGCCTTGTAGGTGTGTTTAGTGTTGTTAAGTGAACAGTGCTCATTATTTCTTCAACAGTTTTGTAAATGGCATCTGCGGGGCCGCCGCAATTTCGCCAGTGTCGCGTTTAAAATGTAGAGAATGAACGGTTCATTGTTTCTTTTAGAATATAAACGGCATGACACACGTCACAGAGGTAGCCGAGCTCCCTGAAGCCAACGGTGTGCTGGAGGACGAGTTATTGGGAGAAGAGTCGGGGATCATCGAGGGTGGAGCTGATACAGCTGATACTGCTGAACACGGAGAGGACGGGCACGAGGAGTGGCTGAGTGAGGGAATACTTACTGATGATGACTATAATCCGGCCGTGAGTGTAGCTGAATAATCTATCTATCATAGCGATGATGGCTCAGTGGTAGTGACGTCGGCTTGCGATCCGTAGGACGTGGGTTCGAATCCTACAATGAGCTTGAGGTTTTGGTGAAGGAAATCATTGTGATGAAACCAGCTTGGTGGTAGGGTATTTTCTAGTACTCGCCTGGCTAGCTACCACCCTCATGTTAAGAATCTGTCACCAAACACGTATTGGTGTGTTCCGGCAGCCTCACTTGAGAGCCAGTTCCTAGTCCAGGTGTAGCGTGGCGCCGCCTTCGACCACATCGACACTTAACATCAGGTGACTTGTGGTCAAACGCTAACCTGTAAGTAATAAAACAAAAATAATAAAAAAATTATCATCTTGTGAATTGATAATGTTGTATTCTAAGCTTGACGTGTCTGTGTTGTTTATATATAATATATATATAATATATAATATCTATTCGTGAGAACCTGTAATTGGCTTTCTATTGTCTATTCTACTATATATTTTTTGTTATTGTAAAAAGCTGTTGGTTTTCAAATAAATAAATAAATAAATAAATATTAGGCGAGCAGCTTGATTCTGATGTGCCTATATCATGCTGTGTTGAACAATAGCGAACTCCAAAGTGAGGCAATTAATTGATTTAGTATCTTTTCATTTTAGTCGCAGGAAGGACAGAGTGATCGTACTGACTCGCAACTCGGCACGAGTCACGATGAAGAACATGGCAACGACTCCATTGAACGTCTGGACGGCACTGCCGATTGTGAAACAAACGATGCGGACAGTAAAGCAAATGTTACGGAAATGGAGGTACATTTTTTTATAAAAAGAAATGTATACAGTAAATAAATAATTTGAGGAATATTTCTTTATTATTCTACTCAAATTACAAGCACAGGGAATACAAATAAGAGTTTCGACAATGATAGCACTGTTTGCCGCCATAAAAGTCCCTGCATTCCTCCTTTGTCATTTGTTTCGGGGTTCTCGCACCCGCCAGCGCCACACACTCGCGCCTGACATTTGACCGCAGCTGTCAAATGTCACAGCCGTCGGTGAGTCGACAGGGCGGGAGATTCAAATGACCTATGTACACCTTGTTACAATAATTATAATTTATTACATACTAGTTGCGCCCCGCGATTTCACCCGCGTCTTCCCGTTATCCCGCAGGAATCTTATTGCGGGATAAAAAGTAGCCTATGTGTTAATCTATAATATAAAAATGAATCGCAAAATATGTTGGTAAGCGCATAACTCAACAACGCCTGGACCAATTTTACCAATTCTTTTTTTAAAATGTTCGTTGAAGTCCAATAATGGTTTTTACGGCGAGAAAAATCGAATAATTGCCGGGAAAACACTAAAATTAGCCCTTTTCTTTTCCCCATACAAACGATTCGTAATAATACTTAAGTCAATTTGAACTTTAATACCATACCATAAAGTTCAAGTGTTAGTGGAGAGGTTCCGGGAAGGCAAAACAATTGAGTGACGTTAGTATTGTATAAATATTGATGTCTGTTTTCAATAAAATTAGGGATCCTTACTAAAACTCCAATAATGTGTGTATTATAATTTTTGCGTTTTTGCTAAATACCCGTGCGAAGCCAGGGCGGGCCGCTAGTCTAGTATATAAACCATCTACATTCCATATTTCATTCAGATCCGTTCAGTATTCTTTGCGTGAAAGAGTAACAAACATCCATCCATCCATACTCACAAACTTTCACGTTTATAATATTACTAGCTGGACCCCGCGGTTTTACACGCGGAACCTTTTTTCGGGATAAAAAGTAGCCTATGTTTTAATCCAGGGTATAAGCAATCTCCATTCCAAATTTCATTCAGATCCGTTTAGTAGTTTTTGCGTGAAAGAGTAACAAACATCCATCCATCCATACTCACAAAATTTCACGTTTATACTATTAGTAGGATTTTAACAAAGAGCATTTAATTCGTTATAGAGCGAATCAAATACGGCAGAGAGTGAAGCAAATATGATAGATACAAATATGACAGAGACAGCGGCAAATATTCCAGAGACAATTGAAAACCTAATGGATGTGGAAGCAAACATGACGGAGAGTCAAACATATACGATGGAGTGCGATACAAATGTTCCGAGCGAAGCAAATATGGAGAACGAAGCAAATGTTTCAGATATTGTAGCAAATATCAACATGCAAGCTAATATGAACTCTGAAGCGGAACAAATAGGGTCCAGAACTGCCGAGCAGAATATTGAAGAGACGATGAAACATTTGGACGGTAACAAAGATGATGATGATGACGATGATGATGGAAAACTTGATGCCTTCGATAGTCTTTTGGTGAAGTAAGTTATTTTTTGTTATTTTAGGGTTCCGTACCACAAATGGAAAAGGGAACCCTTTTATGCTCACTTTGTTGTCCGTCTGTCTGTCAAGAACACGTTGAGGTATCAAGTTGAAATTTATATCAAACTAGCTGTTCCCCGCGGTTTCACCCGCGTGGGCTACAGTTTATCGCGAAATCCTTTCTTAGCGGATGCCTACGTCATAACATCTACCTGCATGCCAAATTTCAGCCCGATCCGTCCAGTAGTTTGGGCTGTGCGTTGATAGATCACTATGTCAGTCAGTCACCTTTGAGTTATAGATATTTAGATACTCGGCTCTATGGTCTCTTTCAGCTGTGAAAAAAATCAAACTCGCATTTGGCCGGTTTTTTTTTTAATTGTGTGATTTTGCTATTTCAGAAAGACGGACGCTAACAACGAGTCTAATAATGAAAAATCTGAAAGTAAACAGGAGCAAGACGACGGCAATGACACAGATGATTTGTTGGTAAGTAAGAGAAATTAATACAAACATCGTGAGGAAACTCGCATGTCCAAAAACTGCAGCATGATGTGATGATGACTCAGTGGCAGTGACGTCGGCTTGCGATCCGTAGGACGCAGGTTAGAATTCTTCCGGAAATGACTTATTCTTATACGTAACTAACTCCGATGGCTCAGCGACCCAAAGTGTGTCTTGGCCTCCGAAACGAGAGAGCGCCACTCTTCTCTATCTTGAGCGATTTCAACCCAGTTGAGAGTGTGGAGCTCGCGCAGGTCCGCATCCACCGCGTCCTTCCAGCGGAAGGTGTTTTTTTTTTGGTCTTTGCTTGGTGGTAGGGTATTTTCTAGTTCTCGCCTGGCTACCTACCACCCTCTCGTTAAGAATCTGTCGCCAAACACCTATCGGTGTGTTCCGGCAGCCTCACTTGAGAGCCAATTCCCAATCCAGGTGTAGCGTGACGCCATCTTCGACCGCATTGTCACTTAACATCAGGCGACTTGTGGTCAAACGCTACCCTGTAAATAGTAAAAAAAAAGTATCTAGGGCGGCCGACCGGCCTACGGCCATATGGTCGTCCCAAATGAGAACGCTTTGCAGCCCGATCCTCCCCCATGCGGACTACGTGGCCAAGCCAACGTAGTCGGTGCGATTTAATTTCACCGACTACGTTAGGCTCGCCCACTAGATCTTCGATCTCTTCTCTTCTTTATTTTCTCTTCTTTTTAATTATATAATTATATTGACAATTTTGTTCTGTTTCAACAGAGAATGTTGGGCGAAGACGACAGCAAAACCAAGAAGTTGACCAAAACAGTGAAGGACATACGGGTGGCGGTCAGGAATGACGGCGACGCGTCGAGCGATGACGACGATTTCGTTTACGAGGTGACCACTAGCACAGGTTTCGATCTATCCATGCAGCCCTTAGGGTGAAACCAAAACAAGGTTATTTTGTGAGTCGCGAGTCGCGTATTTTCGGTCACTTGACTTGGTTTGACGACCGATGTGGCGCAATGGGCGGATAGCCGACTGTGAAGCGTGAGGTCGCGGGTTCGATTCCCGCTACAGAACAAATATTTTTTGTGCATTAAAAAAAAAAAGCGCAAGTATTAGTAGTTCTGTGTCTGGGTGTTGTGGATCCCCGATCCTCGTAGTTTCTGATACCCTAGATACAGGGAAACCTAGTTAGGGGTCAGAGCCTATGTATGTGATTGTGCGGGAATTATTATTATTTTACGTTCAACTGAATTTCTGTTGAGTTGCCAGACAAACTTAATTTATTTATTCAGTATTGAGCGTTGGTACGGGCTGTTCGTGTCGTCGAGCACGATGGATCCATTAAAATTATTGTGTGTTTACGAAGAGGAGGCCAGAAAAAGAAACTGGGTAAACCCACTCAATAACAGAGGCTGCTGAAATGTGGACAGTTCCATACTGTATTTGCCCTTCCCTCACCACGACCGAAATTCGGTCGAGTTTTTTTTATTATTTACAGGGTAGCGTTTGACCACAAGTCACCTGATGTTAAATGACGATGCGGTCGAAGGTGGCGCCACGCTACACCTGGACTGGGAACTGGCTCTCAAGTGAGGCTGCCGGAACACACCGATAGGTGCACGGCGACAGATTCTTAACTCGAGGCTGGTAGCTAGCCAGGCGAGCACTAGAAAGTACCCTACCACCAAGCTCTCTGTGTCCCAGCAGTGGGAACGTTGATGTTGATGATTGTCTACGTTCCCAGGGTACGACAGTGAAAAAGTTAAAAGCTGCAAAGAACGCTCTCGCCAAAAAGCAACCGGCGATGAAGGCGGTGCCGGAGGATGGAGACGACGACACCGACCTGGTAAGCGTTTGCTACATCTGCAAAATGAAATTTGGTACGGCGATAGTTTGAACCCTGGGGAAGGACATAGGATACTTTTTATCGCGATAAACTGTAGCCCGCGCGGGTGAAACCGCGGGGAACAGCTAGTCAATATTATAAACGTGAAAGTAATATATGTGAGTATGGATGGATGGATGTTTGTTACTCTTTCACGCAAAAACAACTGAACGGATCTGAATGAAATTTGGAATGGAGATAGCTTATACCCTGGATTAACGCATAGGCTACTTTTTGTCCCGGAAAAAGGTTCCTACGGGATAACGGGAAGACGCGGGTGAAACGACATAGTAAGAAATAAATAAATAAATATCAGAGGACAATTGCACACAAATTGACCTAGCCCCAAATTAAGCTCGAAAAATGTGTTACGGGTACTAGACAACGATATACATAATTATACAGAGAAATAAATACTTATATGGATAGAAATATCCAAGACTCCGGTACAAATATCCGTGCTCATCGCACATATATTTGCCCATAACGGGATTCGAACCCGGGACCGCTAGCTTCGCAGGCAAGGACTACCAAGTTGGCTACCGCTTCGTCAAATAAAACAACTATTTTTAACTTTCCCATTTTCAGTCAGCGGATGAGTCGATGACCGTGCAAAAGATGTTCAATCTGAGAGCTAAGCCCAATATAATATCGAAGCACAAGCAAGGGGCGAGGGGTGCTTCCACCCCTAACACTTCCACCCCTAACTCGGTGGTGAAACAGTCGCTGGTCAAGCACAATATTGTGAAAGTGGTAGAAAGGGCCACCGTTCAAGGTAAGAATTTGACTTTTACACACTTATGTCAAACGTCAATCATCGCGCTATTGAACAGCATTTCCCGTTAAGGCCCATTCAGACGGGGAGAGTTTCTCGTCTCGAAGATACGATTATCGAAGGAATATGAAACATTTTTTTCGTCTAAACAATCGCTCTCCTCGCTCGTTGCCCTGGGCGACAATTGCCTTGCAATGGAATATTATTATGTCCGTGTAAACAGAATTTCAAAGCAATAATCGTATTTCGAGATTTTATGTCAGTTGCTACGATGAGTGAAAAGAATAGAATAGAATAGAATTTCGTTTATTTGCAACAATAACACTCAAGGTACATAAAAAAAAATAATATTACAGTAATTGGTACACAAGAATGTCAGTGTCGCAAATCGGCCCCAACTCAGCTAAATGCTGGTTAGACAACCAGCGCTGGTCTTCCGTTGGAACCGTTTGGTGACGCGACGTCGCGAAGAGGCACCAACAGTACCAAATATTCAACAATGAAAGAAAAAAACAAAACATAAATAGTAAAAAAAACAGCCACAAAAATAACAAAAGTAAATACATATTTTGATTATTAAATCAAGACAAAACATAAAACTTAAAAAACAAGAACAAGAAGTGAGTGCAGTTTTATAATTGTCATTCTCCGTGCTCCACAAACAGTCGTAACTTCTATACAGTTCAATGAACTTAATGTCGTCGGCAGAACCGAATTTAAAAGATAACACACAACCAAAAAGTGGGAGAGATCGAGTTCACATACACATACAAAGTTTCAAGTCGGTACGACAATTAGAAGTAGGTGAAAATTGACTTCTAAGATTTGATTACATTGTTAGTTTTTATAGCGATGATGGCTCAGTGGTAGTGACGTCGGCTCGCGATCCGTAGGACGTGGGTTCGAATCCTACAATGAGCTTGAGCTTTCGGTGAAGGAAAACATCGTGATGAAACCATAGCTTGGTGGTAGGGTATTTTCTAGTACTCGCCTGGCTAGCTACCACCCTCTTGTTAAGAATCTGTCGCCAAGCACCGATCGGTGTGTTCCGGCAGCCTCACTTGAGAGCCAGTTCCCAGTCCAGGTGTAGCGTGGCGCCACCTTCGACCGCATCGTCACTTAACATCAGGTGACTTGTGCTCAAACGCTACCCTGTAAATAGTAATAAAAAAAAAAAAGTTAGTTACAAGCTTACAAGTCAAGCTAATAAAAGTGTTCTAATAACAATGCAATTGCAAACTTACGTTTCAGTGAAAGCATCGTCATCACCGTTAAAGCAGTATCAAAACAAGAAAATGTCAAGCACGAAGTCGATACTAAAGTCGGCGGTGACTTCGACCCCGACCCAGAAGTCGGCGCCGACTCCGCGGTCCACGCCGACTCCGCGGTCGGCGCCGACCACGCGACCGACGCCGATTTTGAAGAACGCGACGAAGGCGCCGACTCCGAAGTCGCTTGAAGCGAAGAAGGAATCCGGCGCGCACGTGTGAGTATTCAAAGATATTTTACCAGCCGCGACTCGCGGTTTCACTGTGTGACTTTGCTTGCGGCGGCGTCGTGTGTCGGGTCGCCCTCTTCCCTCTCATATGGTCGAGGAGAGCGATGGCTGGCACATGCGTCAACTCGTGAACGGGTGCTGCTTGTGGGGTCTGGTCTGCTTTGGTTGTGATCCCGCAACTCATTAATATTCATGTTCCCATATCCCAATGTGTACAACCAAACAAGAGAAATCTTATTAATAAAGCTAATTAAAATATCGGACCGTTAGATGACAAAAAAAGCTTGGGTTAGTGAACTTGCTCCAATTCAATCGATTAGTAATAAGAATAAAATTGTCAATGTGATCGCGCCAAAAAAATTACCTGCCGGGCGTTTCTTGCCTGTTCTTTTGCCGGCGTAAGGAGGTTGGAACAGGCGTAACTAGTTTTAAGTTTAAGTTTAAGTGACGTTTTGAAGTGATCACAATGTATCCAATTATTAAAACAAATTTGGATTCTGAATTTTTGAATTAAAAAATTTGTTTTTCCAGCACGTTCAAGCCCGAAGTGACGACTCCGGCGCCCTTCAAGTCGTCCTTCGCCCCGAAGGCGGCGGAGGCGCGCGGCCGCCGCCCGGAGCCCGACGAGGTGGTCGACGAGGGCGAGTTCCTGGACGAAGACGAGTTCGACTTTGACGAAGATGTGAGTTAGGCCCTATTCAGTGCGACGCGGACCATCCGCACGCGGACTAGGTTTTGCGTCCGTCGCGGATGAATTTGTCGTTCAGTGCGATGCGGATCGTGATCGAGAGTGGTACAGTGTACCTTATTCTTGCATTGAGATAGTTTAGGCGCCTGAGGGAGAGAAAGAGAGAGAAAGACTTTATTTGGGAAAAACTGCACACAAGAACGAAACAAAAAATAAAGAAACGCACAAAAAACAGTAACATTGCACATATGCCATTAGTAACATTGTGATGGCGCGAACACTGCTAACAACATCATAGGCTACTTTAGCCGGAACACCGATAGGTGCACGGCGACAGATTGCTGGTAGCTAGTCAGGCGAGCACTGGATCATGCCCTACTACCAAGCTATGGTTTCATCACGATGTTTTCCTTCACCGAAAGCTCAGGCTCATTGTAGCATTCGAAACCACGGATCGCAAGCCGACGTCACTACCACTGAGCGATCATCGCCTCGCTTCGGTTTCTCCCGCGTCTTTCCGTTATCCCGTAGCAAACCTTTTTCCGGGATAAAAAGTAGCCTATGATGTTTTTTGTTTTAAGTATGTATATCGTTGCCATAACACAAGTTTCGAGCTTAATTTGGGGCTAGCTCAATTTATTTATTTATTTAATTCAGGGTATTTTTTTTGATTTATTTCTTCAGGAGTTCGCCGATTCGGACATGGATGAGCTGTCTCGGAATAGACAGAGGATAATGCGGCCGGAAATGATGGACGAAGAGGTGCCGAGCGACGGCGAGAGTCACAGCGAGGACGGTAGCTTGTACGACGTGAGTATCATAGCCATTTTTTTTTTTTGACCCGGGGAAATGCTCTTACGCACTAACCCCTCCGGTGCAATGCCCCCCCCCCCAGAAGGGGAGGGTCTCGGAGGGGAGTGTGGGGCTCGCGCTGTACAAAGGCGCCCTTACCCACTAAAACCCCGGGGTACTAATCCGCATCGTCTTATGTGGGAGGGCTGGGTATCTGGCACAGCCTCAACTTCCAGCCCCCCAACGACGACCGCCCGCTGTGACAGCGGGGCCTTTCCGCCCCTCACCTTGGGAGGGGCCGGGTGAGTATCATAGCCATGGGCTAACTAAATCCGGTCCTGGATTGGATATGTATATATCCCACTCCGAGTAAAGATATGTGTCCGCTTAGCATATCCAAATCCGCTTAACATATCTGGGAGTGAAGGAACTGTATATTGCAAGAATGTATCCGATCCGAGATAGAAAATGTCTGAAATGAAATGAAAATACATTTATTACTGACACACACAATATCGCACCATGATCGCGCCAAAAAAATTACCGGCCGGGCGTTTCTTGCCTGTTCTTTTGCCGGCGTAAAGAGGTTGGTTGGAACAGGCGTAGCTAGTTTTAAGTTTGACGTTTTAAAGTGATCACAATGTATTGTATTGAATAAATAAAAATTGACTATTGACTATAGTAACTCTGTTGTTTCTTTCAGGAGCTGCCATCATCAGATTCCGAGGACATAGACGACTGGTTCCAAATCGACATCCGCGCTGAGAAAGCTGGCGACTACCTACCTTTGTTAGGTGGGTTTTCATCACACTAATTCTACTAACTTTTCACCCGCGCCTTGCCGTTATCCCGCAGGAACTTTTTACGGGATAAAAGTAGCCTATGTGTTAATCCAGGGTATAAGCTATCTCCATTCCAAATTTCATTCAGATCCGTTCAGTAGTTTTTGCGTGAAAGAGTAAGGGGGCGTCCATAAATTACGTGAGATGTTTAAGGGGGGGAGGGGGTCGAGTCAAAACTCATCTAATCTTACGTTGGAGAGAGGGGGGGTCTCGGCAAATATCACGCATTTTTTGCAGAGCACAGGCGAGCATCCATGGACTGAATTAGAGTAGATTTTCATTTTTTAATCACAGTAGTTACGATTTAAGTATTCTATTGTTAAATTTTTATTACACTTATTAAACTCTCAGCAATATTGATTACTAGTCTTAACTAGTTGTAAATAAAAGCGCGAAGCAATTTTTTTTTCTTTTTACAATAACAATCCAACGCGTTTACGTAAGAAACCCACATTTTGAAAAATCTCACGTGAGATTGGGGGATGGGGGAGGGGGTTGAATAAAATCTCACGACATCTCACCAGGGGGGGAGGGAGAGACAGAAAATTAAATAAAACACCTCACGTAATTTATGGACGCCCCCTAACAAACATTCGTACATCCATGCTCACAAATGTTCACGGTCTACTATACTATTCAAAATATGTCCATACACGCAAACTTTCACGTTTATCCTACATATAAAAAACGCGAAAGTTTTTGTGTATGTATAATAAAAATAATGCCCGCACAATCACATACATAGGCTCTGACCCCTAACTAGGTCCCCCTGTATCTAGGGTATCAGAAACTACGAGGATCGGGGATCCACAACACCCAGACACAGAACAAATACTTGCGCTTTTTTTTTTCAATGCACAAATATTTGTCCTGTAGCGGGAATCGAACCCGCGACCTCACGCTTCACAGTCCGCTATCCGCCCATTGCGCCACATCGGTCGTCCGTATGTATGGATGTTTGTTACTCTGCCAAGCAAAAACTACTGAACTTATTTGAGTGAAAGAACAATGGCCAAAACGGACCCGAGGTCGTATGAAAACGATCTATATAAGATGAAAATTGTAATTTTTTGCATATTAAGATTATACAAACGATATTTGAATGAAAGTGTAGAAAAAAAAGATATTGATTTTTTAACATTGGAGTTTTTTAGGACTTTTTTTCACTTACACGATGTTTGGATGATTTGAACGCACTCTACGTTTTCTTTGTCATTCCGTTTCACGCTTTGGAAGTCAGCCCTACTTAAATTAAGTCATTAAAATCAACATTATTTACCAAATATGAACAAAAACTAACCTTTTTAATCTATGTACTAGCAAATTGATTGTCACTGTCAAGTGAAATTGACAAAAAACGAAAATTTTTATACAAAGTATATTGCGTTCAGGTCCAGGGCAGTATGAATGTTCTTTGCAGCTATCCTCAATTAACACATAGGCTACTTTTTATCCCGGAAAAACGTTTCTGCGGAATGACGAAAAGACGCGGGTGAAACCGCTATATGATATAATTTCCTTATTTTACTTTTTCGTTTTTTTTCCAGGAGCACGAGCTAAAGAGCTCCTCTCAGAAGAAAAGCAACGAGTCACGGCGCGCCTGCACAATCTAAAGCAGAGTCTCTCAGCTTTGACTGACAGCGGGAAGAAGCAGGCGGAGCAGCTGAGGGAGGCCACCATGGTGCTAGCCGAGCTGGACGACATGCTCAAGGCATCCTGATCAAAAAGCCAGGAAATCGGAATTTTACAACTTTCCGGGATTACGTGTTCCCGGAAACTGAGGGATCCCGGATTTTTTGAATTGTTGTCGTATCGATTTTGCTGGTAGCGCGTAAATCTTGCAGTTAAGTTTATGTATTGGTTAGGAACTCTCGTTAGCGGTAAATATGAATTATCACTACATAGTATGAAACAAAGTCGCTTTCTCTGTCCCTATATCCCTATGTATGCTTAAATCTTTAAAACTACCCAACGGATTTTGATGCAGTTTTCAGCAATAGATAGAGTGATTCAAGAGGAAGGTTTATATGTATAATACATAGATATTATGGTACAGAAAAAACAAAAAATTCAAAGATTTGTAAAATACTGCCCCATATTAGTATCTACAAATCTACATTGCACTTGTGCGAAGACGGGGCGGGTCGCTAGTTTCGCTAGTTTCAGAATAAATTTCACCTTATGGTAGTATGTTTAAAAGTAACTGGCTCTCAAGTGAGGCTGCCGGAACACACCGATAGGTGCTAGGCGACAGATTTTTGAGTGAGGTAATTAGCAAGGCGAGTGCTAGAGAATGTCCTACCACCAAGCTATGATTTCTTAAAGATGTTTTACTCAATGTATGATTTGAAAATTGTATATTTGCGAAATAAATTTTAACACATTATGTTTTAGTCTAAGTTTGTTATTCAAAATAAGTTATGTAATAATTACTTAATTTTTAAGTTATAATAAAGAAAAGACATCAAAAATGCTTTTGTTTTAAAACCCGTAGTTTTAACTCCACAGGACTTCTATCACAATAAAATATAGCCTATGACACTTAGAGATAATGCAGCTTCCTAGCAGTGAAAGATTTATCAAAATTGGATCAGTAGATCCGGAGATTACTTCTAAAATCACAAACTCCCTATTTATAGTAGGTATGGAAGTAAAGGTAACGTATGTCCATAGAATTTAACCAAGGCTACTTATTCCCGGATTTTTTCCCGGAAAACATCATCATCATCACTTAAAAAACTAACTAACTGAGATGGCGCAACGACCCAAAGTGAGTCTTGGCCTCCGATAACAAAAGACGCCACTTCGGTCTGTCCTGCGCCACCTCCTGCCAGTCCTCCACCTGGAGCTCGCGCAAATCCTTCGTGACTTCGTCTTTCCAGCGATATCTGGGACGGCCGACAGGGCGACGGCCACTCGGCCGTCCACTGTATGCTCGTTTGACCGCACGATCCTCCCCCATTCTTTCAACGTGGCCGAGCCAGCGAAGTTTGTGCGCTTTCATCTCGCCGATGACATTCGGCTCGGCCGTCAGTTCTTCGATTTCTCGGTTCGTTCTCTTCCGCCATACTCCATCCTGAGATTGTACTGGACCCAAAATCTTTCGCAGCACCTTTCTTTCTGCAACCAAGAGCTTCTGTTCTTCTTTGAGCGTCAGTGTCCAAGTTTATGCGAAGTGTAATTAATGAATAATGGTAGGTTCCGACTTTGCCTATATCAGTAGGTTTTTTTACAACTTACAGGATAGCGTTTGACCACAAGTCCAAAGTGACGATGTGATCACAGTATATAAAGAACAGTAGGTTAGCTAAGGCCGCTCGACGAGTTAATTGCCTACTTTTGCGGTGACGCATAGGCGGCGCGTTCCGTACTGAGTGTATGGCCGCGGCCCCGGCCGCCTCCTTTCGTTTATGTGATTGTGTGCGTGAAAAGTGCGTGCGTACACGGTGCCGCTACTCACGCACACATTCAAACCGGCGACGGCCGATTTATATGAAGCTGAACTACTACTCCTTTACTATGATGTGATGTAAGTTTATAATAGACTAGTAATTCCTCACGGCTTCACCCGTGTAGGCTACAGTTAACCCAGTGCCGGATTAACCAGCGCGGGCCCGCAGCAAATTCTTTCAAAGAGCCCTTGATCCTTGTCTGACCTTGAATGCTTTAGTAGAAAAAGTTGTAATGTTTCACATTTTTGTGTCATCATGTATGATCAATAAACCACATCTTAGTAAGTTTCACTCAAAAATTACGCTCAGGCAGAGGTGAGTGGGTTTAAATATGCCCCTTTGGCGCGGGGCCCGTAGCAATTGCTACCCTTGCTACGTGGTTAATCCGGCACTGATTTAACCGTGATAACAAGTAGCCCAAGTCCTTTCTCAGGCTCTAGACTATCATTTCATTTCAATCGGTTCAGTCGTTTAGGCGTGAAAGCGTGACAGACAGACTGAGTTACTTTCGCATTTATAATATTAGAGATTAGAAACGCAACCTGTTTTTACAGATATCGTTACCCTAGCAACACAATTATCGCTATTCTATCAATAAATACTTGACACAAAACTTGTCAAGTCGTGCAGAAGTTTTGATGTGCTACGAATATATTATGTTCGTGTGATAGATATCAAGAAAGTTATTTAGCTGACCAAGTCGTTCAAAATGAGCGCCAATACGTTCTCCGAGCGGCCGCGTCAGCACAATGTGGCTAAAATGCGGGTACACGACTATTTGTACGGTGAGTACGCTTTTATCGCGATAAAATGTATCCTGTGTCCTTACTCAGTGATCAAACCATAGAATTAGCGCTCGTGCTGATAACACGTGCTCTCCGCTAGCTCTCCCGGCGAAACTTTACTCGATCCTACGAAATAAAACTCGCATGTGTTTCGGTGGACGATTTTAGTGAACTTAGCCCACAGTTTTGAGTTCGTGTGTCTTATAATTCTATGGATCAAACTATCTCTATACAAAATTTCGTTCAGATCTGTTCAGTGGTTTACGCGTTAAAAGGTTACAAAGAAATAAAGGGACTGAGAGAGTTATACTAGCTGTTCCCGGTGACTTTACCCGCGCGGACTACAATTTATCGCGATAAGAAGTACTCTATGTCCTTCGTCAGTGATCAAACTATCTCTATACAAAATTTAGTCAAAATCTATGCAGTGGTTATGGCCTTAGAAGGTAACAAAGAAATAGAGGGACTGATCGAGTTAGTTATACTAGCTGTTCCCGTTGGTTTCAGCCACGTGGACTACAATTTACCGGGATAAAAAGTATCCTATGTCCTTCGTCAGTGATCAAACTATCTCTGTACCAAATTTCGTACAGATCGGTTCAGCAGTTGAGTCGTGAAACGGCAACAAACAGACAAATCGGCACAGAGAGAGTTACTTTTGCATTTATAATGTTAACTTGTGACTAACAGTTCCCAGTGGTTTCACCCGCGTGGGCTACAGTTTATCGCGATGAAAGGTATCCTATGTCCTTCGCCAGAATTCTTACTATCTTCATACCAAATTCCAACAAAATCTGTTCGGTAGTTTTTGCGTGAAAGAGTAACAAACCATCCATCCATCTTATCCCTCCTCACAAACTTTCACATTTCACCCGCGTCTTCCCGTTATCCCGCAGGAACCTTTTCCATGATAAAAAGTAGCATATGTGTTAATCCACAGTATCAGCTATCTCCATTCCAAATTACACTCAAATCTTTTGAGCAGTTTTTGCGTGAAGGAGTAAATAAACTTCCATACTCACAAACTTTCACGCAGACTTATAATTGTAAACAAACTAATTTTTCAGACTCTGCTTTCATCGTATCTGGCGCGAGAGACTATGCGAGGACTGCGTTCAAAGCTGCCTTCGCGTCAGCTCAAATGGTGATTATTCTAACATCTACATTCTAATGAATAGAATAGAATTTATATTCATTTGCCACTAGTTGCGCCCCGCGTTTTCACCCGCGTCTTCCTGTTATCCAGGAACGTTTTCCGGGATGAAAAGTAGCCTATGTGTTAATCCAGGGTATAATCTATCTCCATTCTGAATTTCATCAAGATCGGTTTAGTAGTTAGGTACGTAGTAATAAACACACAAACAAACTTTCGCATTTATAATATTCTATAGTAGGAAGGATAAAAAACCAAGATAAGCACACCTATCGGTGTGTTCCGTCAGTCTCACTTGAGAGCCAGTTCCCAGTCCAGGTGTAGCGTGACGCCATCTTGACCATATCGTCCCTAACATCAGGTGACTTGTGGTCAAACGTTCGTTAATGTAGGATGAGAAATCGACAACATTTGAGCTACAAACTTGGAGTAAACATTTAAAAAGTTACTTAATGAACCATTTTATTGTATTTCAGGGCATACAGCCAGTTTACAAGACAATGTTTTCTGAGTTGAGAAAATATCCACGGGCCCATGTTGGTAAGGTTAATAAATAGTTATTTGCTATGCAAGGCTGCAAAGTTGTATTTTGGCGCGAGTACTTTTATTGAAACCTGAGCATAGCGAGGGTTTCAAAGGTACGAGACGCAGAATAACTTTGCAGCCGAGCGAAACACGCAACTTTTCACTTCACTACGGCGAGGAAATTTCTAGATGCAAGAAAAACAGATAAAATAGGTTTGTTGTTTTTTCATGCAATAGTCATGTAATAAGTATTGTTTCATTTTAAGTGGACTGGTGGTCTGGAAAATTATTGAATAGAAAGTTTCGAAGTTAAAAAATACTTTCCACGCTAGCGCGCAAAATGCGCTTTTGCACTCAGATTTCGAATGACAAACAGACTCTTTCCGAGCTTGTGAGGTGAAAACAGTTTTATTAGCTTCACTTGTAACTAACTATATTAACTAACAATGTAATCAAATCTTAGAAGTCGATTTTTACCTACTTCTAATGATCGTATCGACTTGAAACATTGTATAATTATGTACACATGTAATCTATGTATGTAATTTTCATTTTACAGGAATACAAAACTGATTTAAGAGTTAATTCATTTTTTGTATGGTATATATACACATTCTTCAAAGAACTACAGGTTTAGTTCTATAAAATTAACGATAGTTTTCATTGACGACCGAAGTGGCGCAATGGGCAGATAGCCGACTGTGAAGCGTGAGGTCGCGGGTACGATTCTCGCTACAGGACAAATATTTGTGCATTGAAAAAGAAAGCGCAAGTATTTGTTCTGTGTCTGGGTGTTGTGGATCCCCGATCCGCGTAGTTTCTGATACCCTAGATATAGGGTAACCTAGTTAGGGGTCAGAGCCTATGTATGTGATTGTGCGGGCATGTTATGTTATGTTATGTTATGTTATTATTATTTCAAATGAAAAAAACCTTTTTTTGACGCATACAACCTTACGGCATTAGTCAGCTCGCTTGTGTTTTTGTATAGGGTTGATTTCAGATGCATTGTTTATCACGGCGTCCTCTTAAAACAAATTTTGACTTTGACTTTATGTTACACGTTTTTTATTTTGAATTTACTCATTTGCTTGTCTCCATTCCAGTGTACCACACGAACTGCCGGCTGCCGGATCACGTGGACCGCTCTTACGAGGGTTACCTGACGAAGGTGCAGTACGCCTGCGACCTGCCCAAGCCTCAACTCTCTGGGAAGGACCGGTTCAAATTCTCCGCCTAGTAAGTTTGTAAAGAAGAAAAAAACCGGCCAAGTGCGAGTTGGGCTCGCGCACGAAGGGTTCCGTACCATCCTAGTATATTATACCTAAACGTGAAAGTTTGTAAGTATGGATGGATGGATGTTTGTTACTCTTTAACGCAAAAACTACTGAACGGATCTGAATGAAATTTGGAATGGAGATAGCTTATACCGTGGATTAACACATAGGCTACTTTGGAACATGCTACCTGGAAAAAAGTTCCTGCGGGACAACAGGAAGACGCGGGTGAAACCGTGGGGCGCAACTCTTTATTTATAAAAACGGCAATAATATCACATTTGTTGTATGGGAGCCCCCTTAAAAAATTATTTTATTCTGGTTTTTAGTATTTGTCGTTATAGCGGCAACAGAAATACATCATCTGTGAAAATTTCAACTGTAACTATCATGGTTCATGAGCAACAAAACAAACAACAAAACAATCACGTTCTTTGTTGCATGGAAGCCCCCTTAAATATTCAATTTATTCTGTTTTTTTGTATTTGTATGGATTATCTCTTTCAGTCCCAAGCAAGTCCTGGCGATGAAGAGCGCAAGCCCTGAGTTCCACCCCCCCACCCCCCTCCCCCAGCCGACGGGGCCAACTCGCCCCAGGACCAGAGGCACGCAGAGCTTGTACCGGTAAGTGTAAACCTGCAGTGCGATTTCAATTCACTCGGAAACTCTTCCGACCACGGATTCGAACAAGCTTCCGCGAGAATAAGAATGAGTAAATTTGTGAGAAAATATCCGCAGTTCTTCATAAAACAAGCTGACCAATCACGACGCTACGCAACCAGGTTTATGTATAAACTAGAATTACCACCGTCAAAATTAAAATTACACAGTTCCGGACCAAACATAATGTCAATAAAAATATTTAATATAAACTACCCGACGAATTCAAATCCGAAGATAAAAATCACGTATTTTTAAATAACTTAAAAACGTTTTTTAATCGAAAAATGCTACTACAGCCTAAATGAATTCCTCAACGACGACTTCTCGAAATGATTGGAATGGATCGGTCCGCTCCTACATTGCTATACCCTATTCGGGTCCATATGTTCGCTAACCTTAACCTCTAAGATCTCTTGCATACTAACCTAGGAATGCAATAAACGATTAAATATGAATATGAATTTTTTAGACGCGATGCCAAAACTGAATTCCGTAACTGACATTTACGCCGGTAATTAATAATCTATAATGACACTTCACATGCTATAATCCATCAAGACATTTAGGCTACAGGCCGTGCCAAAGAAATGTACTCGTTTACATCCAACTAATATCATAAATGCGAAAGTTTGTGTGCGTGAATGTTTGTTATCATGTATCACCGTTGTTTTTTTACAATTTACATGGTAGCGTTTGACCACAAGTCACCTGGTATGGCGTCACGCTACACCTGGACTGGGAACTGGCTCTCAAGTGAGGTTGCCGGAACACACCGATAGGTGCTCGGCGACAGATTCTTAACTCGTGGCTGGTATAGCTAGCCGGGCGAGTAGTAAAAAATACTCTACCACCAAGCTAAGGTTTCATCACGATGTTTTCCTTCACCGAAAGCTCAAGCTCATTGTAGGATTCGAACCCACGTCCTACGTATCGCACGCCGACGTCGCTACCACTAAGCCATCATCGCTGTAAATTTTATTTAATGTAAACTAGCTGTTCCCCGCGGTTTCACCCGCGTGGGCTACAGGTTTATACATGCAAAGTCTCAGCCCGATCGGTTTAAAATTGACTAAGTTTCATACAAACTTTCATCCCCTATTTTATCCCCTTGGGGGTAGAATTTATCAAAATCCTTTCTTAGCGAATGCGTGCGTCGTAACATCTACCTGCATGCCAAATTTCAGCCCGATCCGTCCAGTGGTTTGGGCTGTGCGTTGATAGATCACTATGTTAGTCAGTCAGTCACCTTTGAGTTATATATATTTAGATGTTTTTATTATTGTATCGTTTTTTTTTACGTTCAGGGAATCATCAGCTCAAACTATACCGTGGCAACCGGACGGTGAAGTGTCGAAGTTTTGTGAAAATACACCAGAGGTGGTGTACCTGGACAAACTAATATGGGGTAAGCAACTGTCTATCCTATTGAATAAAAAAGTGTTTTAAAAATGATTTGAGTTTTGAATTTTATCGGCTAGTTTCAATAATTAATACTATCCACGGTTTGCTGCCCTACTATCGCCCGAAGTTAATAATCGATCCTGATCCGTTATCCGTGGTTTTGGATCGATATGTCATGTCATAATAATATGTCGTTTTAGTACTAGGGCTTGACAGATTACTACTACAATGACATATGGAGATAGAAATTTTGAGCGATGGTGGCCGAACGGTTAGGCGTGCGACTTACAAGACGCCGACACCGAGTTCGAATCCTCTCGGCCCCGCACCACGGATTTACCATCGCTCAAAACGGTGAAGGAGAACATCGTGAGGAAACCGGCGTGTCCAAGAACTGCAACATTCAAGGGCATGCGACATCTAAAAATCGGTCCAAGATGTCGGGGGTTTTTTTAATTTTATTTCCACTGATACGCCTTTTTCTCTGTCAGGTCCGGGATGCCCTTACAGAAATGGTGACCTGCCAGCAGATTTTCACACCACTGAAATTATAAACAAGTAAGTAATCGCAAATCGAAACGTTTCTTTTCTTTGGCATTCTACCAGCCAGCATTTTACACAGTAGCCGTATAAATAATTCGGACATGGCCACTTAGTTTGTAATTTTTCATCCCTAGTGATGAAAAGTATAGGTCTACCAGAATCTGATGGCAAAAAGGGAAAAAAGAAATTGACGCTAGCAATACTAGGGGAAATTAGAGTAAAACGTTTTGATACTTTTTTTCCCTATAGTCGCTGATTGTGTGTGTGATACATGCAAATATAAAAATTTATCCAATGATCAAGGATAATTTTTGAAAATCTTACTGTGGCGAATGTGGGGTTCGAAATTTAGATGAAAACTCAAATTACTCTGTCCATGAGTTTATTAATTAATTAAAGGCTATCAGAACTTGAAAATGATTCCAAATACTGCACATCCATAAAAAAGTCTTCAACGTAAGAAGGAAGACGAGGAAGACGCAGTATTTATGATAAACCTTTCCTCCTGCATCTCAATCGATCTTGTTCTATGAACTGATTTTCAATTTTTATTACATGTTCACAAGATTTTCGCCATTCATCGATCCCTATTCGAGAGAAAGCTTCTTCAGTTCACACGAAAGATGCAATAAACCAAAGTATCAAGACTTGTCATTCCTACTAATTTGAAGCCAAACCATAAACAATTCCTCGAAATTTTTCGTTGCCAAATGAAAATCGCTATTTATTAAACTTTTGCCATCAGATCCTGGTAGACCTATAATCAGGTTACTTCGAGCGTATGTACCTACTGTATTTAGTATTTATTTATTTAGTGAATTAATACGGCGACGCCAATTACATTAATTTCATCAACCAAAGTAAATAATAATTACAAGCAATCATCATCATCATCATTATCAGCCTTTCACGTTCCCACTGCTGGGACTCTGGCCTTCTCTCAGAGAGAGAGTATGGGCTGTAATCTACCACGCTGGCCCAGTGCGGGTTGGTAGATGTCGCATGCCCTTGAATGTTGCAGTTCTTGGACATGCCGGTTTCCTCACGATGTTTTCCTTCACCGTTTTGAGTGATGGCAAATCCGCACTTAACTTATTGAGTCATAGGTGCGGGGCCGAGAGGATTCGAACTCGGTGTCGGCGTCTTGTAAGTTACACGCCTAACCGTTCGGCCACCATCGCTCTACAAGCAATACACAAGGTCAATACAATAAAAATAATATCATAGCTAATATAAAAATAGTACATAATAATAATAATTAATAAATCTTCGCAATTAAAAAAGACACCCTTTCATACGTCCCACTCACAAAACTGTATTGTATTAAGAATCAATATTTATTATAATGAAACAAGTTAATAAATGATTTGATTTGTCCCTCGGGACGAAAAGTGCTGCTTTCGTGCTCCTGCTCGAGTAATTATAAGCGTATGAGAAATGAACGTGATAAATGTGAGAGCGCCAAAAAAATTACCTGCCGGGCGTTTCTTGCCTGTTCTTTTGCCAGCGTAAGGAGGTTGGAACAGGCGTAGCTAGTTTTAAGTTTGACGTTTTAAAGTGTTCATCAATATGCCAATGCGTCGATTCGGTTTTACATTTCCTAAAACTAAACTAAGTTTGACAGGTCTAATAGTATAATATTGCTGTCTTTTTTTAACCGCTGAAGTAAAAAAAGAACAGCATTACTTCAAGACCTGTCAAACTTAGTTTAGTTTTAGGGAATGCAAAACCAAATCGACACCATTATGTTTATGTTCTTAACTTTGAACATCTTGTACTTCCCCCAGGATGCGTCACGCCCGGACTTGGAACGAGGTGGCGGAGCGCGGCCCCATGCCGAAGTGGATGAAGAAGACTGACGCCATCATCGAGGATGTCGAGACCAAGGACTGGATATTCCGTGAGGCTGTGCGTAATTGCGGCTGCAGATCAGCAGTGCGATTCCAATTTACACGGAAACTCTTCCGAACACGGAGTCGGAAAAATATCCTTCTGATTTTTTTATCAGCTGCTCAATCACAGAAAAGTTTCCACCACCTATTTGCTCTCGGCAAACGTTAACGGGAAGCGAAAGAGACGTCGAATCCGACACGGAAACTTTCCGAGTGAATTAGGATCGCACCACTGATCTCCGTTCAGGAGTTGTCAGCCGTTTTTTATACCAGCAAAACTAAGATTTTCTAGGCAAGCATGCTCCATCTTCGGCCTCGTCATCACTCACCATCAGGTGAGACTGGGGTCAAATGCTTGCCTATCTCTTATAAAAAAAAAAAAAAAAAAAGATAAAGTTGCAACAAAATCGCGCTCAAAAAACACTTCCTGGCGGTTTTTGACAGTACTTTTGCTCGTTCTTTCTGTTTCTTGAGTCTTTTGAAAAAGTGTTTAAGTGATCAGATGTAGTAGTAATACGTCAAGCCCTAGTACTAACATGACATATTATGACATGACACATCGATCCAAAACCGCGGATAACGGATCAGGATCGATTATTAATTTCGCGCGTTACACAACTTGCTCTGATCAACAACCTTTCCTTACCAGGAGATAGACGAGCTGCAAGAAATACGGCTGGAGCTGCTGCACCGCTTGCAGCAGCAGCAGCGGCAGCAGCAAAACTCGCGGAGCAGCCGCAAGCTGGCCAAGCTGTGGGACAGTAAGAAGCAGGAGATGCGGCGCAAGTTGGAGCAGATCCGGCATACTAGGGATAGAGGTGAGGATGCTGGAGGACGATGCTTAGAAGTGCTGACTTGGTAGAACCAGCAGAAGTGGAACTGGAGCTGGCTGGTCAAGCGGTGGGACTATAGGAAGTAGGAGATGGGGAGTGGAGTAGATATGGTATACCAGGAATACAGGTAAGGCTGTTCCAGGACGACGCTTAACAGGACAGACCTGATAGAAGCGGCAGAAGTGGTACTGGAGCTATCTGGTCTAACAGTGGGATTTTAGGAAGTAGGAGATGGGAAGTGGAGTTGATATGGTATACCAGGTATAGAGGTAAGGTTGTTGGAGGACGGTGCTTAACAATACAGCAGATAGAAGCAGCAGAAGTGGAACTGGAGCTGGCTGGTCAAGCAAGGGATTAAAAGAAGCAGGAGATGGAGTGTGGAGCAAATACGAATAGATGGAAGGATGGGTGTTCGTTAATGATGCTTAACAGTACCAACCTGGTGGGAGTGGAGGACGCAGAACAGCCGCAGCAGCCGCAAGCTGGCCAAGCTGTGGAATTGTAAGAAGCAGGAGATGCAGCGCAAGTTGAAGCACTTTGGCATACCAGAGATAAGGCGGTTTGAGGATGACGCTTCAAGGAAAGCAGAAGTGGAACTGGGGCAAGCTGGCCAATCTATCCTACCACCAAGCTATGATGGCATCACGATGTTTTCCTTCACCGAAAGCTCCTTCGATACAAAAGTACTCGGAAGATGCTATAGTAAGATATGTCCCACAGAGCTCCGCAAGCTGTCAGCATTGCATGGCGGCGGAGGTCGACTGCGGCAGGTGGACCGCAAGCGCGCGGCCCGCGGCCACGGGTCCATGACGACCGCCGCGACGGATCCCACTTCTGATCTGTACGCGCCACTCGCGAGGCACGGCTACCAGGCGCGCAGGAGGCACGCGGTGATTCAATACGATCCTTCACTATTGTGTGAGTTCTTTCAATTTCAATCATTTATAGCATTCATATGTTAGTGTAGATAGTTTAGATCTCAGTGGTTAAGATTAGCAGACATATTATACGAGTATATACCCGAACAGGGTATAGCAATGAACGAGCGAACCGATCCATTCTGGTCCTTTTGAGAAGTGAGGTAGTAATTTATGTTGTAGTAGCATTCTTTTGTGGTCAGTTCCAGCATTCACACTTGAGAGAAAATCTTGTTGGCCAAAGCGAGAAGTAATTACAAATGCAATCCCTACTAATATTATAAATGCGATAGTAACTCTGTCTGTCTGTTACGCTTTCATGCCTAAACTACTGAACCGATTTAGAATCCCACTTCTGATCTGTTCAGGCACGCAGGAGTTAAGTTAAGAATCTGTCGCCAAGCCCCAAGCACCTATTGTTGTGATCCGGCAGCCTCACTTGAGAGCCAGTTCCCAATCCAGGTGTAGCGTGACGCCATCTTCGAAATATCGTCTCGCAACATCAAGTGACTTGACAGAAAAAAAAACTTAACTATTGTACATTATGGAATGCAATAAATTCTTTGAACCTTTGAATCATAGAATCTATTATTCCGTCATCATTAGCTCTGGAGGACCACCAGCTCTACTCGGAGCCGCCAGCGTGGCTGGAGTCGTGCGGCCAGAACCTTCGGCTGAGCTGTTCTGGCCACCACCTGCCCCGTGACGTCAACCAGCTCTGCGAGCGAGAGACCAAGTGGAGCGAAGAGTTCTTGGAACAGCTGCACAATGATCTTAAGAGTGAGTAGACAGTGAGTGGTAGTGACGTCAGCTTGCGACTCGTAGGTCATGGGCTCGAATCCTACAATGAGCTTAAGCTTTCGGTGATGGAACCATGCATAGCATTGTAGTGAACTTGCACCAATTCAATCAATAAGTAGTAAGAGTAAAATAGTCAATGTGGTCGCGCCCAAAAAATTACCTGCCAGGCGTTTCTTGCCTGTTCTTTTGCCGGCGTAAGGAGGTTGGAACAGCAGGCCGACCGCGGTTGCCCGATCGTAATGGTTTTATTTTCGTTTACATTTACAATTGTCATTTACGCCAGTATAAAAATTGGTACCGGGATGAGACATCGTATTGTAATGGTTAATTGAACCAACGAAATGTCAAATGTTTTTCAACTAGTATTGCCGATCTCTAGTAGACTATCGATGATTAATCAATTTGTGTTCAATGGTCCCCCGATATTTATTTATTTATTTATTAATTATCGATAGCCAACCAATCGAAACACTGTCGATAGTATCGATACAATCGATGTTATCGATCCTATCGATAGCTCAAAACGAAGCAATACTACAAGTGAGTACAATACTACAGGCGTAGCTAGTCTTAAGTCTTAAGTTTTGATCTTTAGCTCGGTAGTTGGGCATTTTCTAGTGCTCGCCTGGCAAACTACCAACCTCGAGCCATCAAGCACCTATCGGTGTGTTCCGGCAGCCTTACCTGAGAGCCAGTCCCAGTCCAGGTGTAGCGTGGCGCCACCTTCAACCACATCATCACCTAACATCAGGTGACTTGTGGTCTAACGCTACCCTGTAATAAGTAACAAAATAAATTGTGATCCCCACAGAGGCTCGCCTAGGGGCCGCTAGACACACAGCGGGGCCGCTGCGCGTGCTGAAGCCCCGCAGGGTGTACGTCCCGCCGCGCCCCTCCACCCCCGAAGTGGAGGCGGTGGACGACGGAGACGAGGGCAGCCACCAGGCGGCGCTGTTGCTGCAACGGTTGCTGAGAGGCCGCGCTGTGCAGACATTGGTATATCTTACTTCCTACTGATATTATAAACGTGAAAGTTTGTGAGTATGGATGGATTTTACTCCTTCACGCAAAAACTTCTGAACGGATCTGAATGAAATTTGGAATGGAGATAGCTTATACTCTGGATTAACACATAGGGTACTTTTGATACCGGAAGAAAAAGGATCCTGCGGGATAACGGGAAGACGCGGGTGAAACCGCGGGGCGAATCTAGTTACGTGTAAGTTTGTGACTTTGTATGTATGGATGTTTGTTACTCTTTCACGCAAAAAATGCTAAATGGATTTGAGCTATCTCCATTCCAAATTTCACTCAAATCCGTTAATTAGTTTTTGCGTGATAGAGTAACAAACATCCATACATACAAACTCACAAACTTTCACGTTTATAATATTATTAGGATTTTAAACATTTGCACATCTGCTTGAAGGCTGAATACTGTGTGTCAACAATTTATATGTAAGATCTTTATGTACATGTATTCTAGCAAATAAATGATTATTATAACTTCCCTTCGCCCCGTCGGCAGATGTACGAAGGGCGCACGCGTGCTGCGGAACTGACCGAGGAGTTGAAGACCACGCACGGGCTGCAGAAGGAAGACCGCGCCAGGATCGCGAGGGAGGAGGCCAAGTCGCGGGAGTATACCGCCCTAAGAACAGAAGCAGAGCAAAAGGTAGTAAGCCTGAGCTTGGTTCTTTTCTCCAACTCCTGACAGCCACTCGGCGCAAGTCGTCGCTCCACCTAGTCGCAGGGCGTCCTACACTACGTCTGTAAGTCGTCGCTCCATCTAGTCGCAGCGCGTCCTACACTACGTCTGCAAGTCGTCGCTCCACCTAGTTGCAGGGCGTCCTACACTACGTCTGCAAGTCGTCGCTCCACCTAGTCGCAGGGCGTCCTACACTACGTCTGCAAGTCGTCGCTCCACCTAGTCGCAGGGCGTCCTACACTACGTCTGTAAGTCGTCGCTCCACCTAGTCGCAGCGCGTCCTACACTACGTCTGCAAGTCGTCGCTCCACCTAGTCGCAGGGCGTCCTACACTACGTCTGCAAGTCGTCGCTCCACCTAGTCGCAGCGCGTCCTACACTACGTCTGCAAGTCGTCGCTCCACCTAGTCGCAGGGCGTCCTACACTACGTCTGCAAGTCGTCGCTCCACCTAGTCGCAGGGCGTCCTACACTACGTCTGCAAGTCGTCGCTCCACCTAGTCGCAGGGCGTCCTACACTACGTCTGCAAGTCGTCGCTCCACCTAGTCGCAGCGCGTCCTACACTACGTCTGCAAGTCGTCGCTCCACCTAGTCGCAGCGCGTCCTACACTACGTCTGCAAGTCGTCGCTCCACTTAGTCGCAGGGTCTCTGACTGACTTACTTGTAATGTAACATTGAAAGGGATTCGCCAAAAACCGACAGCCTGGTGGAGCACGCTCGGGTGTTCGGCGCTCGTCATCGAGCTGCTCGGCCCCCTGTACTGACATGCCGAATGTTCGACTTGTAACGTGCTCACATCGAGTGAATGCTCATGTCAGACGCCACCGTTATACGACCAGCCCACTGCCACTTCAGCTTGCTAATTCTGAAAGCTATGTCAGTGACCTTAGTTTTCTGACAGATCACCACATTCCTGATTCGTTTTTGTATTCAGGATGATGCAATCTCTGCGTTGGTGGACGAGCTGTGCGGCGGCGCGGTGTCGGCTGCCCTCGACTTCCTGGAGAAGGAACTAAGGAGGCTGAGAGAGGAGAGGCGGCAGCACGCCTTCATACTTATTGCTGGTCAGTAGCTACTCTGTGGCATTGCTACATCATTCTGCTAAAATAGTTCTTATTGTTCCGTACCCGAAGGGTAAACGTGGGTCGTATTATTAAGACTCCGCTACGCAATAGTCAATAGTCAATAAATAGTTATTGAAATGAAATCATATTTATTCACTGAAAATAGAGTGTGTGATCACTTTAAAACGTTAAACTTAAAACTAGCTACGCCTGTCCGTCTTACCATCTGTCACCAGGCTGTATCTCAAGAACCGTGATAGTTAGACAGTTGAAATTTTCACAGATGATGCATTTCTTTTTTTTTTTTTGACGACGCGGTAGCCGAGTTGGTAGTATCCCTGCCTGCGAAGCTAGCGGTCCTGGGTTCGAATCCCGGTAAGGGCAAATATATGTGTGATGAGCACGAATATTTGTACCTGAGTCTTGGATATTTCTATCTATATAAGTATTTATTTCTCTATATAAGTATGTATATCGTTGTCTAGTACCCATAACACAAGTTTCGAGCTTAATTTGGGGCTAGGTCAATTTGTGTGCAATTGTCCCCGATATTTATTTTTTATTTTTATTTTATTTTATTTCTGTTGTCGCTGTAACAGCGAATACACAAAAACCGAATAAAATAAATATTTAGGCGATAGATAGAGATTTTATACAACAAAAGTGTTTTTTGCCGTTTTTATTGGTAACAAACTGTTCCCCGCGGTTTCACCCGCGTGGGCTACAGTTTATCGCGATAAAAAGTATCCTATGTGACAATTGACAAGGTTACTTTAGTATTTATAATATTAGTAGGGATAGGGATAGTACGCGATGATGGCTCAGTGGTAGTGACGTCGGCTTGCGATCCGTAGGACGTGGGTTCGAATCCTACAATGAGCTTGAGCTTTCGGTGAAGGAAAACATCGTGATGAAACCATAGCTTGGTGGTAGGGTATTTTCTAGTACTCGCCTGGCTAGCTACCACCCTCTTGTTAAGAATCTGTCGCCAAGCACCTATCGGTGTGTTCCGGCAGCCTCACTTGAGAGCCAGTTCCCAGTCCAGGTGTAGCGTGGCGCCATCTTCGACCACATCGTCACTTAACATCAGGTGACTTGTGGTCAAACACTACCCTGTAAATAGTAAAAAAAAAAAAAAAAAGTACGGAACCCTTCGTGCGCGAGACTGATTGGTATTTGGTCAGTTTTTACATCTTACAGAGATCGGTTGTATAAAGCTGTTTTTTTTTTTTTTTGCTATGTTCAAAGTACTAACACTAAATAAATCTCTCATGAGACCAGTGCCGGATTACCCAATAGGCAGAGTGGGCAACTTTCTAGGGGCCCTGCATTGACTAGGGGCCCCGCGCCCCCAACCAACCAAGAAACAAGAAAAAATGAAGCAACTCTTTATCGAACGATATATTATTTCATTGCATTGCATGTGATTGAAAAAATGATTTTAAAAAGTGTTGAGGAAAGGGGCCCCGAGAATAGCATTTCCTAGGGCCCTGACCGGGTTAATCTGGCCTGCCCATGAGCTCCACCACAAGGAGGTCTTACCACGGTTTTTTATTTGCAGTAAGAGAGAAGACAATGCGAGAAGCGGCAGAGGCGGGAAGAAGACAAAAAGAGCTGCACAGACTGAGAGAGCATGACGAGATGTTCAAGCAGGTAACTAATCCTACTTTATTTTTTTTACGAATTACAGGTTAGCGTTTGACCACTCTTCACCTGATGTTAAGTGACGATGTGGTCGAAAGTGGCGCCACGCTACACCTGGACTGGGAACTGGCTCTCAAGTGAGGCTGCCGGAACACACCGATAGGTGCTTGACGACAGATTCTTACCGGCAACTAGAAAATACCCTACCACCAAGCTATCGATGTTTTCCTTCACCGAAAGCTCAAGCTCATTATAATAAGATTCGAACACACGTTCTACGGATCACAAGCCCACGTTTTTTTTCTACCCACAGGGTAGCTTTTGGTTTTAACCACATGTCACCTGATGTTAAGTGACGATGCGGTCGAACAACACGGACAGGGAACTGGCTCTCAAGTGAGGCTGCCGGAACACACCGATAGGTGCACGGCGACAGATTCTTCATTACTTCACTACCATTGAGCCATCATGGCTATAAAACTTCTCTTTTTTACTCCCGACGCAAAAATAGGAGTGTTATAAGTGTGACGTGCCTGTCTGTCTGTGGCACCGTAGCTCGCGAACGGACGAAGCGATTTCAATTTAGTTTTTTTTATGTAGTTACGGGCGAGTGTGTTTAGCTATGTTTGATGAAAATCGGTGCAAGATGTCGAGGGTTTTTTAATTTTATTGAAGCTTTTAATTGTTTCAGCTCCTAGGTGTAACCCAAGAGACGGTAGACGCGTATCTACAAGAGATAGTGCAAGAGGGCGTTGAATTGGCCGCTGAAGAGGACGCCGTGAAACTTGCGCGGGCGCACGCGGATAGAATCGACGCGTCGCTTAATGACAATGGATCTATGTGAGTACCGAGTTGGTGGAGTTAGCTTTGAGATTCGAATGATTATTTTAAAATCATCACCAGCCTATTAAGTTCCCACTGCTGGGACTCAGACCTTCTCTCAGAGAGAAAGTATAGGCCGATATCTACCACGCGGGCCCAGTGCGGGTTGGTAGATGTCGCATGCCCTTGAATGTCGCGGTTCTTGGACATGCCGGTTTCCTCGCGATGTTTTCCTTCACCGTTTTTAGCGATGGTAAATTCTCACATAACTTATTAGTTAGGTGTGTGCCGAGAGGATTCGAACTCGGTGTCGGTGACTTGGAAGGCGCACGCGTTACCCTTCGGCCACCGTCTCTCTGAACATAAAGTGATTATAACAAATTAAAGACTGTTCCAAAAGTTTTAAACTACCATGGTCAAAAACATTAGAATTAGGTTTTATAACGGGATAATTACCATGTATTTGTATTTGTTTGAGTTCTCGATATTTCGGCACTGTTGCAAGCGCCATGATCACGAGAATACTAAAAGTTTTCTGCGGGTAAGATTGTTGATGTTGTTGTTGTTGTTGTTGATGTTGTTGTTGTTGTTGTTGTTGTTATTGTATCGAGAACTCAAACAAAAACAAATACATGGTAATTATCCCGTTATAAAACCTAATTCTAATGTTCTAAAAGTCGTTTCAAATGCTGAACAGCGGTAATGTTCACATAAACTGTGGTCTAGCACTATCGAGTCTTAAAAATCGTCGTTTGCCACTCTATTACATAAAAAAGCAAATGAAAGTAAGAACATTTAAGCCCTCTCCTCCTTCCAGGTCTACAGCAGAGCAGCATGAGACGGTGGCGGAACTGGTGCAGCAGTTTTTGCTACCAGAAGCACACAAGCAGGCGTCGCGGCGGCGCATCGCCGTCATGCAGGTATTTTTTGTTCAATGCGCCCAGACGAAGGTATGATGCTGGTATTTTGTGTTCAGTGCATCCGAATGTGGAACGAAATGTGGAATGAGCTTCCCCCACAAGTGTTTCCGCTGTGCTACAGATTGCAATCCTTCAAGATGGGTGTAAAAAGAGTTCTTAAAGGTCGGCAACGCATCGGCAACTCCCCTGGTGTTGCAGATGTCCATAGGCGACGGTGACCGCTTTCCATCAGGCGGGCCGTCTGCTTGTTTGCTAATCTATTACATAAAAAAAAAGAAGAAAAAAAATCCGAGGGAAGGAGGAAGGGATTTGAACAACGTTATAGAATTAGACTACCCAGTGAATAAATTTAGTTACTTTAAAAATATTTCTGTATTTATAATTTCAGGACGCGCGTGTCCAAGCTGCCAAAAGCGCCATCTTTGGCCTCGTGGACGATGCAGAAATTGTTGACAGTAAGTTGTTGTTTATAAAATACTATTTGCACCCCGCGGTTTCAACCGCGTCTTCCCGTTATCCCGCAGGAACCATTTTCTGGGATAAAAAGGAGCCTATGTGTTAATCCAGGGTATAAGCTATCTCCATTCCGAATTTCATCAAAATCAGTGTAGTAGTTACGGTGATACGTGGTAACAAACGTTCACACACACAAACATTCGCAAAGTACGAAGTCTACTTTTAGATACAATTTTACGCCACGATTTTACCATAGTAAAGGAATAGTAGTTCAGCTTCATATAAATCGGCCGTCGCCGGTTTGAATAAGTGCGTGAGTAGCGGCACCGTGTACGCACGCACTTTTCACGCACACAAACACATAAACGAAAGGAGGCGGCCGGGGCCGCGGCCATGCACTCAGTACGGAACGCGCCGCCCATGCGTCACCGCAAGAGTAGGCAATTAACTCGTCGAGCGGCCTTAGCTAACCTACTGTTCTTTATATACTGTGATTTTACAGAGCGACTTTATAAAAAGTTGAGACATCCACCTAATTTTTAGACTTTACGTCCCAAGGGATAAAAATACTGTTTTCATCAACTAACTTCAAGCCACTTTCCTAGTATGGGAAAAAGCGATAAAGCGATTTCATGTATTTGATTGTGTCATCGTCATCTCATCATCATCTTCAGCCTTTTTTTCACGTTCCCACTGCTGGGACTCTGGCCTTCTCTCAGAGAGAGAGTATGGGCCGTAATCTAGCACGCAGGCGCTGGGTTGGTAGATGTCCCATGCCCTTGAATGTTGCAGTTCTGGACATGCCGGTTTCCTCACGATGTTTTCCAATTTCAGTTTCAATCATTTATTGCATTTATTGCATACATGAGATCTTAGAGGTTAAGATTAGCGAACATATCGACCCGAATAGGGTATAGCAATCTAGGAGCGGACCGATCCATTTTAGTCATTTCGAGAAGTCGTCATTGAGGAAGTCATTTATGCTGTAGTGGCATTTGTCAATTAAAAACGTTTTCAAGTTATTTAGAAATAAATTATCTTTTTCTTCAGTTTTCAAATTGTCGGGTAGTTTGTTGTATATTTTTGTTGACATTATGTTTGGTCCGGAACTGTGTATTTTTAATTTTGATGGTGGTATCTCTAATTTATGTTTCCTTCACCGTTTGTGATTGTATGGGTGTGTGTGTTATTATTATTAAACACAATGTTTGCAGGCGTCTGCACGCAGTGTGGAGCTCCACTGGGTGATACCTGCCGATGCCTCGTGTGTCCTGCCATCGTGCGTCCGACCGAGACCACCTCGAGGGATGACCCGCGGTGGAAGCAAGCCAGAAGTAATGTCGACTTGTTATATGTAATTCAAGCCAGGAGGAGAATAAATATCACCACACACAGATCTCGATGAATCACTCTAAACAGCCACCCAAATACTTTTCCAACCAAAGCTCCCAATACAATCGACTGTCACCACTATTTCCCGCCAAAATGTACCCCATCCAAATTGATAGAAAGAATATAAAGTTGCCATTCACATAAAATGTGTCCAATCGTAGACATTCTGCCACAGATATAATTTAAAAAAAAATAAAAAAAAAAAATGATAAATGAAAAATGATTATTAAATGGATTAATGAGTTAATGGCAATATTTAAGTAAGAGAATGAAGTTACTATGAATTCTAATTGTTACATGTTTTTTATAGTTATATTGTGACATAAGAATTATTTATTGCTCGTTATCGTTCACATAAGTATATTATTCATGAGCATAGAGCGGATAGCCGCGTTTGATTTCAAAGTTAAATGACGGCAATAGCTTATTAATTATTAGTATTTATGCATCGGCACAGATGCGGCTAGCGAAAATAATGAGTGGAAAAACTTATGTCAAAAATACTCTTGTGGATTTTTTTTATACAGGTACGGTACAGGTTATAGCGACGATGGCTCTCATGGTAGTGACGTCGGCTCGCGATCCGTAGAACGTGGGTTCGAATCCTACAATGAGCTTGAGCTTTCGGTGAAGGAAAACGTCGTGATGAAACCATAGCTTGGTGGTAGGGTACTTTCGCCTGGCTAGCTACCGTAGTCAAGTTAAGAATCTGTCGCCGTGCAGCTATCGGTGTGTTCCGGCAGCCTCACTTGAGAGCCAGTTCCCAGTCCAGGTGTAGCGTGGCGCCACCGTCGACCACATCGTCACTTAACATAAGGCGACTTGTGGTCAAACTCTACACTGTGAGTTATAAATAATGTGCGAGAGTTGAGCAGCTAATGGATGAGACGTTTTTGCCCTCAGCTCGGCAGGTGAAGTCAGAAAAGACGCCAAGCGAGAAATTCTCATCCAGTCACGAGTTCCGATGCATGCTCAACACGCTTATCGATGAAGGTACGATAATGGTGTCGATTCGGTTTTGCATTCTCTTAAACTAAACTAAGTTTGACAGGTCTTATAGTAATGCTGTCCTTTTTTTACTTCAGTGGTTACAAAAAGACAGCAATACTATTAGACCTGTCAAACTTAGTTTAGTTTTAGAGAATGCAAAACCAAATTGACACCCTTATTAGAACTACTTATTAAATTAAACTATCATTAAGCTTTATTGTGTACTTCAATCAGAAAAATAACGCAATAATTTTTCTGAACATTAAATCAGTAATTTACTTAAATAATCAATTTGTATTGATGCTAGGTAGCTACATGATTCGACATCTGAATGTACTGTGTATGTGGGTACACAAATCAACCTACCCACACTTTACAAATAATCTCAAATCCACAGATACAACAATTATCATCATCATCAGCCTTTTACCATAGTAAAGGAGTAGTAGTTCAGCTTCATATAAATCGGCCGTCGCCGATTTGAATGTGTGCGTGAGTAGCGGCACCGTGTACGCACGCACTTTTCACGCACACGCAAACATAAACGAAAGGAGGCGGCCGGGGCCGCGGCCATGCACTCAGTACGGAACGCGCCGCCTTGACTCGTCGAGCGGCCTTAGCTAACCTACTGTTCTTTATATACTGTACGTTCCCACTGCTGTGACTCTGACCCTCTCTCAGAGTATAGGCTGCACTGCGAAGACATCCTGAATTTCCTTCTGAGTCTTCCGAGACCGATTCCATCCAAATTGTAACCTTTTCCTTCCGTATTTTACCTTAGTTTTCCTTCTAAATCAAAAGAGAAGAAAATTCATTCGGATGCCTTCTGTATTTCGGAAGGTTTTTTTCTCCGTCCGTAATCTAGCACGCGGGCCCAGTGCGGGTTGATCATGTCGCATGCCCTTGACTGTTGCGGTTCTTGGACACGCCGGTTTCCTCACGATGTTTTCCTTCACCGTTTTGAGCGATGGCAAATCCGCACATACGAGTAGCTTATTAAGTCATATTAGGTGCGGGGCCGAGTGGATTCGAACTTGGTGTCGGAGCCTTGTAAAGCGCACGCCGTTACCGTTCGGCCACCATCGCTCCATCATCATCATCATGAAGGCTAGAGTCCCAGCAGTGGGAACGTAAAAGGCTGATGATGATGATGCAATTTAATTAGGTACCTACCATGCAGTGTATATGCTTAATTTCCAGTGGTAGTGACGTCGAAGATAAAGGCCCAAACACGCCAGCTGATGGCGCGGGAATATAAGGACGCATTGCAAGAGAATATGGAGACTATGATGGAAACCAGGGACTTGATCAACTTGGGTACGTAGAAGCATTCTAATATTATTTAAAAAAGAATAAAACTGCGTTTAAGGTGAATGGGCTCGTGCAATTTCCCATACAAACTCAAGAAGGGCGATATGGATCACGCGAACTATTCTAATGAAGTTTGAAAATTTTCTTAAATTGTTCAATTAATTACCCATTCGCGAACTATCAGTTTCTCTTACAAAAATTATGTTTTCCATGTAATTTTACATCGGAAAAATCGTATTATTATACACATGTGTGCGTGAGTGGCACTGAAGTTGACGGACTTGAATTAGGTGATTTTAACCTGCCATCTATCTGAATTTCGATGAACTATTTAGATGTAGACCTTGTGCAGTGAGCGAATGGTGGCATACGACAACGTTGAAGCGTCACAGAAGAAATTATAGTTTGTCAATAGCTAAAAATTATGCGACGTTGCAAGATCGGGCGTGACTAGTGAAGAATGATTTTCTGTCTCGCTCGCCACGATATTTCGACTTGCCAAGTCGTGCATGAACGATTTTGTTGATTTTGGGGCAATTTTCATTTTCCGTTCCGAAGACGTAAATCGAAACGGGTTGGTAGTCAAGGTCGTGGAGGTCTAATCCACTTTGATAACCTAAGTGATAGAATTTCGCCCAGGTAATCAAAGTAGGAAAATAAGTTAATAAATAAGTAAAGTAAATATATATCTTGCGATAGTTTCTCACACGGCCATCCGACTTGTATGTATTATGGTAACCAGGCAGCTGACAACATACTTACATTAGAACGTAAATCTAAATACATACGGTCTACGTAGATAGATACCTACTATTGATAAAATAGTTAGTTAGGTACTTGGCGGTAGAACTAGAAATGGTAGATCGCCCTTGCAAGAGGTCGCCTACCACGGTGGTAGGTATGTACCTACCTAGCTAAAATAGTTTAGGGATGTGAACAAAATAATCGATTTTTATATTAATCGATCTTTTTTTATCGATTTTTAAAAAGTCGATGATTATATTACAAATCAATTATTTTTATTTAAATAATTGTTTTTTTACAAATCGATTATATAAATAAAAACAATCGCTTAGTAAAAATTCAAACAATAATCTATTTGTACAAAATCGAAAAATAATCGATTTGTAAAACAAATCGAAAAATAATCGATTTGTAAAAAATCGATTATTAAGTAAAAAATAATCGAATCGTTTTTACAAATCGATTTAATCTAAAGAGATAAAAATCGATTATTTCTTAATCGATTTTTTCCCTTTCAAGTCACACCCCTATATTTGATACCCAGTGTGTTGGTACCGCACTACCGCATTATCAAATAAATATTTGGTAGGTAAAGGTATGGTAGGTAAGGTACTAACTACAACATAAGTAGCTAGCGAAGTTACTGGGCTAATGAGTGTCTTATCTACTAGGTAGGTATCTGATCTAAAGTCTCAAATATTACATAATAAGCCACCATGTTGTGGTTTGGCACGATATTTTTCTTCACCGAAACCTCATACCTATTGTTGGTATTTGAACATGTGCTGTGCAGCACGGAAGTTCAATGCGCAACCGATTGAGCTATCATCGCTTCAAATCATAAACGTCAAAGAAAAAACCGAAATCAACCGATATCTATCAATGTAATACTATACATATTGTTATCAAACGGAATAAAGTATATTTTTCAATAAAACAGTCTAAGCGGTAAAGAAGACGGAATCCAAATCCACCCACATTTACAATAAAAATTTATTTACCTATACATATAATAAAACTGTGACTGATCGCTGTCTGTACATCCTATCCTTTCCTACTAATATTATAAATGCGAAAGTTTGTGTGTGTGTGAATGTTTGTTGCCACGTATCACCGTAACTACTGGAATGGAAATAGCTTATAGCTACTTTTTATCCCGGAAAAAGGTTCCTGCGGGATAACGGGAAGACGCGGGTGAAACCGCAGCTGAAAACTAGTGAAAGATAAATGAGAAAAGCTATTATTGGGGGTCTTTATCATCAACGCAATAGAACCCAAAACAATGATAAATGGAATTTTTGTCTGTTTGACTGTATGTCTGTTTGTCTGTGCGTTTGTGCGCGCTAATTCCAGAAACGGCTTAACCGATTAGGGTGCGGTTTTCACTAATGTATGTGTATGTGTCGTAAGTGGTAAGCTTCACTTAATATTTAGTGTTTCTTTTACTACAATAGTTTTATAAAAAAAATATCGATAAACTGTAGGACACGCGGGTGAAACTGCGGGGTGCAGCTAGTATAAACTAATCAGACTGTTCTATGAGTTTTTTGGTTACGTCATTCACGTAAAATGCATTTTTGACTAGTTGCTACGTTGCTAGGCAAGTTGTTGTTTATAGTTTTACTCTGTAAAAAAGGTTGATCAACGTTGGAAAATTATTGATGGAAATCAGCAGATACAATCGTGCACCACTACGCCAGCTGAGGCCAGCAACAGCCCTGCCACATAGTACCTTTGTATAACCGGAAAAGCCCTGCTGGCTGGCTGTCACCACAAATCTAATTTTCGGAGGATCAAGGACGTTGTTCTACAACTGCCCTTGCTGAAAGTGTATTCAAATACCTTTGAAATAAACAATATGATGACATATAATTTTCCTACGCTTATTTACTTCGTAAATGACACCTTGAAATAAACGAAATTTTATTCTACTAATATTATATATGCAAAAATTTGTGCGTGTGAATGTTTGTTACCACGTATCAACGTAACTACTAAACCAAATGAACCAATTGTGGAAACAGATTTGAAAGAAGCATGTCTCTCGAAAATTCGAGACTTCCAAAAAACAACGGAGGAAATAAAAGGAATTGAACTTCTGACCATAGGGCAACATGAAAATGATGTTTACACTACATATAAATGCGACAGGCCAGCCAGCCGATTTGGAATGGTTAGTTTTTCAAAGTCATGTTTGTTTCTTTAGTAGTGTTTAGTAGACATAAATCCGTGGTTTTCGTATGGCCAGGTTGGGATACAAATTAGAATATACTTTAATTATAGCTTTGTTGCAGATATGTAAACGAAAAGCGATAACACCATGCCACAACCACGTCAAAAGAATTTTGTATAAAAACAATGTTCTGACCAATAACATGGCATATGGCCAACACAATGAGTCTGTGGCCAGAACATAGTTCATGGAAAAAATGAAAAAAACTGTGCGACCAGCAGGACTTTATATTGACGAAGAATTGTGAATTATTGAATATTTTAAGAATGTGTAAATAAAAAGACTATTGGTGATTGACTGTTTTTTATTTTGATACTATGTACATATATAATAAATAATCCTGATTGTTTCATAATAAAGTATTACAATAGCCAATGTCTTTATTGGTAGGAGAGTAGAGAGTATAGGTAATAAAGGGTATAGGCCATCTCCATTCTAAATTTCATCCAAATCAAAGAAAATTACCAAAAATCTGAGGCAGGGATCGAACTCGGAACCTCGTTATTAGTAAAGAACTACTGAGAGGTTTGACCACTGGTCTAACCTATACAGTAAACGAAAGAACGAAATTAGCAAATGGTTTCGTGTACAACAAGACCATTTTCTATGTGTGCGTGAATAGATCGCTGCCATACACCACTACCGCCGCGATATTGTTTGGCACAAATAAAAGTGTTTTGAAAACTAAAACACATCTGAAATATTGTTGGATACATAAAACATATTACGCCATTACCGGTAAACATAATTATTATTAAAATAATATGCACCTGTTCATTCATAATAAAATAAGATGCGTTAATTAGAAACAACGCCATCTATTGACGCTGGGCTGCTAGGCGGACCGCAAGCAACCACCTTAGATGCGTTCTAATGACATACTTTATGTCTACGTGTGCGTGTGTAAGTACGTAAATTTGTGACACCAGCAGTAAGAGAAGCGTTACGAGTAATTTATTAGTTTATTTAATGAAGATTTGGGTAATTTACAATTGAGTAACGCTATAGAACGCGCGCTTTAGTGTTTGGTTCGAATAAGATTGTTATTTTCGACGTAAAAAAATAATTTAGGTAAAAAATGACATCAGCGCCATCTCTTGACAACATAGCGTGATGAGCTCTGGGATCATCCACCTTAAACATTTCCTTAAATTATTTTGTTTCATCCGGAAACAGTGGCGTATTTACCCTAGGGCCAAAGGGGTTCTAATGCAGAAATACATTAAAATGTTTGCGCTCGCTCCGCCCGCGCTTATGAAGTTTTGTAGCTTTTAAATAAATTGTGAAATGAAGGTCTGTTGTCCTTCATTTTGCTAAGTGACAGAGTAGAAATACTTTTAAATTTTCGCGCTCGCTCCGCTCGCGTTTCGTAACAATTACTTACATTGTAGAATGGAGGTCTATTTTCTAGTCAATTAATAGTTCAAGTGGAGGAAGTCATTACTCGTTTCTCAAGACGACAAAAGAGAACAAATGATATCTGGTTTTGCCAGGAAGTTCTTTGGTATGACGGCATATTATATAGTCTTTTAAATCGAAATACCTAAATATGGGCGAGGTTAAATTTTGTTTCGCCCGCGTGGTCGACATCCTCGCTACGCCACTGCCTGTACATCGATAATTTTATTAGCTATGCTTCCAGCGGTCGATACTGCCACTGGCGCGACGTCACCGCCGCCGGTTCGTGACGTCACCTACCACCACTTCAGCCGGCGAGTCATCGACGATGCACTGGGACGTACTGAGGTTCCTGCGAAGCCCCCTTGTGAGTTTCTTTGCCATAATACATGTAGAAGGATGGCCCAGTGGGGGCATAGGACCACGGGACCCTCCCAGGCTTACAAGGGGCTACAGACTAAGGGGTTCAAACTTCAAATGTATTTATTTTGTAGGATACATCGTCATCATCATCATCAGCCTTTCACGTTCTCGATATTGATCTTCTGGAAGATCGATTCAGATCAGGAAACCCTAACTCTAACCTTTGTTTGCGTTTGCTACGATACTATTCTATTATTTTTGCTTCTACTCCTTTTTCTGAACCTGACTAAATCTCACACACCAAAAACTGTTACAGACCGGTCGTATAACTTCAATAGACTATTCGTAATTTTTATACAAAATATATTGCTGTCAGGTCCAAGGCAGTATGACAAGTGGCCGATGTTCATTGCTATAATCTCATGTTTCAGGTCCTTCAGAACTACCCTCGCAGATCAGACGCCGTGCTGAGGAGGGGCGGGCGCTGGAGGATCCCACGTGCTACTGCAACGAGGAGGGCGAAGCCCCCAGAACGGGCCACTCCAAAGTCAAAGTGAAACTTGTACCAGGTAAGCACAGAACTTTTCGGCGCTTCACCCGCGTGCGTCTTCCCGTTGTCCCGCAGGAACCTTTTTCCGGGATAAAAAGTAGCCTATGTGTTTATCCAGGGTATAAGCTATCTCCATTCCAAATTTCATCCAGATCCGTTCTGCAGTTTTTGCGTGAAAGGGTAAGAAACATCCATCCGTCCATACTCACAAACTTTCACGTTCATAATATTAGTAGGACTAGCTGCGCCCCGCGGTTTCACCCGCGTCTTCCCGTTACCCCGCAGGAACCTTTTTGCGGGATAAAAAGTAGCCTGCGTTAATCCAGGATATGAGCTATCTCCATTCCAAATTTCATTCAGATCCGTTCAGTAGTTTTTGCGTGAAAGAGTAACAAACATCCATCCATCCATACTCAAATACTTTCACGTTTATAATATTAGTAGGTATTGCATAGCATTGTTGAATTTGCACGAGCTCCAGGTCGAGGACTGGCAGGAGGTGATGAAAACAGTTTCCTTCCAAAATGTAACCTTTTCCTTCCTTATTTCCCCTTAGTTTTCCTTCTGAGTCAAAAGGGAAGGAAATCCTTTTCGGTATTTCGGAAGGTATTTTTGCTCCGTTTAGTGGCTCTTTAACTTTACACGGATCTTAAGGAGCAACTAGAAAGAACACTTTAATAGTTAGGCGAATTATAGAAAGTCCATCTTTTATTCCAGACATATCGTTACCGAAGGAGAGATCCAAACTCCTGCCTTCAGAACTACGCATGCTGGAAGAGATGCGGCGCTGCAAATGCGACAAGGGTGACACCCCCAGCCCCGCAGGTAATCACAACCCTCATCCCTTATCTGTGCTCAAGGGCTGATCCAGGATTTATTTCTGGGAGAGCAAGAAAAGTGAGAAGTCTCCCCTAAGATTCGACTTTCTGTGTATGATTGCCTTTTAGGATTGCACTATGTCTGTGTGATTATTCTTTAGGATTGTACTATGACTGTCCTTCTCCAGTGTTCGAGCTATCTCCACACCTTTCATCAAGATCGGTTAATTGTTTTGGTCGTGAAAAGGTAACAAACAAACAGACTGACAGACAGATTCATATACTTGCGCATTTATAATGCACTAGCTGCGCCCCGTGGTTTCACCCGCGTGGACTACAGTTGCAATCGAATTTCATCAAGATCTGTTCAGCAGTTTAGGCGTGAAAAGGTAACAAACATCCAGGCAGAGTTATTTTTACATATAGATAAAATGTTATTATGACCACGTATAATTTTGTACCGCGGTTCCACCCGCGTGGACTGCATTTTATTGCGATAAAAACTATCCCGATTTTGATGACTCTTTTTCTTTTCAGTTGACGATACAGTCAGTACTGAGAGCACAGTTACTGGTGAGGTGGCAGAAGACATGGTCACGGAACAAGAAGTCGTAGAAGAAGAAGGATCTGTAGCTACCGATACAACATAATAAATTTTGGGCCAGGAATACAGAATGGCAATGGGTACCCAGGGGCAATATTTGATCATATATATAGCAGCTGCGCTTTTAACCACGTCTCCCGTTATCCCGCAGGAACTTTGGGATAAAAAGTAGCCTACGTATTAATCCAGGATGTAAGCTATCACCATTTCAAATTTCATCTAGATTCGTTGAGTAGTCTTTGCGTGAAAGAGTAAGAAACATCCATACTCACAAACTTTCACGTTTATAATATTACTCGCGTCTTTCCGATGTCCCGCAGGAACCTTTTTCCGGGATAAAAAGTAGCATATGTTTTAATCCAGGGTATAAGCTATCTACATTCCAAATTTCATCCAGATTAGTTGCGTAGTTTTTGCGTGAAAGAGTAACAAACATCCATCCATCCATACTCACAAACTTTCACGTTTGTAATCTTAGCGGGGTACAGTAGGATTAGCTGCGGTTTTACTCGCTTTGGACTTTTTTGGACACGCGATAAAAAGTACCCTATGTTCTTCTTTCGAGTTTGAACTATCTCCAATCCCTCTTGCCAAATTTCATCAAGATTGGTTCAGCGGTTTTTGATTTTAAAAAAGGCGTTGTTAATTGAAAATTAACATGTTTATTTATTATCATTCCAAACTATAATTTCCTTCATCCCTTTTTGTCACTCATTGCATCAGTCAGATCGGTTGTTCAAAATCATCACTCATTCAAAGTCACTTCACTTCGTCTCGAAGCGTCGATCAACCGCGATGGCGGAACTCGGTTAGGAAAACCATTCAGTTATTATATAAAATCATATATTAAGTCAGTGTAATCAAAAGGACAATAAATCGGCGTGTATCAACTAATCAGTGGTGTATCAATCAAGAATCATCAATCCTCATCATCATCATCTAGGCGAAAGCTGCGGACCAGATCAGGCCATCTTCATCATCAAACGCCACCCGTAGCGCAACCAGTCGGTTACTACATCAAGCTAATCGACAAGGCCGCCCCTGAACCCGCCGGTCTTCGGTTGCGCATACAGGCGTCAAGTAAAAATTCTACTAATATTATAAATGCTAAAGTTTGCGAGTGTGAATGTTTGCTATCACGTATCACCGAAACTACTAAACCGATTTTGATTAAACTTGGTATGGATTAAGGCTACTTTTCATCCCGGAAAGGGTTCCTGCGGGGTAACGGGAAGGCGCGGGTGAAACCGCGGGGCGCAAGTTTTTTTTTTTTTTTTAATGTAATAGATTAGCAAACAAGCAGACGGCCCGCCTGATGGAAAGCGGTCACCGTCGCCTATGGACATCTGCAACACCAGGGGAGTTGCCGATGCGTTGCCGACCTTTAAGAACTCTTTTTACACCCATCTTGAAGAATTGCAATCTGTAGCACAAAAAAAAAGTTGCAATAAGTTGTAGTTATAGTTATATCAAAGTTTCTACGGAATCCTGGGTGCGCGAATCAGACTTGCACTTGTCTCTTTTTAACTTTTGTACCTATATAATTATGTTACCATTTCTGTTGGGTGTTAAAAATAAATAAAGCAAATTATATTTTTGTTTCATTTATTTAAATCAATGCTTGTTTTTTTATTTACAAATAATACAACATCGATTGTGCCTATACAAAATTGACAATTCTATACATTTACAAAAACTACTGTTTAGCGTGTATATATATTATGTAATTTATATATTTTGTAGTTAGGTCTCTAGTCAAAATTTCACAGCCAAGCAAACGAAATTTGGTTGCTTAGACATTGGTGTCGATTCGGTTTTGCATTCTCTAAAACTAAACTAAGTTTGACAGGTCTAAGAGTATTGCTGTCTTTTTCTAACCACTGAAGTAAAAAAAAACACTTTAAAAACGCACTGAAAAATATAAAATAATCATATAATTATATATACTTGTATTAGTTACGATATAATGGTTAATTCAAAAAGTGTGGAGCGCTTCTTTTACTGGGTATATAAAAGTACAAACAACCAAAAAGCGCTATTTTTTATTTTTTTACTTTTTTAGTCTTTTGTTACCAAGTCCAATCTATCAGACTCATCAAGACGAATCATATGAGCCCAAACACGAGGGGTTTACTAGTAGCCACTGCGGAGATCTCCTACCCACCTTCCGGCTGCATCATCAGATCAGGTCGATGATACCAAATTATTGCATTGTCACCGAGATTACATACACATACAAAGTTTCAAGTCGATACGACAATTAGAAGTAGGTGAAAATTGACTTAAAAAAATGATTTGATTACATTGTTAGTTAGTCAGTTAGTTAGTTACAAGTCAAGCTAAAAAAGGACAGCATTTATATTTGACCTGTCAAACTTAGTTTAGTTTTAGAGAATGCAAAACCGAATCGACACCAATAGCTGTCGATTATATTGTGCATTTTCTAAAATTAAACTCAATTTGACAAGTCCAAAAGCAAATCTGTCCGTTTTTTCACTCGAAAAGGAGGGTTATGTATTTCGAGTGTATGTATGTAATTTGCATGTTTCTTTGGCACGGCCTGTAGCCTAAATGGCTTGACGGATTCTAACATATGAGGTGTCATTAGATTCGTCTTTATTGTGGGAGTGACATAGGGTACTTTATTATGGCGCAGTCGGGTTTTTGTTCCTTTTGTAATGTATAATCTTGTATTCTCACTGCTGGGACTCTGGTATTCCCTGAGAGAAGGCACGGGCCGTAATGCCCACGCGGGCCCAGTGCGGGTTGGTAGATGTCGCATGCCCTTGAATGTTGCAGTTCTTGGACATGCCGGTTTCCTCACGATGTTTTCCTTCACCGTTTTGAGCGATGGCAAATCCGCACGTAACTTAGGGACAACAATATTTTTGGAGCTGTCAAACTTAGTATTGGAAATTAGTATTAGAAAATGGACAGTAAAAGTGACACCAATACATTTATTACAATCCTACGACAAGTGAGCAAACAAAAAAAGTAAGTTACAATGTTTTTAGGAAATATTCCCAAGTAAACAGACGAATTTCATAAAAATAATTATATGTAGGTAAACTTAAACATAACAAGAAACTTATACATAGCAAATTATTGTAAAGATTCACAAAAAAAAATCGTATAGAAATATTTTGAAATACCTACAACTATGCTAAAGTATGATTAGATATGCATATATATTGCTAATAGTAGAAGATTGCGTGAGAATTAAATTAACATATTTCTTTGATAATTAATCAATAGTTGATTTACTACAGCGCGTCTCAAAGTTGTACAAAAATTCCATAGAAATAAGCACTCTCAGTTTACGAATTTTCCAACTTGCCAGGTAACTTTTCCAATGCGCCAGGTAAGTTATTCCAATTTTCCAGCCAACTTTTCTAATTTGCCAGGCAACTATTCTAATTTACCAGGGTTTGTTTCCAATTTACCTTGGTAACTTTTCCAATTTGCCCGGTAACTTTCCAATTTACCTTGGTAACTTTCCAATTTACCAGGTAACTTTTCCAATTTACCAGGCAACTTTTCCAAATGGCCAGGTAACTTTCCAATTTACCAGGTAACTTTGCAATTTACTAAGTAACTTTTCCAATATACCAGGCAACTTTTCCAACTTACCAGGTAACTTTTCCAATCAGCATGTCCAGCAGTTCAATGAAAAATAATCATTTACTTATGCAGCAAGGAAGTATTGTTCGTTTTCACTAGTCGCCGAGCTATTTTCAAAGAGGGCTGGCTACCTATCAAGTTTCTGCCCCATTTCGAAAAGTAGTGAGCATACATTTCCCTTTTGATTTCCGACATACTTAGTGTACAGTCAACGACAAAAGTCGCTGAACAATCACACTTTTTTCTATTATCCTCATCATCTCAGACACCAATTTTTGACCTCATCATCACCTAAAATCAGGTGTGTTATGTTGTGGTCAAAATGATACCATGTAAAATGTAAAAAAAACAATAATAATTACTGATTTGAAACACATTTGGAAAATCGAGAACGATCAGCTACTTTTGTCGCTGACTGTACCTTTGTTACTTGGTCGTGGCTTACCCAGTTACAAATTCTCATCGAGAGCAGTGGAGCTTGCCGTTTGTCTTTGTTAGCTGCAGTACAAGGACAGGAGATGGTAAGATAAGAAGAGGAAAGAAGAGACAGCTAGTTGCGTGGGCGGAAGTGTTGCGTGGGCGGTGTTGCAAGCGTCAGCATCGTTGCAGCTTTGTAGGCAGCCGTGGACGTATCTAAAGAAAGTTGTAATGATGACAAAAAATGTTTGGGATTGTGAGCGATGCTGGCCTAATGGTTAGGCGTGCGACTTACAAGACGCCGACACCGAGTTCGAATCCTCTCGGCCCCGCACCTATGACTTTTATAAGTTATGTACGGATTTGCCATCGCTCAAAACGGTGAAGGAAAACATCGTGAGGAAACCGGCATGCCCAAGAACTGCAACATTCAAGGGCATGCGACATCTACCAACCCGCACTGGGCCCGCGTGGTAGATTACAGCCCATACTCTCTCTCTGAGGGAAGGCCAGAGTCCCAGCAGTGGGAACGTGAAAGGCTGATAATGAGATTGTAGTGAACTTGCTCCAATTCAATCAATTAGTAATAGAGCCAAGCACCTCTCGGTGTGTTCCGGCAGCCTCACTTGAGAGCTAGTTCCCAGTCCAGGTGTAGCGTGACGCCACCTTCGACCGCATCGTCACTTAACATCAGGTGACTTGTGGTCAAACGCTACCCTGTAAGTAGTATCAGTTAGTCATAAGAATAAAACTATAAATGTGATCGCACCCAAAACAAGCCGGGTGTTTTTTGCCTGTCGTTTTGCCGGCGTAAAGAGGCTGGAAAGGGCGTAGCTACTTTTAATGGCGTTTTAAAGTAATCACATATTGTATCTTTACTGAATAAAATATATTAAAGTTTGATACAGCCTGGTGACAGACGGACAGACTGACAGACGGACGGACAGCGGAGTTTTCTGGGTACGGAACCTTAAAAAATCAATTTAGTAGCCATTGAAGAGTTCCACTATCCATCTCCTGGCTCCATCATCAGATCAGGTCGATGATATCAAATTATTGCATTGTCATCATCAAGTTTCAAGTCGATACGACAATTAGAAGTAGGTTAAAATTGACTTCTAAGATTTGATTTTGTCCCATTCGGTGTCGAGACCCTTGGTCCGTGGGGTCCTAGCGCTTTAAGCCTTTTTAAGGAAATAACAAAAAGGTTAGTCGACATCACCGGAGACCGAAGAGCTGGCAGCTACCTCGAACAAAGAATTAGTCTAGCCATCCAAAGGGGGAATGCTGCCAGTATCTTCGGTACCTTGCCTAAAGGGACTTCTTTTAATAATGTATTTTAGTTATTAGTTTAGGTTTATTTGTTTTTATTTCTGTGTAATGATATAATTATTTTTAGTTTGAAGTAATAAATAAACTAGTGTTGATATTATCCTCACAAATATATCTACAGATTTGATAACATTGTTAGTTAGTTACAAGTCAAGCTAATAAAAGTGTTTTAAAAATATACGGTCGAATTGGTAACCCTCCTTTTTTGGAGTCTGTTAGACAATAAAGCTGAACCTTGGTTGACGCCTCCACTCACCTATCATTGTAATAGAATCTTCCACAATGAGACATCCTGATGATTTCGGTGTCGGTGGTAGCGGTCCCGGAGTCCAGACCGCAACCCCTCACCGTTATTCTTTCCCCAGTGTCATCTGTAATAAGAAATTGGAAAAAAAGTTGTTCTAACTTTTTATTTTTCATTTACAGGGTAGCGTTTGAGCACAAGTCACCTGATGTTAAGTGACGATGTGGTCGAAGATGGTGCCACGCTACACCTGGACTGGGAATTGGCTCTCAAGTGAGGCTGCCGGAACACACCGATAGGTGCTTGGTAACAGATTCTTATCTTGAGGATGGTAGTTAGCCAGGCGAGTACTAGAAAATACTCTACCACCAAAAGCTATACGTAGCTAGGTTTAAGTTTGATGTTATAAAAGGATCACATGCAGGAATCCCACTAAATAAACATATTTTTGATTTTGATTCCTTATTTAAGGTCTCATCACGATAGTTTTGGAACTAAGTTATTACAACTCTCAGAAAAAATCCCGAATTGCCGTCCATTGACAAGACTTTCCTTCCCGTTTACCCTCTTACCAAAGACTCCTGCTATTTTGATACACGAAGTGACAGGGAACAGACCATCCCGGCCCTTCCTGCCGCCCATGCAGGGCGCCTCCAACATTTGCAGCGATGCTGGAGGCGTTGTGGAAGTGATTGCCGTCCATTGAGACGAGTTTCCTTCCCGTTTACCCTCTTACCAAAGACTGCTATTATGATACAGGAAGTGGCAGGGAACGGGTCGTCCTTGCCCTTCCTGCCGCCTATGCTGGGTGCCTCCAGCATTAACAGCGATGCTGGAGGCATTGTGGAAGGGATTTCCGTCCATTGAGATGACTTTCCTTCCCATTTACCCTCTTACCAAAGACTCCTGCTATTTTGATACACGAAATAGCAGGGAACACCGTCCCTGCCATTCCTGCCACCCATGCAGGCCGCCTCCAGCATCTGCAGCGATGCTGGAGGCGTTGTGGAATTGATTGCCGTCCATTGAGACGAGTTTCCTTCCCATTTACCCTCTTACCAAAGACTCTTGCTATTTTGATACACGAAATGGCAGGGAAAACCGTCCCTGCCATTCCTGCCGCCCATGCAGGGTGCCTCCAGCATCTGCAGCGATGCCGGAGGCATTGTGGAAGGAATTGCCGTCCATTGTGATGAGTTTCCTTCCCGTTTACCCTCTTACCAAAGACTCCTGCTATTTTGATACACGAAGTGGCAGGGAAAAGGCCGTCCCTGCCCTTCCTGCCGCCCATGCAGGGTACCTCCAGCATCTGCAGCGATGCTGGAGGCGTTGTGGAAGGGATTGCCGTCCATTGAGACGAGTTTCCTTCCCGTTTACCCTCTTACCAAAGACTCCTGCTATTTTGATACAGGAAGTGGCAGGGAACAGGCCGTCCCTACCCTTCCTGCCGCCCATGCAGGGCGCCTCCAGCATCTGCAGCGAGTGGTTGTTGTGGAAGGGGTCGTCGCACGCTGGGAACTTGCCGTTCATTGAAACGCACTTGAAGCAGTCGATGGCTTGAGCTGGAATGGAAGGAAAATAAAAGAATAAGTATAAGAATCATTTATTTGCAACAAATTCAACAAGACAAATACGTTATGTAGAAATAAGAAATGTGGCCGACGGGCATGGGTTCGGACCTTCTAACGGTGATGGGTGCAGTAATTGAAAACACTGAGTTCAAAACTAACACAGTTATATTCACAACAATTTCACAAAAGTCAGACAATAAACACAAGAGAGAAAGATTACAATATTAAATAGGCCGGTGCCCTTCGGTTGCGGACCGAGAAACGTCGCGGGGCACACGGGTTAGGGTCAACGTCGGACTGTGACTGTCCACATGTGCGCGTGCTTGTACGTTTCTCGGTACGTTTGGCGCCAACGCCTACGCCGTATGATTGGTCATCCCTCGATGACCTATCATAACGCGCGTGTACCGATGCATGGATGCTGGGCTCAATGCAGCCAACGTAGGGATGAGAAACGTAAGGGAAAGCGTTGTTTATGGCTTCGCAGGGTTGCCTGGCTACAGAAAGAATAAAAAGAAAATGTATTGTTGCGCACCGGCCTCAACTCAGCTCAACTCAGACCACCGCTGGTCAAACGAGCAGCACAACGCTGAAAGAATGGGCAATTTTTTTTTTTTTTATAAATAAATATATAGATATAAATATCGGGGACAATTGCACACAAATTGACCTAGCCCCAAATTAAGCTCGAAACTTGTGTTATGGGTAATAGACAACGATATACATACTTATATAGAGAAATAAATACTAAAAATAATATACCATAACAAAGAAATAAAAACAAATAAACCTAAACTAATAACTAAAATACATTATTAAAAGAAGTCCCTTTAGGCAAGGTACCGAAGATACTGGCAGCGTTCCCCCTTTGGATGGCTAGACTAATTCTTTGTCCGAGGTAGCTGCCAGCTCTTCGGTCTCCGGTGATGTCGACTAACCTTTTTGTTATTTCCTTAAAAAGGCTTAAAGCGCTAGGACCCCACGGACCAAGGGTCTCGACACCGAATGGGACAAAAAAACAAATACTTATATAGATAGAAATATCCAAGACTCGGGTACAAACATTCGTGTTCATCACACATATTTGCCCTTACCGGGATTCGAACCCGGGACCGCTAGCTTCGCAGGCAGGGATACTACCAACTCGGCTACCGCGTCGTCAAATTGGACAGTAATTACAAAAAATATATATAATAAACTAGCTGTTCCCCGCGGTTTCACCCGCGTGGGCTACAGCTTTATGCATGCAAAGTCTCAGCCCGATCGATTTAAAATTGACAAAGTTTCATGCAAACTTTCATCCCCTATTTTATCCCTTTGGGGGTAGAATTAATCAAAATCCTTTCTTAGCGGATGCCTACGTCGTAACATCTACCTGCATGCCAAATTTCAGCCCGATCCGTCCAGTGGTTTGGGCTGTGCGTTGATAGATCACTATGTCAGTCAGTCACCTTTGAGTTACATATATTTAGATTAGGATATGAATCGTTTATTTGCAACAATAAGTTATACAAAAAACAAGTGCATTATGTGAGGTATGTAGTAACTTTAAACATTATACTGTTCCAACCGATCACTACCTATTTATGGTTTAAAACACATGTTTTTGTAATAAAACTAGCTGTTCCCCGCGGTTTCACCCGCGTAGGCTACAGTTTATCGCGATAAAAAGTGGCCTATACCTTTTCCTGAGAGCCTGAGCTCTAGACTATCTCTGTACCAAATTTCATTTAAATCGGTTCAATAACGAAAGACAGACAGATTTACTTTCGCATTAATAATATGAGTAGGGATTTCTAACACTTTTTGACAAGTTGTCGGGTTGCCTATTATGATCATTTATTAAAATTAGGGTTCCGCTTGACCGATTCTGTTGTTTTTTTTTTTACTATTTACAGGGTAGCGTTTGACCACAAGTCACCTGATGTTAAGTGACGATGTAGTCGAGGATGGCGCCACGCTACACCTGGACTGGGAACTGGCTCTGAAGTGAGGCTGCCGGAACACACCGATAGGTGCTTGGCGACAGATTCTTAGGCGAGTACTAGAAAATACCCTACCACCAAGCTATGGTTTCATCACGATGTTTTTCCTTCACCGAAAGCTCAAGCTCGTTGTAGGATTCGAACCCACGTCCTACGTATCGCAAGCCGACGTCACTACCACTGAGCCATCATCGCTATAAATTCTAATGCGGAACTATAAAAGAAGCACACTCACCCGTGGTTATCCATGTTATAAACAAGGCAGTTGTAAACAGGACTGTCTGAGTTCGCTTTTGTGGAAGAGTCTTCATTATTGTGCTGGAAATAAAACCAATCCGTAGATAAGTATAAATAAATAAATATCGGGGACAATTGCACACAAATCGACCTAGCCCCAAATTAAGCTCGAAACTTGTGTTACGGGTACTAGACAACGATATACATTTATTTTTTTATTTTATTTTATTTATTTATAAAAACAAATAGTTGCTTACGGTTAAAATACCAACACGCTAACTATTTTAAATATGGCTTATATACATCATAAAAAACTTACAAACTATGCTAAGATTGTCAGCAAACAAGTCTATATATTGGCACTCCCGTGTGAACGCATTAAGGAGGGCCAGCGCCCGCAGCGTAGGTGCATTGTTGCAGTGGTGGGTCCGCGGCACCGGGCAAGCGAACAACTGATGCCGTCGACGCCCCGTTCGCAGATAATTGTCAGGGACATATAATTTTATACTAGCCAGGATAGTCGGGTTGTTAATTTGACTATTTATTAACTGGCAGTAATGAATCACAAGCAGTAATTTTCGTCTGGATTCCAATGTATCTAGCCCAATCATTCCTGATACAAATAGAGACGGGTAGAGGTAGGGATAGCAGCCATACATTCGCTTATAGATGTACCTAGCGAACTTCCGTTGTACATACTTATATAGAGAAATAAATACTTATACAGATAGAAATATCCAAGACTCAGGTACAAATATTCGTGCTCATCACACATATATTTGCCCTTACTGGGATTCGAACCCGGGAAAAAAGTATGAAAGTACTAAGTAATAATTATTAACAAAAACCGACCGAGTGCGTGACGAACTCGCGCACGAAGGGTTTCGTACCATTATTTTAAAACACTTTTATTAGCTTGACTTGTAACTAACTAACTAACAATGTATTCAAATCTTAGAAGTCAATTTTCACCTACTTCTAATTGTCGTATCGACTTGTTTAAAAACGGCATATTGAGCTATTCAACGAAACTCTATCTTCACGCGTTTCAGAGATACACATGTGCAAGCTGGTGACACGGGTCGCCGGCTTACACAGTTGTTATAGCTAATAGCTCAAAAAGTATTCTAGCTAGAACCGTAATTTTTTTATTTTATTTGGCAATCAATTATTCCTCAAATTTTGAGCTATAATACTTCACCGTAGCCTCATTCGTTCCGAAGATACAGATGTGCGAGCTGATGACCCGTGTCGTCGGCTGACACACAGTTTATGGATCATAAAATCGAAGGCTTTTTGGCACCTAAATTAGGAGTTGAAACAGTGAGGCAGTCAAATCGACACTGAAAGTTGTCATATGTAGATTTCACTTTTTCGCATTGAGGAAGCTGTAGACATACACACCATTAAAACACGTTTATTGTATGGGGACCCCCTTAAATATTTGTTTTATTCTGTTTTTTAGTATCTGTTGTTATAGAGGCAACAGAAATACATCATTTGTGAAAATTTCAACTATCTGACTATCACAGTTCATGATATATTAAAGTCTAAAACGGCAAAAATATTACGTGAAGAGAATTTCAGAAGTGGATTTAGTTTTATTTGACGCTAATTAGTTTATTCCACTATAATTACATTAGTTTTTTTTTGTTTTACCTTATTGTAAGCCTAAAAAAATTTAGAACAACACAAAAAAAATAGGACAAGCAGTTTTTTTTTTCAAAGTTTCCGTTCCAAGGAGATTAGATGGGAAATTAAAGTTTGTATGGAAAATTTCAAGTTGAGAGAATTCTAGTAACTGTAGTATCCATTAATCGTCCTAGATCTGCACAAATATAATTTTATTCGTGTAGACATTTTGTTTACCTACGTTTACAAAACTGTCTTCGCAAACGGCTTTTGATCATTTTGGCGGGAATGTAAACAATACAAAGTAGCATTTTCTTTGCTTTTATTTTACAGTATTCGCACCATTTTGAACCCTATTATTTAAGCATTGTGGTTAAAGATAGAAGAATGTGGTTATTACAGGTAAAACTAAGATTAACGTAAAACAATAAATATTCGCGCCATTTTTCAAGAACGTCAGTCCATGGCCAAACTATTATTTTGTCTTATCTACACTCGCTCAAATATCTGATTTTGAACTCTATCATCAGGAAGATAAGATGCAAAATAATAATGAAATTTGCAAATGAGTGCTGCCATAATGTAAGTAATTTTACCAAAACCATAGACGATATTCGTCTATGCCAAAACGTAAGCAAACCTGAAGGTTGATTTTTGATTGACTTGTTTGTATAGTGGTTTGCGTAATTTATCTATAAACAGCAGGATATGGAGGCTGTGTTTATTTGTAGTTATTAAATCGGAATATAAGCAAGTAATGCTAGCGAATGATCTGGTTCCGAGAAATAGAGATGAACCTATAGCTGATAGTCTAAATCTAAAATAAACGTGATAAACAAGAAATTATAAATGAAATCAATGTCTTTGTAAAATTTATAAAATTACTGGTTTCGCCCCGCGGTTTCACCCGCGTCTTCCGGCTATCCCACAGGAATCTTTTTCCGGGATAAAAAGTAGCATATGTGTTAATCCAGGGTATAAGCTTTCTCCATTCCACACACACAAATTCTAACCGACCTTGACGGATAATCCAATACCTAAATACTTACCTACTTAATCTTGCCTACCATGAAATAAAACACAAGCTTCAAGGCTTCCAACATTTATAGCCCGTAAAACAACGAAACGTATTTTCTGACCAGAAATAAAGTTCGCTGCGGTATAACTCTTCTCTGACATGGTATAAAACAAAGTCGCTTTCCGCGTATGTCTGTCTGTATAACCTAACCTTGACAATAAGATCAAATTATCCGAAATTTGGTATGACAATAAACTAACGGACGTTTATAAACCCAGCCCTAACTCTTTCAAAACCACGCGACGGATTTTAATACGATTTTCCCCATCATCATCATCATCGTCATCAGCCTTTCACGTTCCCACTGCTGGGACTCTGGCCTTCTCTCAGAGAGAGAGAGTATGGGCTGTAATCTACCACGCGGGCCCCAGTGCGGGTTGGTAGATGTCGCATGCCCTTGAATGTTGCAGTTCTTTCTCCATCAGTAAGATTTTTTTTTCCGAGTGACTTTGTAAGCGCCGGTGTGGTCGAAGGTGCCACGCTACACCTGGATAGGGAATTGGCTCTCAAGTGAGGCTGCCGGTGACACGCTACACCTGGATAGGGAATTGGCTCTCAAGTGAGGCTGCCGGTGACACGCTACACCTGGATAGGGAATTGGCTCTCAAGTGAGGCTGCCGGTGACACGCTACACCTGGATAGGGAATTGGCTCTCAAGTGAGGCTGCCGGTGACACGCTACACCTGGATAGGGAATTGGCTCTCAAGTGAGGCTGCCGGTGACACGCTACACCTGGATAGGGAATTGGCTCTCAAGTGAGGCTGCCGGTGACACGCTACACCTGGATAGGGAATTGGCTCTCAAGTGAGGCTGCCGGTGACACGCTACACCTGGATAGGGAATTGGCTCTCAAGTGAGGCTGCCGGTGACACGCTACACCTGGATAGGGAATTGGCTCTCAAGTGAGGCTGCCGGTGACACGCCGATAGGTACTCGATAACAAATTCTTAATTCGAGGCTGGTAGTTAGCCAGTCGAGCACTAGAAAATACCCTACCAAGCTATGTCTTATAAATCATACTAGCTGTTCCCCGCGGTTCCCCGTGGGCTACAGTTTATCGCGAAATCCTTTCTTAGCGGATGCCTACGTCGTAACATCTACCTGCATGCCAAACCAATGTTTAGAAAACGTTTGTATGGGAAAAAGGAAAGCGCTGTTTTTAGGGTTTTCCCGGCAATTATTCTAATTTTTTCTCACCTTTTAAATCTTCCGTAGACCTCCACGAACATTTCAAGACCAAAATTAGCCAAATCGGTCCAGCCGTTCTCGAGTTTTAACGAGACTAACGAAAAGCAATTGATTTATATATATATAGATACTTGGCTCCACAGTCTCTTTCAGGAGTGAAAAAGTTCAATTTTTAATTAAGTTTTATATATTTACTATACATAATATATGTATAAACCTTCCGTGAAAAGATATCTAACAGATGGTGGAAACCGCATCAAAATCCGTTGCGTGGTTTATGGGTTAAAACAGAATTATAGAGAGACTATTTTGAGATTTACTATGCCTGTTTATTATACCAAAGCAATCAGCATAACATTAGATAAAACTATTATAGTAGATATCACAAACAGTGATAAATTAATGGACTATTATAATGTTTGCAATAATATTATAACCTACTTACGTGATAATGAAATGAAATGTTACGCAATAAAACTTACCAAAAAGCCTGAGTCGCGTTTTCCAAGTTATCACACGTCAATCTAAATCGATATAGGGTGTATCGCTCTCATAATAATAATTAGGCCGACTTACAATATCGATTAGCTTCCCAAGCGAACAAAACCTTTGTTGAAAAACCTCCTTCCTTTATCCACTACAGAGGCTCAATAATATAGGCCGTATATTTAATTTTAGAACAAAACTCATTTGTTTACTACTGGCTGGAAAGCGTGATGCGCAGCTTTCGTGAAACTATCGACTGAAAACGAGAAACAGAACGGAAGGTAGGAGCGGAAGCGCTGATCAGGGCGGTGTTGCCATGTACAGAGAGCTTTTCGCTCCCAATTTTTATGGACATTTTCTCTCTTTAATTTTGTCGATATATATATTTTTCAAAATCGAAATATACTATGTATTAAATTTTAAATATAGTCCAACGCCGCGTCTACTTGTGTGAACTGTAAGCGCTAATCTCGGAAACTACTGCGCGGATTTGGTTCTGGTTTTCATAAACTGGTAAATATTTTGGAGGGAAATTTTAGTGACATTCTACCTGATGTTTTTTTAATCTTTGTCTACACGTGCGATACTGATGGGGTTGCTATGGTATTAAATAATATAGGCAAAAATGTCTTAAAGTTGTTTTAAAATAATATATAATTCGTTAACTAAAATTATAATCACAGTCAAGTCTCATAACAAACACTACTTTTACTCTTATAAAATTATTTTACATGTTATAAAATCTTACATATAAGTACTTAATATTTACAATTCTAACAAATAGGCAAGTTTTTTGACAGTTAAACGTTTTTTAATCATGGATAGATGTCACTGATGAAACGTGGTTCTTAATTCACATTGGTTCAATATAAGAGCAAAAAGATCGAAGAGAAAATACCACAATTCTTTTAAAACAGCAGCTAGAAAATGCTCTAGGACGTCTAGGACGTCTAGGACCTTAATATAATATGTGTATTGTGGAAGAACAAATGCGTAAAAGTACTACAAAAACGTGCATGATGGATGAATGAATTGTGACAATTTTGCCACATTTTTTGTTAATTACCTATGAGAAACAATTGTTTTAGAGAATTGCAACACTCATTTTTTTTTCAAATACAACCTTCATCTATTATAAATACTACATTCAAACTTTGTAACATTGATTATTAGTCTAACACTATCATCATACTGCACAATCCTGTAGGGTTCGTAGAGCTTTAAAACTGTTTCGTTACCGATATTATCTGAAACATAGCAACAGTTTATCAAAATTAAAAACATTTCATCATTTACGTCGACAGCTTCTAAAACATGACAGCCATATTTGGAATTAACTTTTTTAATTCGGAACACTGTAAACTCTTTTTTCGGGATTACGAAATTCGAATTTGCTGCCAAAAACCTTTCGTGTTGCCAGAGTGACAAGCTTGCGTTTTGTTTTTTTAGGAGATTATTTAGGCGAGAAGCAAGCCCATTTTTTCTGTATCGTATCTTTTTGGAGTTCTTACTGAAATTGTAGATCGAACTTTCTGAGCTATTGGCTGAATTTTCTTGTTTCAATGATTGAATACTGCTGTTATTTGATGGCACTTGAGTTTTGCATGTAAATATTTCTATTTCTTCGCTTGTCTTTGTACTATTTTTTGGTGTTACGATATCGCTAATAGAGTTCTGGCTGGCTAGAGACGTATTTTCAGAGCTAAAATGGCTGTCGAAGAATGATCTGACTCTTTTCACTAGATCCAATTTGGCTCTTGACATATTGCCATGTGTTGAATCGTTTTCTTCTATTTCTTCTGATTTAATACTGATGACATCACTTTCTATTACATTGCCTTCTTGTTCTTTAATCGGAACATTGGTTTCTTGCGTAAGTCCATTTTCATTTATGGTAACACTTTTCTCGATTCTATCAATGTCAAATAATTTTTTCCTCACTTTCACAGCTGATTTGTGAGACACACTTTTCAAAGCAAGTATGGGACTTTTCAAGCGATTAGTTCTCGAGACTAATATCGGTGAGGACGCTGTATTACCTTTTTGGAACGATTGCGCTGGCTTCAAAATCGGAGATAGGGAGACACTTTTTCGATGGATTTTGGGAGGCAAAACTGGCGAATTTACTTCACGAATCACCTTGTTACTCTCCCTAGAAGTATCTAGTATAGTTATGCTTAAGTTAGAAATGTTCTTAGGCACTTTCCTGCGTTTTCGCTTTCTGTTTTGCCTCTTGATAACTTGGTTACAGATTTTATCGCTTATCGATGCATCTTCATAGTCACTAGAACTGCTTGCTGACCAATTGATTTGTTCGGTATGCTCTTGTGAATTGAGTAATCGAAATTTCTCAAGAAACAAGTTTTCTTTCCGTTTATCCATTATTAATTTTTCTGGTAGATGGTTAACTGAATGCCCATGGTCATGGTTTGTTTTGTTTTGACATATCAGCGTTTGATTGACAGATAACTGACAAATGACAGTCTTGATATTGACATTGATTAGTCTTGATATTGATTAGCGACAGTCAGTGTCAGTTCGGCAGCTGAAAACAGCTGGAAATGTTGAAAATAAAAGCCTTAGGTCAAAAACATTACTTTTTATTGTTTTTAGGAGATTTTCTATGTTTTTGCAGTAATAGTCCTTATTAAGTCTTATTTTTTTCTCATATAAATAATATGAATGAGTTGAAGAGACATTATAATTATTAAAATATACTCACAAGAATCACAAAATGGAATCTAATTCTCATTGTATTTGTAAATATTGAATTATGATTTCTTTAGGTTGGCAGAACACAATAACAACGCCATTTTTTTTTGCCATGTTGGTGTCCCTGCTAGTGACAACACGGACAACACGTCAACAGTGTTACCCGTATAAGTTTATTTTGCGAAATTCGGCAAGTTTTTCAGTTCCTATTTTGCTTCTAAGACACGTTAATTCTATTATATAATATCGTCATTCGTTTAACAACTTAGCTAACAAATGGACTTTTTTTCTAAGAATTATTTATGTATTAGCTGCAACTAAATATAAGCATGTTAGTTAATTTCCCCTTGTTAGAATTTTGAGAAATATTTTTGTACATATGTTATGTTACAGTAAAAGCTCTAATAATGTAGCTAACTTGCTGCTTGAAAGGACCAACCAACAAACATAAATTGTATTTATAATATTACGGATACTGTCGTAGCACTCACAGCCAATTTTAAAGAGCTATGGATCTCCTCATCTTCGTGTCATAATAAATAAATGATGTATGTAATTATTATTATAGATAATAATTATATGAGTAATGCATTATTTTCAATTTAACGAACCGTTCGACACTACTATTTGATATTCTTCTAACAAAAATATTCATATTTAGCAATAAAACATAACTCATGAATATGATATCCAAATATAGTGGAGTAATGAAAGATTTTCAAAAATTGTAAGTCAAAATTCCATTTTGCAAACAATTTTACTTATTAATATTAAAATGATAATTTATTTCTATTTCAATCTAGTTTTTTAGTCAATGTGTAGAAATTTGAGCTTGCAACACTAATCTTGACTGAATGAACGCTTGTCGGGCCGCCGCCCGCCATGTTATTTAGCTAACTTCATGTTAGTGCGGTGTGGTTTGCTTTGCTTCTCCTGGGTGTCCTCTCAAAACAAATACGTGCGTCCTCGCCTCCTACACATTGTTTATCGCTCTCGAAAAGCTGATTTAAAACGTTCATATTTCCATTCTGAGCTCGAAACTATCACAAACGATTCAATAACAATTGTATCGAGGTGATTTCGAGTTCTGTTTGGTTAACCGGTCGATTCGTCGCCTCTGACTCGCCACAATGGAAGTTGAGCGCATCGCTTCCGATTCGGAAATCGTGGCGGTAGAGGGCGAAAAGCCGGTGGTAGACGAAGGCGCTGGGGACGCCGCGGCTTCGCACACCGAACGTCTGCGGCGTAAGAACAGAAAGTACGCGCGTACTAACAGCAAGGAGAAAGATGGCGTTGCGCCAGTCACGCCGCTGCCCAAGTACCGCAGCTGGAAGAACAGCCGCAGGCCCCGCAACGGCCACGGCAGGGGTCTCCCCAAGAAAGGTGAAGTATTAACATAATTCTGTAGTTTAACCGGCGAGCCTGAGAATTTTCTAGAAGCGTGAATTAGGGTCCAATTTACGTAACTTTTGTTTACTACGCATCAATGTAGGTTTTACTACAGCTGCACGATGTTATGTTTATGATCCGTCCATGGAGGTCGCATAGCACCTATTTGCGCAGTTGTATGCAAATCGAAAATAGATACCTCTGGTTACCTAGTTTCGCCGCGATCTACGCTTGTAATAGGTCAATAATAGCTAGTTGAATGACTCGTTACGCAATCAATGCTTGTAAACAACTTTCATCATCCAAGGCTATTCTCGTGTCTCGGTTGCTACTGGCTGTTTAATTTTAAAAATAAGATTTGGTTCACCAATAAAATCGAAAGCAATGGGCGGCGTTCTTTTGTTGTTTTTCCAGGCACATTGTGTCAAGGTCAAGGTTGTTTTGGTGCTGCCAACATGACAAAGTAAATATTTTGCTCCATAAATTAGGGTTGGATTTGTTTTCGTAACATGGTTTGATTATTGAGTTTGGTTGAGTAAATATATTTGTAAACAAAACTTAACTGCTGATTTTTTTTGCCTTCTTGTTTATAGATACACAGATAAATGAAGATGATATCTTATTGTTGGCATGAGATGCACAAAATTTTATGCAAATAGTCTGGTTGCTGTGTAGTCACAATGTTTTCAAATAGAAACTTTATTACTAGCAACTTGTCCTGGCTTTGCTCTGTCAGCAAAATCTTATTAGGAATGTTTATTACAAAATATCAGGTAGGGCTAGGTATTTTGAAAACATGAGATTGAAATGAACTAATTCAATCAGTAATAAAAATATATTGTGACAGTATTTGCCGCCAAAAAATGACCTGCTAGGCGTTTCTTGCGTGTTCTTTTGTCTGTGTTAATGAAGTTGGAGGTGTAGCTAGTTTTTAAGATTGATATTTTAATTAAAGTAATTACATTGCTCGACGAACCGATAACCGATGGGGAAGAAAGGTTCTCGAGTGGTGACCACGAACCGGAACACGTTCTGTAGGTAGGCGTCCCACTAGGGGGAGCGGGGACATTGTAAGAGTCGCAGGGAGCCGATGGATGCAAATGGATAATAGCCGTTCATGGTGGCGTTTAAGGGGGAGGCCTATTTTCAGCAGTGGACTTCTTCCGGCTGATGATGATGATGATGATGACATTATTATACAGCATGGTAAATCTAAGAACTTTTATTTGTTTAGTAACTAGCTGACCAGGCAGACTTCCTACTGCCTCAATCGAAAAATCAATAAACTTCATTGAATAGCAATAAAGTTCAAATTGACTCTATATTTTATTTAGAAAACGTTTATATGAGAAAAAGGAAAGTTATTCTAATTTTTCTCACCTTTTAAACCTTCTCTAGACCTCCATGAACATTTCAAGACCAAAATTAGCCATATTGGTCCAGCCATTCTCAAGTTTTAGCGAGACTAACAAAGCAATTGATTTTGTATATATATATATATATATATGGGCGAGCAGCCTTATACTGAAGTGTTGAATTATAGCTATGTCCAAAAGTGTCAAAAGTCAATTATGTAGCAAAGAAGCATTGTTCGTTCGCAACCACTTGTCCAGTCAGTTTTTAAAGGAATTCACTGAAGGTGCCGACCAATGTCTTCTGGTAGTCTGTTCCAGTTGTGCACCACTCTAGAAGCCAGGAAGTGGTGCGCAGTGTTTGATTTAGATGGTGCGCGTATTATCTGCATATTGTTTCCTCTGGAAGATTTCATGCTCTCCTTCCATATGTACAGGTTTTACAATCATACAGTAGCTTCCCACGGTGCGCGATTCTACGGATCATCACGCACAGCCGACGACCACGGACGGCAACGCACGCAGAAGCTTCTTTTCAAAATGCAAAGTGACAGAGAATGTACCGTTGCGTCGCACCGCACCTTTGAAGTTACCGCTTCGCGACGGATACCGGCGCACCGCCACAGACGTCCTGTGTTACCACGGATGAGACCCTTCCCACGGTGCGTCGTGCGTACTGGTCCGCGTCCGTCCGCGATATCGCACACCGTGGGAACAGGTCAGCCGCAGCTGCAGCGACGGTACATTCTCTGTCACTTTGCATTTTGAAATGAAGCTTCTGCGTGCGTTGCCGTCCGTGGTCGTCGGATGTGCGTGATAATCCGTAGAATTACGGACCGTGGGAAGCTACTGTTAGATAAAAGAACTCACTATCAACAAATTTTTTACATCGTTATCTAGCCAGTGCCCAATAAATCCTTGTAACCTTGAGAACTGTTTACAACATCCATGCGTGTCTTATCTCCAATGATAAGCTTTGCTTGTGAGAATGTGAATCATATGTGTTTATTTATTCAACGCTACACATGGTTAATTCACTTTGGAATAAACTAACTGACTAACTGAGATGGCGCAACGACTCAAAGTGAGTCTAGGCCTCCGATAACAAAAGACGCCACTTCGGTCTGTCCTGCGCCACCTCCTGCCAGTCCTCCACCTGGAGCTCGCGCAAATCCTTCGTGACTTCGTCTTTCCAGCGATGTCTGGGACGGCCGACAGGGCGACGGCCACTCGGCCGTCTACTGTATGCTCGTTTGAGCGCACGATCCTCCCCCATTCTTTCAAGGTGGCCGAGCCAGCGAAGTTTGTGCGCTTTCATCTCGCCGATGACATTCGGCTCGGCCATCAGTTCTTCGATTTCTCGGTTTGTTCTCTTCCGCCATACTCCATCCTGAGATTGTACTGGACCCAAAATCTTTCGCAGCACCTTTCTTTCTGCAACCAAGAGCTCCTGTATTCTTTGAGCGTCAGTGTCCAAGCCTCAAAGCCGTACATCAGTATAGGTCTAATGACCGTCTTATAAATGCGTATCTTAGTGCGCTTGCTGAGAAGCTTGGACACCAAAACCTTATGAAGGATTCTCTCTAAAAGGAACAATACAATTAGTGCATCAATTAACTAATGACTGCTAAGTTAGGTATAGAACAGTAGGTACAGGTTAGCGTCACTGATAACAACACCGGTTCGAAAACAAACAACTTGTGTTGTATTGTACGCCAATGAAGCGTGTCCCATCCGATAACGAGTTATAAATATTGTTATCTACGTATTACAAAGTCATTATAGGTATTTCTATTTCAAAACACGTTAAATGTATAGAACTAATTGCGCCCCGCGTCTTCCCGTTATCCCGCAGGAACCTTTTTCCGGGATAAAAAGTAGCCTATGTGGTAATCCAGGGTATAAAAGTCAAGTCAATTTTTCTTTATTCAATAGGATACATTGTGATCACTTTAAAACGTCAAACTTAAAACTAGCTACGCCTGTTCCAACCTCCTTACGCCGGCAAAAGAACAGGCAAGAAACGCCCGGCAGGTAATTTTTTTGGCGCGATCACTTTGTCAATTTTATTATTATTACTAATTGATTGAATTGGAGCAAGTTCACTAAAATCCCAAGTTTTTTTTTGTCATCTAATTTTGGTCCTATATTTTTTAATTAAAGATAAAGATAAAGATAAATTTATTTCACAAAAAGTAATTACTAGAAACAGATACAGAAAATCACTTAATCAAACAATATATTCTTTTTATTAGCTTTTAATTAGCTTTACTAATAAGATTTCTCTTGTTTGGTTGTACACATTGGGATATGGGAACATGAATATTAATGAGTTGCAGGATCACAACCAAAGCAGACCAGACCCCACAAGCAGCACCCGTTCACGAGTTGACGCATGTATAAGCTCCAAATTTCATTCAGATCCGTTCAGTAGTTTTTGCGTGAAAGAGTAACAAACATACAAACTTTCGCGCTTATATTAGTAGGATTCGGATGACGACGCGGTAGCCGAGTTGGTAGTGTCCCTGCCTGCAAAGCTAGCGGTCCCGGGTTCGAATCCCGGTAAGGGCAAATATATGTGTGATGAGCACGAATATTTGTGCCCGAGTCTTGGATATTTGTATCTATATAAGTATTTATTTCTCTATATAAGTATGTATATCGTTGTCTAGTACCCATAACACAAGTTTCGAACTTAATTTGGGGCTAGGTCAATTTGTGTGCAGATGTCCCCGATGTATATTTATATATTTACATTTATATTTTATATTCTTTTTTGTAGACCTACTTGATATTTCTTTCATATATAAAAAAAAACTAAGCTGTTCCCCGCGGTTTCGCCCGCGTAAGCTACAGTTTATCGCGATTAAAAGTCTCCTGTGACCCTCCCCAGAGTTCAAACCATCTCCGTACCAAATTTCGTTTAAATCTGTTCAGTAGTTTAGGCGTGAAAGCGAGACAGACAGAGCTACTTTCGCATTTCTAATATTAACCCAACCAAAACCAAACCAACCATAACCTAGTAGTATGTACTCGCCTGGCTAGCTTCCACCTTCGTGGAATCTGTCGCCAAACACCTATCGGTCTGTTCCGGCAGCCTCACTTGAGATCCAGTTGTCAGTCCAGGTGTAGCGTGGCGCCATCCTCGACCACATCGTCACTTAACATCAGGTGACTTGTGATCAAACGCTATTTCCTCACCCAACTCCCCCCCTTTTTTACACACACACACTACCACAAAACTACTCTCCAAACTTGCAACCATTGTAATTATCATTCATTCATTCATCTGTTTTTCTTTTTTTTTTGTGCCATGTTTTAATAATATTAATGTGAAATTCTTTAATTGGCCTTACAATGTTAAATATCCTATAAGCAATATAATTAATTGTATTACGCTGTTGAGTTTCTTAATAAATAAATAAATAAAAAAAAGTAGGGATTTGAACCCTGGGGAGGGGGGTTATAGGATACTTTTTATCAAACAACTTCTGTTCCAGGTGGTGCCGGCGGCAAGGGAGTGTGGGGGCTCCCGGGCTCGGAACTCCTGGAGGAGTACGTCGAGGACATGAACGACCCCAACTATGACTCGGAGGCAGTCACAAATGGAGACGTGGAGTTCAAGCAGGTCATCGTCGACCAGGAGCCGCAGGAGATTGCGGTGAGTGACCCTGTGTACGTTTTTGTAGGTTATGGGCCCATCTTTTTTTACTACTTACTGGGTAGTATTGGACACGGTCTGAGTAAACGTCACGTCCACGTCACCATAGGAGACGTGGAGTTCAAGCAGGTCATCGTCGACCAGGAGCCGCAGGCGATTGCGATGAGTGACCCTGTGTACGTTTTTGTAGGTTATGGGCCCCATCTTTTTTTACTACTTACTGGGTAGTATTGGACACAGTCTGAGTAAACGTCACGTCCACGTCACCATAGGAGACGTGGAGTTCAAGCAGGTCATCGTCGACCAGGAGCCGCAGGAGATTGCGATGAGTGACCCTGTGTACGTTTTTGTAGGTTATGGGCCCGTCATTTTTAGGGTTCCGTACCCAAAGAGGGGTAAAACGGGAACCTATTACTAAGACTTCGCTGTCCGGCCATCTGTCACCAGGCTGTATATCTCATGAACCGTGATAGTTAGACATTTGAAATTTTCACAGATTTGAAAAAAAAACCGTATTGAAATCGGTCCATCCACAGACAGATAGACATCGACAGCAAACTTATAACACCCCTCTTTGAATCGGGAATTAAAAAAACCTTCTAAAAAGGCTTTTTAGTGGTAGTGACGTCGGCTTGCGATCCGTAGGACGTGGGTTCGAATCCTACAATGAGCTTGAGCTTTCGGTGAAGGAAAACATCGTGATGAAACCATAGCTTGGTGGTAGGGTATTTTCTAGTACTCGCCTGGCTAGCTACCACCCTCTTGTTAAGAATCTGTCGCCAAGCACCTATCGGTGTGTTCCGGCAGCCTCACTTGAGAGCCAGTTCCCAGTCCAGGTGTAGCGTGGCGCCATCTTCGACCACATCGTCACTTAACATCAGGTGACTTGTGGTCAAACGCTACCCTGTAAATAGTAAAAAAAAACCCGTCTTGGATGGCACATGAAGTATACAATAACAATGTAGCCGTTATAAAAGCGTGGCGGGTAAACAGATGGCAATGAAGGTCGATCGCGGTTGATAACACGCGCGAACTTAGCCGCGGATCGTGCGAGGGGCGACCTGCTTGGGTGTGAAGGTCGGCTAAGATCAGAGGTAGTGTTGAAATGAAATGAAACAGTTTATTTGTACGTAACACGGATAAAAATCAGATGACAAGTGGTTCATTGTTCAGCGTGCTTCACCATCATTACTGGCATACAAAATACATGCATAGAACAAATTAATATAGAAAATAATCTAATATATAAAATTCTCGTGTCACAGTTTTCGTTGCCATACTCCTCCGAAACGGCTTGACCGATTTTGATGAAATTTTTTGTGCTTATCCGGTATCTATGAGAATCGGCCAACATCTATTTTTCATCCCCCTAAATGTTAGGGGTAGTCCACCCCTAAATTTTTTTTTATTTTTTAGACAAAATTTTTAATTTCTATTTTTTTATGATACAACAGACAAAAATACATACAATCCTCAATTTTCACCCTTCTACGATCAACCCTTATTTTTTTATAGCCATTTTATTTATATGGCAAAACAACGTTTGCCGGGTCAGCTAGTATTAATAATATTAATTGAATAACTGATTGATTAGATACCATGAAATGCCTAAGTAAATTGTATTAAATAGTATACCGTGAAACAAAGTCAAACGCATAAATGTCAAAAGAAATAAAACAATGATCAATAAGCCATTGCAATTTGTTTTTAAAATAATTGAATGGGAGCTCCCTTATGTTGCCGAACTATCGGTAGAAAAAGTATCGACAGTTTTCATCTGAAAGAGCCTTACTATCGCAACCATCGATAGCTTAAAACGACGCAATACTATCGAATAATATGACATGACATATATCGATCCAAAACCGCGGATAAGGGATCAGGATCGATTATGAATTTCGGGCGTAAGATAGGTAGTGATGCCGAACCCGCAACTCATTAATATTCATGTTCCCATATCCCAATGTGTACAACCAAACAAGAGAAATCTTATTAGTAAAGCTAATTAAAAAATATCGGACCATTAGATGACAAAAAAAGCTTGGGATTTTAGTGAACTTGCTCCAATTCAATCAATTAGTAATAAGAATAAAATTGTCAATGTGATCGCGCCAAAAAAATTACCTGCCGGGCGTTTCTTGCCTGTTCTTTTGCCGGCGTAAGGAGGTTGGAACAGGCGTAGCTAGTTTTAAGTTTGACGTTTTAAAGTGATCACAATGTATCCTATTGAATAAATAAAAATTGACTTTTGAACTATCGATAGAAAAAGTATCGACGACCGATATGGCGCAATGGGCGGATAGCCGACTGTGAAGCGTGAGGTCGCGCGTTCGATTCCCGCTACAGGACAAATATTTGTGCATTGAAAAAAAAAAGTGCAAGTATTTGTTCTGTGTCTGGGTGTTGTGGATCGCCGATCCGCGTAGTTTCTGAATTTGTTGTATTTATATGATGCTTATTCTTCATCATCATCATCATCAGCTGGAAGAAGTCCACTGCTGAACATAGGCCTCCCCTTGAACGTCACCATGAACGGCTATTAGCCATTTGCATCCATCGGCTCCCTGCGACTCTTACAATATCCCCGCTCCACCTAGTGGGACGCCTACCTACAGAGCGTGTTCCGGTTCGTGGTCGCCACTCGAGAACCTTTCTTCCCCATCGGTTATCGGTTCGTCGAGCGATGTGGCCTGCCCATTGCCACTTCAACTTGCAAATTCTGAGAGCTATATCGGTGAGCTTGGTTCTTCGGCGAATTTCCTATTCTTAATCGTAAAAGTCTAACTGTGTATACTGAATTATTGACACCGCGATCTGCGTCGCTACTTTAAGATATTTCGGTCCGCGACCGGTTTTGAAAGAGGCGCGGTCGCCCCCGTCTTCCGCATCAACAATTCGAGTCTATATGGTTATACCACATCGTCACTTAACATCAGGTGACTTGTGGTCAAACGCTACCCTGTAAGTAGATAAAACACTGGCCAAGTGCGAGTCGAACTCGCGTAGGAAGGGTTCCGTAGTTCCGTACCATTCTCGGGTACGGAACTACGGAACCGCTTTGCTTGGTGGTAAAGCATTTTCTAGTGCTCAAATAGATTTATTCAATATGATACATTGTGATCAAATTAAAACGTCAACTTAGAACTAGCTACGCCTGTTCCAACCCCGGCAAAAGAACAGGCAAGAAACGCCCGGTAAGTAATTTTTTTGGCCCGATCACATTGACAATTTTATTCTTATTTACTAATTGATTGACGCCAATACAAAAGAAAACAAGCTAATAAAAGTGTTTTAAAAAAGGTTCAATTGAACCTCTATAACCTTTTGTTCGTGACATCATTTGTGTTCAACTCAGCACAAACTACAGACAAAATGCGCGTTGCATTTCAAATAGCTATAAAAAGGACGCGAACAATGACATTTGATGCACTCTGTAGCCTTAATGAAGCCGTTCGAATATAGCTTTTTTAACCCCCGACGCAAAAACAGGGGTGTTATAAGTTTGTCGTGTCTGTCTGTCTGTAGCACCGTAGCTCGCGAACGGATGAAGCGATTTCAATTTAGGTTTTTTTTTGTATGTAAGGTGAGTTACGAGCGAGTGTTTTTAGCTATGTTTGATGAAAATCTGTCCAAGATGTCGGGGGGGTTTATAAACTAACTAACTTATATTTATAACACGACGAAAGCAAGTGGGTCGTTTTTATTTGTTTTCTTTTTTAAAGCACTTTTATTAGCTTCACTTGTGACTAACTACTCGTAACAATGTAATAAAATATTATCTTACATATAAAATTCTCGTGTCACAATGTTCGTTCCCGTACTCTGAAACGGCTGGACCGATTTGTATGACATTTTGTGTGCATATCGGGAAGGTCTGAGAATCGGCCAACATCTATTTTTTATATTAATTTTTTTATCGAGTTATATGTAGCCCACGCGGGTGAAACCGTGGGGCGCAGCTAGTTCACTATATTATAACAACAAAATATACACAACTGGCTGTTCCCCGCGGTTTCACCCGCGCGGGCTACAGTTTATCGCGATAAAAAGTATCCTATGTCCTTCCCCAGGGTTCAAACTATCTATGTACCAAATTTCATTTAAATCGTTCCAGTAGTTTAGGCGTGAAAGCGAGACAGATAAAGTTACTTTCGCAGTTATAAAATTAGTAGGGATTATAAATATGAAAGTTTGTAAGGATGGATGAATGGATGTTTGTTACTCTTTCACGAAAAAACTACTGAACGGATTTTGATGAAATCTGGTGTGGAGATAGTTCAAACCCTCGGGAAGGGCATAGGATACTTTTAATCGCGATAAGGTGTAGCCCACGCGGGTGAAACCGCCGGGTGCTGTTAGTCCTACTAATATTATAAACATGACGGTTTGCGAGTATGGATGTTCGTTGCTTTTTCACGCAAAAACTACTGAACGGATTTGAGTGGAATTTGGAATGGAGATAGCTTATACCCTGGATTAACACATAGGCTACTTTTTATCCCGAAAACGTTCCTGCGGGATAACGGGAAGACGCGGGTGAAACCGCGACTCTTGTAAATAATTAGCTGCGCTGTGTGTTAATCCAGGGTATAAGCTATCTGCATTCCAAATTTATATATATAATTTTTTTTTTTTTTTTTTTCGCCATATGGTGCATGCAGTCGGCATCTATAACTGCAATGGCATTTAGATTAGTACATCAATGTGTTTTTTTTTACTTAAATGTTATTAATGTACATTGTGTTGATGCCCTTAAAAAAAAAAAAAAAAATAAATAAATTTCATTCAGATCCGTTAAGTAGTTTGTGCGTGAAAGAGTAACAAACATCCATCCATCCATCCATACATACAAACTTTCGCGTTTATAATATTGTAGGATTCATAAAAATCCGGTCGATTGTATTCTGACATATTGCTTTATTATTATAAGCAAAAATAAAAGAGAACAAATCCCTTATTCCCTTACTTATTATAAATGCGAAAGTAACTCTGTCTGTCTGTTACGCTTTCACGCCTAAACTACTGAACCGATTTAAATGAAATTTGGTACGGAGATAGTTTGAATCCTGAGGAAGGACATGGGATAATTTTTATCGCGATAAACTGTAGCCCGCGCGGGTGAAACCGCGGGGAACAGCTAGTAGATACATATATCATGATTTCACTAGAATGCAAAGGAGTCATTTCAGTAAAATATAGTGTCGTAAATTGTATATAATGCGTTGCTACCCTTCGAGATAGGGGTGGCAGCTAGCCAGAAAGTCCCTTTACAACAGGGGTTCCCAAACATTTTGTCTACTGCCTAGTTTGAGAAAAATAAATTATTTTTTAGCATCCCCATTAAGCCTTTACACAACGAAATTTGACACACGCTCCATAGAAGTAATGTCAAATTTGATAGCTAGGTTAATAATTTCCAGAGTAAAGCCGGATTTACATTACGATACTAGTGTCATGCATGATAAAACTAGTTTCGTGAAACTAATTTTAGCACACGTGAAACTACTTTCGTTTAAATTATAGTGTCGTGAAATTATCAGTATCGCGGAGACAATGGCCCTGTCAAAATCAAAGCTGTATTTTACGTCCACACGTCCACTCTGCGCAGGTGCTGTCGCGACACTAGTTTCGCGACGCATTTACATGATGAAATAAGTTGCATGACATTAGTTTTACAAAAAATATGCGCATAGCCCGAAACTACTCCAGTGTCACAAAAGTAATGCATGCATTGTAAAACTGAACGTTTACACGTGAAATTACTAGGTGTTATAAAACTAATGTCATGCAACTAATTCCGTAATGTAAATCCGGCTTTAAAAAACAAATGTGTGACTTGTAATTTTGTTTGTTGACAGCGCAAGGCGGAGCCGGTAATTCTAGAATACTTCGAGCACGGCGACACGAACGCAGCCGCCGAAGACTTCCTGGAGTTCATCACTGGCAAGCGGAGTCACGTGGTGAGTGGCAAAACGGGCAGTCTATGGTACCGGTATGCCAAAAAAATCGCTTAACACCCTGCGCATCCAATATAACAACATTGTCAGGATGATGTTGAGACTTCCTCGCTTTTGCAGTGCCTCCGGAATGTTTGCACAAAATCGCACAGACGGCTTTTGCGCCGTTATTCGGAATAAAGTCGCGTCGCTGTTGAGGAGGGTGCGGGGAGGTAACAACAGCATCCTGAAAACCGTGGCAGAGGATCCGCATGCACCTGTACTGAGGCACTACGTGCGAGCGATGACTGAAATGGAAGATGTTAACTCTTCTGGTCATCGTGCGCCCGGGGTGCCTCGCAGGTTCATGATATATTGAGTACCCTGAACACCTTGGACTGGGGATTGTTGCTGCGCAATTCGCGCCTCGACAGCGATCCTTAGTCTAGGCCCTAGGCTATGTATTATGTTATTTTTGTTGTTTTTATTTGTTTTTGATTTTAAATTTCTGTTTGTTTTATTCTTAGTTTTAGTTTATTAACGTACTGTAAGTTACTCTGTATACTAACCCATGGATTATATTATTGTTGTCCGTAATAAATAACTTTGAATTGAAATTGAATTGAAAAAAAAATCTATAAAACAATCTAGATCAGTGGTTCCCAATTAGTTTTTGCTGCGTACCACTTCAAAAGAGACCTCAAACCTGCGTACCCCTTACTGTAGCAATCACACCAACATTATAAATGCGAAAGTTTGTGAGTATGTGTGTATGTTTGTTACTTCTTCACGCTCAAACGCCTGAACCAATTTTGATGAAGTTTGGTATACAGGTAGTTGACACCCTGGATTAACAGATAGGCTACTTAAACCGCGAGTAACACCGTGAGGCACAGCTAGTGAACAAAACACTGTCACACGGCCCACGACAATTAATTAAGTAACGAGATGCTTTTTCCGCAGGTTTGTGAGACCATAGTAGAGATTGCGCTCGACCATAAGCCTTCCCATTGTGAAATGGCGTCCGTGCTGATCTCAGACTTGTACGGGCGCGTGTTCTCCGGCAAGGATATTAGTTATGGTAAGCATCTTTTATCTATATACATAATCTTTATATATATAATTATACTGTACATGTGTAACTCGTTAATGTTCATGTTTCCATATCCCAATGTGCACAACCAACCAAGATAAATCTTATTAGTAAAGCTTATTCCAAAATATCGGACTATTTAGATGACAAAATCGCTCAAAACGGTGAAGAAAAACATCGTGAGGAAACCGGCATGCCCAAGAACTGCAACATTCAAGGGCATGCGACATCTACCAACCCGCATTGGGCCCGCGTGGTAGATTACCCCCCTTACTCTCTCTCTGAGAGAAGGCCACAGTCCCAGCAGTGGGAACGTGAAAGGCTGATAATGATGAGTGGCCTTGTTCTGGTTAAAAAATTCAAAATTCAAATCATTTTTGTTTAATAGGATACATTGTGATCACTTTAAAACGTCAACTTAAGACTAGCTACGGCTGTTCTAACCTCTTTACGCCGGCAAAAGGACAGGCAAGAAACGCCCGGCAGGTAATTTTTTGGGCGCGATCACTGATTCACTGATTGAATTGGAGCAAGTTCACTAAAATCCCAAGCTTTTTTTTTGTCATCTAATGGTCCGATATTTTTTAATTAGCTTTACTAATAAGATTTCTCTTGTTTGGTTGTACACATTGGGATATGGGAATATGAATATTAACGAGTTGCGGGATCACAACCAAAGTTGTTGATGATGATGATGACCTCTCGCACAGCGTTCGAGCGGCTGCTGGAGAAGCTCCCGGACCTGGTGCTGGACACCCCGGACGCGGCCGTGTTGCTCTCCAATTTCATCGCGCGTTGCGTCGCCGACGACTGCCTGCCGCCCAAGTTTGTGCAGGCGCAGGCGCAGAAAGAACTGAACGCACCGGCTAGGTGAGTTGTTATCTTCTTATATATAAAACTAGCGGCCCGCCCCGGCTTCGCACGGGTATTTAACAAAAAAATCATTAAAAATTATAATACACACATTATTGGAGTTTTAGTAAAGATCTCTACTTTTATTGAAATTAGACATCAATATTTATACGATACTAACGTCACTCAATTGTTTTGCCTTCCCGGAACCTCTCTAACTTTATGGTATGGTATTAAAGTTCAAATTGGCTCTACATTTTAGGAAGAAAACGTTTGTATGGGAAAAAGAAAATGGCTGTATTAGGGTTTTCCCGGCAATTATTCAGATTTTTCTCGCCGTAAAAACCATTCTTGGGCTTCAACGAACATTTAAAAAAAAGAATTGGCAACATTGGTCCAGGCGTTGTTGAGTTATGCGCTTACCAACACATTTTGCGATTCATTTTTATATTATAGATGAGACCTACAAACCCGTCATACATTGTTTTGTTCTAGTGTCAATAGTTTTCGCAGCGCACGCAAAAATAGATTTTTGATTTCACGCCTTGGGTTGCAAAATAGCAATTTTCTTACGGATCCCTAATTTTTTGGAAATTAAATATAGCCTATAGCCTTCCTCGATAAATGGACTATCCAACACTGAAAGAATTTTTCAAATCGGACCAGTAGTTCCTGAGATTAGCGCGTTCAAACAAACAAACAAACTCTGCAGCTTTATAATATTAGTATAGATTAAGTATAGATGAATCCCTATTTCCCTTGGTCACGGCATCACCCGTGAACGGCTGGACTGACTACGCTAATTCTTTTTTTTTTACTATTTACAGGGTAGCGTTTGACCACAAGTCACCTGATGTTGAGTGACGATGTGGTCGAGGCTGGCGCCACGCTACACCTGGACTGGGAACTGGCTCTCAAGTGAGGCTGCCGGAACACACCGATAGGTGCACGGCGACAGATTCTTAACAAGGGGGTGGTAGCTAGCCAGGCGAGCACTAGAAAATACCCTACCACCAAGCTATGGTTTCATCACGATGTTTTCCTTCACCGAAAGCTCAAGCTCATTGTAGGATTCGAACCCACGTCCTACGGATCGCAAGCCGACGTCACTACCACTGAGCCATCATCGCTATAACTTTTTTGTTGTGTTTGTTATTGAGAGGAGAAGGTTCTTATGAAAGAAAAATGGAAAAATTGCGATAAACTGCAGTCCGCGCGGGTGAAACCGCGGAGCGCAGCTAGTGTACCATATTTTACGTCATTCGGGTCTATAATATAAATATGTACAGTCAACGGCAAAAGTCGCTGAACAATCACACTTTTTTCTATTATCCTCATCATCTTAGACACCAATTTTTGACCTCATCATCACCTAAAATCAGGTGTGTTATGTTGTGGTCAAAATGATACCATGTAAAATGTAAAAAAAAAACAATAATAATTCTGATTTGAAACACATTTGGAAAATCGAGAACGATCAGCTACTCTTGTCGCTGACTGTACTTGAAAACTAATGACGTAATTTATTTTTACAGACAAGCAATCCACAGAGCAGAGACTCTACTGTCCATGAAACAAGGCCTAGTTCGGCTTGACAATATCTGGGGCGTCGGCGGCGGCATCAGGTAAGCGAAAAACAAATAGTTAATTTACAATTTACAATTCTGACGACGCGGTAGCCGAGTTGGTAGTGCCCCTGCCTGCGAAGCTAGCGGTCCCGGGTTCGAATCCTGGTAAAGGCAAATATACGTGTGATGAGCACGAATATTTGAGGCCGCTAGAACCAGAGTGGCCTATCTGCATTTTGACAACTTTTGACCTATTAACATTTTCGTAATATAAATTATTTTACAAAACCAGACCGACCTAAAGTTGTTTACAGTCATGATCATAACGCAGATGGCAGGATAAAAAAACTTTAGGTCGGTCTGGTTTTGCAAAATAACGTATTAAATTATGAAAATATTAATAGGTCAAAAGTTGTCAAAAATGCAGATAGGCCACTCTGGTTCTAGCGGCCTCATTTGTACCTGAGTCTTGGATATTTCTATCTATATAAGTATTTATTTCTCTATATAAGTATGTATATCGTTGTCTAGTACCCATAACACAAGTTTCGAGCTTAATTTGGGGCTAGCTCAATTTGTGTGCAATGGTCCCTGATATTTATTTATTTAATTTTATTTTTATTACTAACTAGCTGCGCCTCGCGGTTTCACCCGCGTCTCCTCGTTATCTCGTTGGAACCTTTTCCGGGATAAAAAGTATCCTATGTCCGTTTCCTGGTCCTAAGCTACCTCCCCACCAATTTTCAGCCAAATCGGTTTGAAAATGAAAATGAAAATACATATATTTCTGACACACACAATATCGCACAAATTAGGGACAAGAACAAAAAGTAACACTAACACATAAAATACACAGGTGCGACATTGCGCGATGTCAGAAATAGGTCCCGGCTCAGCATACAACTGAGGCTGTACACCAGCCCCAGTTACTGATTTTCAGCCGGAACCCATTTCATGACATCACGGACAAGTACAAACAGAGAACAAAAAATAAAAATGGAAGTAGAAATATTAGCATATTATATTTATACAAAGTAAGAGAATAAAAGACAAAACAAGAATTTAAATAAGAAACACAGATAACAAAATCAAATAGACACAAAAAGAAGGCAAAAGCTGACATTATCTTCCGACGTGACAGCCGCCACACCGACAGGTTTAGCCGTTCTTGAGTTATAAATAGTGTAACTAACGCGACTTTCTTTTATATATATAGATTGATTGAATTGGAGCAAGTTCATTACAATCACAAACATTTTTGTCATCTAAATATTCCGATATTTTATAATAAGCTTTACTAAGGATTCGTTTGGCCGAGTGGCCGTCGCCCTGTCGGCCGTCCCAGATATCGCTGGAAAGACGAAGTCACGAAGGATTTGCGCGAGCTCCAGGTGGAGGACTGGCAGGAGGTGGCGCAGGACAGACCGAAGTGGCGTCTTTTGTTATCGGAGGCCAAGACAAACTTTGGGTCGTTGCGCCATCTCAGTTAGTTTTTACTAAGGATTTCTCTTGGTTGGTTGTGCACATTGGGATATGGAAACATGAATATTAACGAGTCATGGGATCACAACCAAAGCAGACCAGACCCCACAAGCAGCACCCGTTCACGAGTTGACGCTAAATAGCAATATGTTAATGATTTTCTTAATTCAATTAATTTTTATTTACTAGGATACATTGTGATCACTTTAAAACTAGCTACGCATGTTCCAACCTCCTTACGCCGGCAAAAGAACAGGCATCATTATCTTACTAATCCTACTAATATTATAAACGTGAAAGTTTGTGAGTATGGATGGATGGATGTTTGTTACTCTTTCACGCAAAAAGCTACTGAACGGATCTGAATTAAATTTGGAGATAGCTTATACCCTGGATTAACACATAGGCTACTTGTTTCCCGGGAAAAAGGTTCCTGCGGGATAACGGGAAGACGCGGGTGAAACCGCGGGGCGCAACAATCTTTGGAAGTTTGCTTACCCGTTTTTTCTCCCGTGGCAGGCCAGTGAAGTCCCTGATCCGCCAGATCCAGCTCCTGCTTAAGGAGTACCTGACGTCAGGCGACCTGGTCGAGGCGATGCGCTGCGTGAAAGAGCTGGAGGTGCCGCACTTCCACCACGAGCTGGTTTATGAGGTGAGCTGGATTGATGACACCCCTAGTTCATTATCAGCCTTTCACGTTCCCACTGCTGGGACTCTGGCCTTCAGAGAGAGAGTATGGGCTGTAATCTACCACGCGGGCCCAGTGCGGGTTGGTAGATGTCGCATGCCCTTGAATGTTGCAGTTCTTGGGCATGCCGGTTTGCTCACGATGTTTTCTTTCACCGTTTTGAGCGATGGCAAATCCGCACATAACTTATTGAGTCATAGGTGCGGGGCCGAGAGGATTCGAACTCGATGTCGGCGTCTTGTAAGTCTCACGCCTAACCGTTCGGCCACCATCGCACACCGTTCGGACACCCCTTGTAGTTTTCGTAAACGTCGAAGTTTGCCGCCGCCAACTTGTCAAAGTTGACGAATATTTTAATTTTAAATAATCTATTATTAAATCTAAATAAGATAATATATAACTCAAAAGTTGACTGACTGACATAGTGATCTATCAACGCACAGCCCAAACCACTGGACGGATCGGGCTGAAATTTGGCATGCAGGTAGATGTTATGACGTAGGCATCCGCTAAGAAAGGATTTTGATTAATTCTACCCCCAAGGGGATAAAATAGAGGATGAAAGTTTGTATGAAACTTTGTCAATTTTAAACTGATCGGGCTGAGACTTTGCATGCATAAAGCTGTAGCCCAGTTAGTTTGTGTATAATTTGTTGCAAATAAATGATTTTTTCACCTCACAAGCTCGGAAAGAGCCTGTTTATCATTCGACATCTGAGTGCGAAAGCGCACTTTGCGCGCTAGCGTGGAAAGTATTTTTAAAATTCGAACCTTTCTATTCAATGATTTTCCATACAGTCAGTCACCTTAAAACGCAACAATACTTAGTTCATGTCAGAGTGCCAACCTCTTTTTGAAATAATGGCATCGGCCATCACGACTATTGCATGAAAAAACAAACAAACTTGTTTTATCTGTTTTTCTTGCATCTAGCATTTTCCTCGCTGTAGTGAGGTGAAAAGTTGCGTGTTTCGCTCGACTGCGAAGTTATTCTGCGTCTCGTACCTTTGAAACCCTCGCTGCGCTCAGGATTCTATATTTGAACCGCTCGCTTCGCTCATGGTTCAATCTTAGAATCCTTCGCTTGCTCAGGTTTCAATACAAGTACTCGCGCCAAAATACAACTTTGCAGCCTTTGCATAACAAATAACTATTATTTTTATTCTTATGTGTATTTGTAGACGGTGCTCCTGGCGCTGGAGACGGTGAACTCCTCAGTGGAGGAGCAGCTGTGCACGTTCCTCGCCGAGCTGCGGAGGTGCGTCATCGTCACCCCGGACCAGATGGACAGGGTGAGTACAGACGATTACAAAAGTTGCTAGGACTCGAGCACGTTTCTAAAAGAGTACAAGATAAATAAATATCGGGGCACACAAATTGACCTAGCCCCAAATTAAGCTCGAAACTTGTGTTACAGGTACAGTCAACGACAAAAGTCGCTGAACAATCGCACTTTTTTTCTATTATTCTCATCATCTTAGACACCAATTTTTGACCTCATCATCACCTAAAATCAGGTGTGTTATGTTGTGGTCAAAATGATACCGTGTAAAATGTAAAAAAAAACAGTGATAATTACTGATTTGAAACAACACATTTGGAAAATCGAGAACGATCAGCTACTTTTGTCGCTGACTGTACTAGACAACGATATACATACCTATAATATTGAGAAATAAATACTTAGATGTTTTATTTTTTACTTATTAGTTTTAAGTAACCAAGGCCAATCTATCAAACGAATCAAAGGAGCCCAAATTCGAGGTGTTTACATTTTTACATATGGAACATGGAATATAGATACATGCGTCCATAAATTACGTGAGGTGTTTTTTAAATTTTCCGTCCCCCCCTCCCCTCCTGGTGAGATGTCGTATTTTATTCAACCCTCTCCCCCATCCCCCAATCTCACGTGAGATTTTTCAAAATGTGGGTTTCTTACGTAAACGCGTTGGATTGTTATAGAAAAAAGAAAAAAAAATTGCATCATGCTTTTATTTACAACTAGTTAAGACTAGTAATCAATATTGCTAAGAGTTTAATAAGTGTAATAAAAATTTAACAATAGAGTACTTAAATCGTAACTATTGTGATTAAAAAAAGAAAATCTACTCTAATTCAGTCCATGCATGCTCGTCTGCAAAAAATTGCGTGATATTTGCCGAGACCCCCCTCTCTCCAACGTAAGATTAGATGAGATTTGACTCGACCCCCTCCCCCCCTTAAACATCTCACGTAATTTATGGACGCCCCCTATTTTAATTTTAATATTTGCATCCCTAACGGAGCAGTTATGGCGATTTAAAACTACTAACACCTACAATGTACCCATTTATACTGGCAAATAAATGTTTTGATTGATTGATTGATTACAAGTAGCCAATGCAGAGATTCACTATCCACCTTCTGGCTGCATGATTAGATCAGGTTGATGATACCAAATTATTGTATTGTCACCAGTACCCCTAGTACAAGTTTTGAAAACGATAAAAGTTTTGGTAAACGTCGACGTTCACCACCGCCGACTTGTCAAAGTGGCAACTCGATCTGCTTAAATTCAAAAAGTAACACAATAACATTGTTGGCATATGATTATAACGATTTAAAATAACCCGTATTAACGATTTCAGTTCCTCCAAGTCTCGGTAAGATTTTCTGAAAAAAATATGTATGGATAGAAACGAAAACTTTTATAGTTTTTGCAAACTATCAAAACCTGTACTACGGGTACAGGATTACATATGTTACAAAGTTTCAAGTAGATACAATTAGAAAAAAAAAACTATCTTTGACTTTGATAGGGGAGAGTGGAAGAAGAGTACATGCTGCGCCGACCACAAATAGATGGGACCAGGGCAAGAAAAAGAAGAAATAAAGTGTGTATGTCCAACCTCCACAGGGCTTCCTCCGCGTGCTGGAGGACATGAGCGACATCGTGCTGGATGTGCCGCTCGCGTACATAATGCTGGACCGGTTCATGGAGCGGTGCCAGCACAAGTTCCGTCTCGGGGCGGACGTCCTCAAGCGGATGCCGACCAGGCGAGTCTGCTGCACATTTTCATCATCATCATTATCAGCCTTTCACGTTCCCACTGCTGGGACTCTGGCCTTCTCTCAGAGAGAGTGTATGGGCTGTAATCTACCATGCTGGCCCAGTGCGGGTTGGTGGATGTCGCATGCCCTTGAATGTTGCAGTTCTTGGGCATGCCGGTTTCCTCACGAGGTTTTCCTTCACCGTTTTGAGCGATGGCAAGTCCGCAGATAACTTATTGAGTCATAGGTGCGCGGCCTACAGGATTCGAACTCGGTGTCGGCGCCTTGTTAGTCGCACGCGTTACCGTTCAGCCACCATCGCTCTAGGATACATGTGATTGCCTTAAAACGTCAAACTATATTTTATACCCGTTATAAATAGTGTAACTAACACCGCTTTTCTTTTATATATATAGATTTTTGGCGCCATAGCGAAGACACAAACATCCAACCATCCTCACGATTTTACGCGTTTATAGTAATAAAGTAGGTTTGTAAATGTTTCCCATTTTACTCCGCAGAGGGCGCAAAAGGTTCGTGTCTGAGGGCGACGGTGGCGCCATCAAAGACCACGCGCTGAAACTGCGCGAGTAAACGTCGCCAACGCTTCGTGCACACCACAGACAGTAGTAGAGTAAGTTAACATAGACTAACAGGAGAAGACGCGGACGGCAAGTACAAGAACCATAGACAAGAACTCAACCATAGACAAAGGGGAGCCAAGTAATTAACAAGGACCATAGACAAGAATTCAATCATAGACAAACAGGAAAATTGTAAATAAAGGTCACGGACAAACGGGAAGGAAGTATGGAACAGAGACCAGAGACAAGAGGTCTGCCATAGACAACCGGGGAGAAAGTTAATAACAAGGGCCGTAGACAAGAATTCAATCTTAGACAAACAGGAAAATTGAAAATAAAGGTCACGGACAAATGGGAAGAAAGTATGGAACAGAGACGAAGAGTTCTGCCATAGACGACCTAAGAGAAAGTTAATAACAAAGACCATAGACAAAAACTTGGTCATAGACATTCAGGGAGAATGTAAATAAAGGTTGCAGACAGGCAAAAAGTGTAAAATAAGGAACATAAGCAAGAATTCAACCATAAACAACCGGGGAGGAGGCAATCGACTGAGTGAAGTACAAGAACTCAACCATAGAGTAGTGATCATTGCATCTAGGAAGCCACTTTAGAACCTTTCTTCCCCACCGGTTATCGTCTAGTCGAGTGATGTGGCCTGCCCATTGCCGCTTGAACTTGCAAATTCTGATGCTGAGGTTACAATGTCAACGTCAAGGAAAACGTCAATGCCTATCATCGCGATAAATATTGCGTTAATTATTAACGCAATTATGTGAGTGGCTACACTTGAACGGTCAACGTGAATGCAACGAAACTGCAATCGTAAAATTCCTTCTCTCATTTTTCAATATGGCCGCTTCAGCACTTCAATTCTCGCGTTAATCTCTTTGATGTACCGCCACTTGAGTTATCGGCTAACCTCAAACGCCAATGTGAATGCCGTTGTCAAATTACCGCGTTAAGTTGTGGCCACACTAATATCGAAAGTCAATCATCGCGATAATTAACGGCATTTCCCGTCATTCTGGGGCCACACTAACGGGAAATGCCGTTAAATAGCGCGATGATTGACGTTTGATACGACATTTGACAACGGCATTCACAATGGTGTTCGACGTTAGCCGATAACTCAAGTGCATTCACGTTGACCGTTCAAGTGTAGCCACTCACAAAATTGCGTTAATAATTAACGTAATATTTATCGCGATGATAGGCATTGACATTTCCCTTGTCGTTGACCTTAGTGTGGCCCCAGCATGAGAGCTATGTCGGCTGATTGGTTCATTTGTGACTGAATTTCATCATACATTGTATTCTGAACAGTGATTGGTCGTTTACATGATTGTATTGATTCAATATGTATAATAAGGCTAGGTATATTTATGGCATGTTCGTTCCCGGCTTTAAGTAAGGTTCCTATGTCATAAGCATGAAACTTTCAAGCAAAAACAGAGTCAAAACAATATTTTGTCATATTGTAAAATATTTTAATACATCATAGAGGTTATATATTTGCACTTAGAATATATTATGTTATATGTATACAAGGTTCCGTAAGCAATGTTATAATTCAACGATATAGTATAAGGCAGATATATTGGTGTCGATTCGGTTTTGCATTCTCTAAAACTAAACTAAAGTTTGATAGGTCTAATAGTATTGCTGTCTTTTTCTAACTACTGAAGCAAAAAAGGACAGCATTACCACAGTAAAGTAAGAACAGTAGGTTAGCTAAGGCAACTCGACGAGTTAATTGCCTACTCTTGCAGTAACGCATAGGCGGCGCGTTCCGTACTGAGTGCATGGCCGCGGGGCCCCGTTTGTTTGTGATTGTGTGCGTGTAAAGTGCGTGCATTCAAACCGGCGACGGCCGATTTGTATTCAAAAGTCAATTTTTCTTTATTCAATAGGATACATTGTGATCACTTTAAAACGTCAAATTTAAAACTAGCTACGCCTGTTCCAACCTTACGCCGGCAAAAGAACAGGCAAGAAACGCCCGGCAGGTAATTTTTTTGGCGCGATCACATTGACAATTTTATTCTTATTACTAATTGATTGAAATGGAGCAAGTTCACTAAAATCCCAAGTTTTTTTTTTTGTCATCTAATGGTCCGATATTTTTTAATTAGCTTTACTAATAAGATTTCTCTTGTTTGGTTGTACACATTGGGATATGGGAATATGAATAATGTATGAAGCTGAACTACTACTCTTTACTATGGCATTAGTCTAAGACCTGTCATACTTAGTTTAGTTTTAGAAAAACCGAATCGACTCCATTAGATATATATTTTATATACATACAATATTTCCTTCGCAAAGTTAATGATTCTATTGTTGTTCTGAATAATCCTTGTTAGACATAGACATTTTATGGACTTTTTTGCTATAGATAAGTCTTAGACTTCACTTCACTTAATATATGATATAGCCTATAGCTAACAAGCATTCCCTGTATCAAGGTCAAAGGTTTGAAAGTACCGGTCTAAAGTAAGACAAGCGTGATTTAAAAACAACTATGGTTGAGGGCGAACCTCCAAAAAGGCAAAATTCTACTTCGAAAATTATAAATTTTACATTATATTCGTAGAGAAAAAAATATTAAGCTATATAGCTAACTAAGTCGTGTATCTAATCATTTGAGGAAACAGTTCTTGGAAATGTTGGTTAGTTTTTTTAATTATATTTTTCGTCTAGTGACTTCATAGATAAGGTTTTTTTTCTTTTACATAATAATATGTTTGAAATTTTAATTTGAGTATGTAGGGTGTTGCAATTTTAGATTCCAAATTCATATATATATATATATAATTAGGATACGTCATGTGATCACTTAAAACTAGCTACGCCTGTTCCAACCTCCTTACGCCGGCAAAAGCACAGGCAAACGCCCGGCAGTTAATGTTTTGGGCACGATCACGTTTATAAATTTATTCTTGTTAATAATTGATCGTGTTGGAGCAAGTTCACTACAATCACAAGCTTTTTTGTCATCTAAATATTCCGATATTTTATAATAAGATTTGGACTAGATTCATTAATTTAATGATTGTATAATTATTGTAAATTATAACCATTTATATGGCACCGAACTGTAAGCATGGCGCTCACCATCAGGCGAGCGGCCTGCTCTTCTTTGCACTTAATTGCAGGAACTTGACATTATTTCTATGGAGACTGCCGCCCGTAATTAATAATCGATCCCGATCCGTTATCCGCGGTTTTGGATCGATATGTCATGACATAATATATCATTTTAGGAGTAATATGTCAACTTGACATATTCCTACTAAACACTTGACATTAAACACATAAACCCTGAGATGTGTGATAAGCAATGTTTTTCTCTAGTAGGACAAACCGTGGATAGATAGGTTATTGAAACTGGCCGTTAATGGAGTTTAAACTTCTTGATGGTAGAAACAGAAGGACAACTTTACTTACTTACTTTTATAGATTACCGTTTTTTGTTCTGAAGTCCAACTTTGCAACATTCTACACTGAACATTCTACATTCTATTCTGAATGCGAGAGAGAGAGAGAGAGTTGTAATATGTTTTCATTTCACTCAATTTTGTGACAGCTTCGCTTTTTTTTTTCTATGACAAAATTGTTTAAAGTATATCTGATATCAATAAAAACTTTCTACTCACTTTTTTACTCTTAACATTATATTATGCGAAAAAAAATATGCAAACTTATGTATGTCAATAATTTTCATATATAAAAAAATCACTGTAATTTACTCGAAAAGTATTTTAAAAAAGTCTGACCTATGGCGAAAATTGTTTTATTAACGGTTTTATAGTTTTTAAAGCCGGAATTTCTTCGATATAATATTAGTATTGTTCATTACTATTGTCAAAAGTCAATGTTTATTTATTCAATAGGATACATTGTGATCACTTTAAAACGGCAAACTTAAAACTAGCTACGCCTGTTCCAACCTCCTTACGCCGGCAAAAGAACAGGCAAGAAACGCCCGGCAGGTAATTTTTTTGGTGCGATCACATTGACAATTTTATTCTTATTACTAATTGATTGAATTGGAGCAAGTTCACTAAAATCCCTAGCTTTTTTGTCATCTAATGGTCCGACATTTTTTAATTAGCTTTACTAATAAGATTTCTCTTGTTTGGTTGTACACATTGGAATATGGGAACGTGAATATTAATGAGTTGCGGGATCACAACCAAAGCAGACCTAACCCCACAAGCAGCACCCGTTCACGAGTTGACGCATGTGCATTGTTAAATATCTTCACGAAATTGTGTGTAGAGTTAATCTAGGATTTCCGCAAATTCCTTCAGTGTCCACAATAGATCCGGCCTATCTCGCAAAACGATAAAACCGTTAAAAAAAAAAAAACAATTTCCCGCCTTATTTTGGACCTTCATTGTTTCTTTTCTCTAAAGCTACTATCATGGCGTGGCTGTGACGATTTTGTACGAGCTGTAGGATTGCCATATAAAGCTGTAAAGTTTGTTTTTATTTGTTATTTTATAATACGAGCTACTTTTAGAGCTAGCTTGTACAAAACTGTCATAAGGCGACACCGCAGCTTTGACAGATCGAAAGAGAAAGCATTTAATTAGCCGACTTCAAAAAAGGAGGCGGTTCTCAATTTGGCCGGTTTTTTTTGTATGTAAACCGATTTCGACGAGGTTTCTGAACCGATTTACGTGATTCTTTTTTTGTTTGTTTGATGCGGAATAGTTTCGAATTGGTCCCGTAAACATTTGATTCAGGTAGGCCCAGTAGTTTTTTAAAATACTTTTCATTTAGCTATTTTAAAATGTCTTTACATGAATCTATTCCAAAATTGCATGTAAAGTTATACAAATTAATTAATAAAAAATCAATCATCATCATCATTATCAACCCGCACTGGGCCAGCGTGGTAGATTACAGCCCACACTCTCTCTCTGAGAGAAGGCCGGAGTCCCAGCAGTGGGAACGTGAAAGGCTGATGATGATGATGAATCATCATCAAACCTTTTTGCCTAATGATAGTTTTTTTTAAGTTGTTTCATGAAAGCGTTTTGTATTTTTTTTAAATAGCGCGATTCTAAAGGTGCCTGTCGTAAAAATGGAAAGAGTTTTTACTAGTGTTATATAAGACTGCATACGTTGGCTGATATATTTGTGTTTATTTCTAATGTGAACGTTATCTCGACTGGATAAAATTGGGTAGCTCTGCAACTATTGGATGACCAAAAACCTCATGATCTCACAGAGTTTGGATCTCTTTGAAATTTATTTTTGTTTTCAGTTCAATTTGAACCACATACAGAATGAACTGCACACAGTTGAAATAAAATCAACTGTGTGCAGTTTCTTTTTAAACCACATACAGCCGAGTCTTTAACTCTGTGCAGTTCAATTTAAACCACAATATACAGTCTAATTTTCAACTATTATAGCAATTTATTCACAAAAATATGTGTATTTTAAACTGTGTGCAGTTCATTTTAAAACGCATTCAGTTTTTTTCAACTGCATGCAGTTGTTTCAACAACTTGCGACGTTGCCTAAAGCCGCCTGAAATAAATGCAATAATGACATATGATTTTGACATTCAAGCTACATTTCTTATCCAGTTGCGAAATCGTCGTTGAAAAGATATCGTTTCATTAAGTTTCCCGTCAAATTTGCACGAGTTTTCGTCGTGATTGAAATTGTATACAATTTTGATAGAAAACTGTCCGAAAGTGACGAGAGATAATCGTTTGGTTGTGGTACAGCGGTCACCTATTTATAAGGTTGGTATTTTAATTAAGGCCCTATTCAGTGCGACGCGGAACATCCGCACTCGGACTAGGTTTTGCGTCCGTCGCGGATGAATTTGTCGTTCAGTGCGATGCGGATCGTGATCGAGAGTGTCATGGATAAAACTTTGAATTTGGTTATTGCGGCCTATTTATTAAACAACAGAAGAAGGAGACGCCGCGTCCGCTCCGCGCGACTGTCCGCCGAGCACTGAACAAATACACTAGAAGCAAGCACCGTCCGCGGCGCGGAGGAGCGGCGCGAAGCGATGTCGACCGCGCGCGGATAGCTCTCCGCGACACGGACAGCTCCGCGTCGCTCTGAACGCGCTGTAAGGTTTCATACATCTTACCGTCCGTCGCGGACGTCCGCGTAGGTCATCCGCGTCGCACTGAACAGGGCCTCATTGTTTATCTCACAGCGACCTTTTAATATGTCACTCAATGCGTCATTCTGGAATATCAAGCTTTACGCCATTACGGTTTTTCAATATCCACGGCTGAAATCTTTGTGGGTGGGTGACCGCTGGGCCATCATACTACTCCGTATTACTTGACCAGACTGTGCGAAGGCCGACGAACGAACGAAAATGACCGAGAATGAACGAAGTGAACAGAAGGGTCCCGGACTAGTTCTTTTCGTGAATTCGTTGATGAAATAGCGCATGTATAATTATACCATCAAGGATACTGTTTTCTCTTTTTAATGCATAGGTATTAGCTAAAAATAAAAATCTTTATTTAATAGGATATACGATGTGATAACTTTAAAACGTCAAACTTAATAAAAAAAATAAAAAAGTCGTTTATTTCAGGTCGTTCCCTTAAGACTAGCTACGCCTGTTCCAACCTCCTTACGCCAGCAAAAGAACAGGCAAGAAACGCCCGGCAGGTAATTTTTTTCGCGCGATCTATTACCATTATTTGTTTGCCATTCGTCGTATTCTTTTCATTCAATAAATTAGTAGTAAAATTAAAATTGTGGCGTTTCTTGCCTGCGCCCCTAGCCAAGATGCATTCTGCAATCGTTGACGCTAATAGAAATCAAGAAAAAAGTATAGATTTGACATATGTATTTCTGACCACGTGACTTAGCGTTGAAATATGTTAAACCAATACTTTTTTCTTGTTTTCTACTAGCGTCAACGATCGCAGAATGCATCTTGGCTAGAGGCGCTGTTCTAATGTTCTTTTGCCGGCGTAAGGAGGTTGGAAAAGGCGTAGCTAGTCTTATGTTTGACGTTTTAAAGTGATTGTAATAAGTATATGTTGATAAATAATTTGGAACTTTGAACATTGTTCGTCGGTCTACGTGACACCGTCTGCCGGCCGCATTACAAGTTCGATGTGCATTTCAACGGTTTTTTTTTGTATTTTACTAGAATAAGATGTATGTTTTATTTGCCTAGAATAGTGAACCGTGGTTGTTGCGAATGTAAATAAAATTTGAGGCAGAAATTATGTTAAAACATGTTTCAATTAACTTTTGTGTTTTATTTCTATACATCCTTATCTTACTAGCAGGTAGGGAAGTTTTTACAAAGAGAAGTAATGTTTTATTTCGTACTAGCAGCGCGGTTTCATCCGCGTCTTCCCGTTATCCCGTAGGAACCTTTTCCGGGATAAAAAGTAGCCTATGTGTTAATCCAGGGTATAAGCTATCTCCGAATTTCATTCAGATCCGTTCTGTAGTTTTTGCGTGAAATGTGTATAACAAACATCCATCCGTCCATACTATAAAATAAATAAATAAATATCAGGGACAGTTGCACTGCACACAAATTGAGCTAGCCCCAAATTAAGCTCGAAACTTGTGTTATGGGTACTAGATCAACGATATACATACTTATATAGAGAAATAAATACTAACATAGATAGAAATATCCAAGACTGGTACAAATATTCGTGCTCATCACATAACCCGGGACCGCTAGGTTCGCAGGCAGGGACACTACAACTCTGCTATCGCGTCGTCACAAACGTTCGCGCTTATAATATTAGTAGGTTAAGATAATAACGTACAGGGTAACGTTTGACCGTAAGTCACTTGATGTTAAGTGACGATGTGGTCGAAGATGGCGCCACGCTACACCTGGACTGGGAACTGGCTCTCAAGTGAGGCTGCCGGAACACACCGATAGGTGCTTAGCGACAGATTCTTAACTTGAAGTTCGTAGCTAGACAGGAGAGTACTAGAAAATGCCCTACCATTAAGCTATGGTTTTCCATCACGATGGTTGTTTCCTTCATCGACAGCTCAAGGTCAAGTCGACTTCACTACCACAGAACTGTCATCGCTTCATAATCAAACAAAAGGCAATGGTATTGTCACAATGTTTGTTTTATTATTTTTAAAATTATAATTTACATACATACCTACAAAAAATAATTTACATAAAACTTAAACTTTTCAAATTCTTTGGACTTAGGGTAGAGACAGTTTTACCCTTTTGAAGTACAAATACTTTATGTAAAAAGTACAGTCTACAAAATTTCCCGAAAATGTGTTTTGCATTATAACGTGTGTATGTCTACAGCTTCCTCAATGCGAAAAAGTGAAATCTACATATGACAACTTTCAGTGTCGATTTGACTGCCTCACTGTTTCAACTCCTAATTTAAGTGCCAAAAAGCCTTCGATTTTATGATCCATAAACTGTGTGTCAGCCGACGACACGGGTCATCAGCTCGCACATCTGTATCTTCGGAACGAATGAGGCTACGGTGAAGTATTATAGCTCAAAATTTTGAGGAATAATTGATCTTGACTAATCTGGTAGGGGAGACTGGGTCACAGTGAACCGCGGGTCACAGTGGATAATGTACAATAACATAGTACGTATTGCACTCACGCTCATGGAAAAACCTGTATTTGCCGCTCATATATACCTATTTCCGTCGCACTAGTCGTCGGCGCGGTATCGAAGCGGGAACACGCGCTGTCCCACTCCGGACCCTACGTAAGTACCTAAACTATTATTTTATCAGATTTTCAAATTTGTTTCATTTCTAATTGTATAAGAAATGTAGATGTTTTTCCTTTGTCCTACACTTGTCATATCTTAGATTCGTTATAATACATATTGATTTGTCTTCAAGATAGATAGTTTTTTTTTTGTTTATAATCTTTTTCTTTATCGGTCAATGGGTCACAGTGAATCGTTTCGTATTGGGTCACAGTGAACTGTTGATCCATTGTTGTTGATCAAGCTAAGATTTATTTGTACTTTTTGTTTTAGGTAAAAATGCCTCGCATACGAGTAAGAAAGACTAGTATCGGACTTCACACTGAAGAACAGTTGAGTAATGCTCTAAAACTTATTTCAGATGGCCAAAAAATAAGAGCAGTTTCTAGATCGACTGGTATTCCATTTACAACGTTATAAAGGTATCTTAAGAAAGTTAAAAATAATCCTTATCCTGAAAAACCAATAAGGCTTACACCTAACCATGCAGTTCATAAGATATTTAAAGTGATATTGGTGTCGATTTGGTTTTGCATTCTGCAACGATTTAATGTTTGTTAATTGTTAGATGTATGAAAAGCTATTTTTATGTTCCCTAAAAAATGATTGTTAATTTTTCATAAGATTATTTTTACATAAAAGACTATCTAGTAGTACAAATAAAAATGTTATAATGTGAAAATTAATGTTTTTTAATATTTTATTGCACTTGATCCTGTGTGCTACAGTCGATTCACTGTCACCCGTGCAGTGATCCAAAGTGACCCGTTCCCGGGTCACAGTGGATCATTTCTCATTTCTTTCAAAAGTGCCTATATCTTGTAAATTTGTGTAACATGCGCCATGAAATGACTTTTACTTGAGACATTAGATATTCTCTTTATCATTTAATTTCAGAGATGTATCATTTTGTCATAAACTTCGGAGTAACGCTTCTTTAAAAAAAAAATGATTCACTGTTACCCACTCTCCCCTACACATGTATAGAAACTTGTGCGTATTAGCTACTTTGTGGATGACTGTATTATAATATAGGTAAGTACTTATTTGACTAAGCAAAAATTAGTAGAAAATTAATTTAAAATTCCAATACTTTTTATCTCTGCTTACTTCAATCTCTTCACAAGAGAAAGGTAAACCTTCGCTACTAAAAGACTATTAAAGCTTGTACATATAATCAGATTAACTATTATTTCTCTGAAGAGAAGTAATGATATATATTATTATTGTCATTAAAAATATTAAATTAAATAAACTAAATGATACAGCAAATTATTTTACCTACCTACACAATATCTACAGTGGTAATAAAATCACAAAGCGGCCACTCACTCACTCAATCAATCGTATTGCCTTGTTTTGAGCTATCGATAGAGTTGCGATTGGTTGGTAATCGATAGACTATCGATATTGATGTCGATTCGGTTTTGCATTCTCTAAAACTAAACTAAGTTTGACAGGTGTTGCTGTCTTCTTTTTTTTTTTTTTTTTGTTTTGTTATGGCGTCACATGATTAGTGTATTTGCCAGTGTCAAGTATAAAATATTTCAAACTCAGAGAGTTGAATCAAGTTTAAATGATGATGATGATGAGATGAAGGGATGAGGATGGTGTTTAAGTAAAGTAGTGGCGCTTTACTTAAACTTTACACGGACTTTTTTGGAGCAACTCGAAAAGTCACTTTCACAACTTTATTTCAATTTCCCACACTCGTACACATTAACGAACACATAATGGTTAATATCCACCAATATTACACATTATCACTCGAAGAAACACAAGTTTTGGAAATAAAAACAAAATTTTCACGTTGACAATTCGATTGCCGCCAAAAAAGTCTGCTGTCTTCTTCTAACCACTGAAGTAAACAAAAGGTCAGCATCACTATTAGACCTGTCAAACTTAGTTTAGATTTAGAGAATGCAAAACCGAATCGACACCATTAACACTCGAAGAAACGCAAGTAATGAAAATAAAAAATAAAAAAATCATGTTGACAGTTCAATTGCCGCCATAAAAATTTACACATAGCGTTATTGTTCCCTATTCCTATCCTAATATTCATTATTCCTACTCCTGCGCTGTCCGTGCGCCTCGTACGGCGCCGGCACCTGTCTGTACTGCCACCACTCGAGGGCGACCGTCATGGCCGCCACCACCACCGCCGCTCCTATCAGCAGCCCTTTCACTAGCACCTCCATTCTCTGAAAATGTACAACACACTAGTATTAGGAACTAGCTCTGTCCGAAGGTTCAACCAGACTTTTTTGGCGGCAATTGAACTGTGAACATTAAGATTTAGATTAAGATTTATAGCGATGATGGCTCAGTGGTAGTGACGTCGGCTTGCGATCCGTAGGACGTGGGTTCGAATCCTACAATGAGCTTGAGCTTTCGGTGAAGGAAAACATCGTGATGAAACCATAGCTTGGTGGTAGGGTATTTTCTAGTACTCGCCTGGCTAGCTACCACCCTCTTGTTAAGAATCTGTCGCCAAGCACCTATCGGTGTGTTCCGGCAGCCTCACTTGAGAGCCTGTTCCCAGTCCAGGTGTAGCGTGGCGCCATCTTCGACCTCATCGTCACTTAACATCAGGTGACTTGTGGTCAAACGCTACCCTGTAAATATTAAAAAAAAAAAAAATTTTGTTTTTATTTCCAAAACTTGTGTTTCGAGTGATAAATTGTAATATTGGTGGATTATTAAGTATTATGTGTTCGTTAATGTGTACGAGTGTGGGAAATTGAAATAAAGTTGTGAAAGTACTTTACTTAAACACTATCCTCATCCCATCATCATCATCATCATTTATATGTAGGTACTTGATTCTACTCTCTGCGTTTGAAATATTTTATACTTGACACTGGCAAATATACTAATCGTGTGACGCCGTAACATAACAAAAAAAAGGTTCAACCCGCGTGGACTCTTATAAACATAATTATAATGCTGGGGCCACACTAACGGGAAATACCGTTCCATGGCGCGATGATTAACGTTCGACATAAGTGTGGCCACGACATTGGAAAACGGCATTCACATTGGCGTTTGACGTTAGCCGATAACTCAAGTGCATTCACGTTCACCGTTCAAGTGTAGCCACTCACATAATAGCGTTAATAATTAACGCAATAATATCGCGATGATAGGCATTGACATTTCCCTTGACATTGGCCTTAGTGTGGCTCGGGCATTATAGTTTATCGCAATAAAAAGTTACCACCCTCTAGATAAGAATCAGTCGCACCTATCGGTGTGTTCCGGCAGCCTCACTTGAGAGCCAGTTCCCAGTCCAGGTGTAGCGTGGCGCCACCTTCGACCACATCGTCACTTAGGTGACTTGTGATCAAACGCTACCCATTATGTGTTACTTTTGTGTGTGTGAATGTTTGTTACCACGTATCACCGTAACTACTAAACCGATGAAATTTTGAATGGAGATTTGGAGCTTATACCCTGGATTAACGCATAGGCCGGAAGTTAGTTAGTTACTAGGTAACGAACTTATACATACAAACGTGTCTAGCTATGGTAAAAACGAATGTAAAATTAATGCACTATAAAAAAAAGCGATAATTCAATATATTTACCTATTAGCTCACGAGTTGTGGGTATGAGCTACGACCCTCGTAAAGTCGTAATACGCAACTTATTTGCGCATTTGTAATTAATTATTTCACGTACAGGCACTGCAGCTACGTGATAATTATATCATTCACTATTTTAAGATTATGCGGTACAGACTTAATCAAAGGAAATTATTTAATTCGCAAGAGTAACAATGAATATCGCTTTTCTACTAATGCAATGCAAAAGTATAATATATTATATGCATAGAATTACAATTCTATGATTATATGCCAAGAGAATGTAAGGTTTAATTATATGCATCAGTGCTCTTTGACAACGTGTTTTGTCGATACTCAATAGCGACGAGCAATGAGCATAGCATCTTAATTATTAGAATAGTATATAAATAAATATAAATCAATTAACTACTTCATAAGTAGTAAGCATATACCTACTACATACTTGGTACATAAATATATTAGCACCAGACCAGTAACTTATAGCTAGAGCGTTTAACCGATTGAAATCAGTCAGTAGTTGGAAGTTAGAAATAATTTTAGGTTCAAATCGGAACGCGCCTATTGTCTATGTTATGTGTCATTTCAAAATGTCAAACGATAGGGATAGCGATTACTCCTTAAATGATCGATTTTTAAGACTAATGAATCGATTCAGAAAAATCGAAGCGTAGATCAATATTCCAAAAATCGTTTTTTTTTTCATATTAGAAAATCATTTTTATAGGGATATACATAACAAAATACTACTTATGTAACTAAACCATAGAATATAAAATAAAACTACCTATCAAACTAAACAATACAACTACTTAATCTAATAAACCACTACTAGTTAATCAATCAATCAATCAATCAATCAAAGGCATTTATTGACACAGTAGTATGTACAAAGTAATTATGAATCCTCTGGTTCCCGAACTAGTGAAAACTGTGTTTCAGGAACCAGATTCTTCTCCCATTTTCGTGTGCAATTTACATGTCAATAAGTTAAGCTTAAATATTTTCTAACAGCAGTACATAATAATAAAATAAAATAAAATGTGACATCATAGTGTACAAATTATAACAAAAATTTTAAAATTTAGAATTCTAAGAAGCATGCAGATTCCAAATAGAAATGCAAAGGTATGAATGTGAAAGTTTGTTTATGTGTGTATGTGTGAATGAGTGAGTGTGAGGGTGCATGTGTGTGTGTGTGTGTGTGTGTACGTGTATATAAGTGTGTAGGTGGGTGAGTGAATGTGTATGTGAGCGGTTAAATATGTAATGAGTAGAATGGAGTGAATGGTGGAAAGTATTATTAGTCATTATTTGATATGAGATTACGTTACATTATTTATTTATTTATATTTTACATGCTATAAATCTGATAACATTCTTTCCACATCTTCATAGTCCAGATCCTTGAGCCAGGTGAGTATTACTTTTTTAAATTCGTTATTTGATATTTTCTTTGTTTTGTATTGTTTGTTTACTCTATTGTACAGGTGCGGGGCTACAACATCAAAATGTTTTTGGGCAATTTTACATCGAGCACGCGGCACTGGGCATCGGTCAACTCTTTTATTGGTGACAGGTAGGTGTGGGACAATATGCTTGTGGTACCTTCTCAGGACTTGGTGTACAAACAGTTTCCTTACAGAGAGTACCTGTGCTTTCTTGTATACTTCTGTGGTGGGATGTCTGTAGGGTAAAAACATGAGTACTTTTAGCACAGCTCTTTGGGCTCTTTCCACATCAATCAGGTATTTCTTTGCCGCATTGCCCCAAATGCATATGCAGTAGTTTACAATACATTCGCAAAGTGCCTTGTAGGTCTGTATTAAAAGCTGATGATTTGCAACTGTGCGTAGGTTTTTAAATATATAAATCATTTTCCTAACTCTTGCCGACAGAGATGACGTGTGAGAGCTCCAGTTTAGATGATCGTCGACAGTTACACCAAGGTATTTGATGCTATCTACTCGTGCTAACTTTTCACAGGTACAACCATCAACTGCGGGGTCGTCCTGACGATTACAGGGGTATGTATGGATGGTCAGGTTAAAATCATTGGGAGGATCAGTGGCGGCTGTTTTGCTGAAGCAAAGATATTTGGTCTTACTAGTATTGAGAGATAACAGACTGTTTTCTAGCCAGGATGTTACTAATGAGAGACCTTTTTCAGCCAACTCTGCAACCGCTCCCCATGTTTTATGACGAAAAAGGAGGACTGTGTCATCAGCAAACATAAGTAGTTCCATTCCAGGCAGAGTGGCTTGACAGAGCTCATTGATGTAGATGAGGAAGAGAGATGGCCCCAGTGTACTGCCTTGTGGAACTCCAAATTTACCGCAACCAACTTCACTCTCAAACTCACTGACCCTAACTTTTTGTTGCCGATCAGTTAGGTAGTCCCTAAACCAATCTAAAGCCACTCCCCTTACACCAGCACTTTCGAGCCTAGCCAGAAGAATGGGGACAGACACTGTGTCAAAGGCTTTTTGTAGGTCAAGGAAAACTCCAATACAACGCTCTCCATTATCTAGATAGCTCTTAATACAAGTAGTAAGTTTAAGGACGGCATCTTCGGTGGATCTGTTCTCTCGAAAACCATATTGATTATGACTAAGTAACTGGTTCTTTTCTAAGTAATTGTAGTTGGCATTGGCAACGTTCCAAAATGCTGGCCACATTGCCGCGTTGGCAATGCTTATTCGTTGCGCAAAATAACAGCCAGCATTTTGGTCACGGGTAGCATCGACCAGTCGCTTCGATATATCGTGATACATCGATTTAGCTCCCGGTCCCCACGGCGGCGGCAGCGGCGCGGCGGTCCTAGCGTTTTGACCCAGTGGTGAATTTAGCAGCAGGCTGAGTAGGCTGGAGCCTAGGGCGGCAGATTTTAGGGGCGGCAAATTTAGTGTCAATTTAAAAAAATGTTTTAATGATATTAAAAGAGTCGTATCTGTGTATTTAACTGTTATTGTGTGCACACAAACAATTAAACATTGTTCACCACTTACTTTTTCTTAAATTTTGGTCTGATGCATAAAAAAATGACACTTTTAAAAATAATATAATAATATTTAATAATAATAATATTTATTTATTACTCCTCATAATTAGAAAATTACACAAGTAGGTACAAGCAAGATGACAAGATGATATCTAACTGTATGAGGAGCTGGTGCCTGAAAATGAAAAAGGAAAGGCAGAGGCCGTAGAGGTTATAGAGGTTGGTAGGGGCGGCAAAATTTGAATACTTAGCCTACTGGCGGCAAATGTGTAAATCCGCCACTGTTTTGACCCCAAACAGCTCAAATAAGTATCCACTATCGAGATGGCCTTAGTTGCGCCTATTGAGGCCCTCTGCAGATTCAGCCGCCGCACCAGCCCTATGAACTTCCATCTAATGAGATTATTGTAATTAACAAAAATTGAATCGCGACATCGACATTGATTCACGAAATCGATCCCTTGCTTATAATCTTATGCAAAACCGATTTTCTTGTCCAAAGAAATCGATTCTTCGATCAATCGATTCGATTTCAGATTGCCATCCCTAGTGCCCCAGCGTGCAACATTGCATTGACCTATAATGTATATATCTCAATGGCAACATTGTGAAATTTGTGAATTTGACTTTTTTGGCGGCAATCGAATTGTCAATGTGAAAATTTTGTTTATATATCCAAAACTTATGTTTCTTCTAGTGATAAGTGATGTGTAATATTGGTGAATTATTAACCATTATGTGTTCGTTAATGGAAAATTACGAGTGTTGGAAATTGAAATAAAGTTGTGAAAGTGACTTTTTTAATTGCTCCATAAAAGTCCGTGTAAAGTTTAAGTAAAGCGCCACTACTTTACTTATACACTACCCTCATCCCTTCATCTCATTATCATCCTCCGAGTTTGAAATGTTTTATACTTGACACTGGCAAATACACTAACCGTGTGACGCCATAACAAAACAAAAAAAAAAACTGTCAAAGTCAAACAAAATAAACACGCAAATCGAGGGAAACAACTGAAAGAAAAGTGTGTTGTTGACTTATTGTGAAACCATTAAATTTATTTTAAAATGAGCGTGCGCCAGGAGGACAGGCAAAAGAGCTGCCCAAGCCGCGGTCTCGGGATCGCCGCCGCGGCAATAGGCGTCGGTGTTGGGGCCGCTCTCTACTACTACTTCAACAAACGCTCTGAAAATCCAGACAACGAAGGATCTACCAGCGACTGGTCGTGCGAGCAACCTCATACCTTGTGAGTATACGAAATACGACTCAAATTCCCGCGCTTTTCTTTCTGCTTTCTTGAGCAAGGAGTTCACTGGCCTTGTTTAAAAAGAAAACAAGAAACTCATTTGTTAAGCAATTTTGCAAGCTTTTGCATAATTCGACTAAGTTTTATTAATTTAGTTACACTTAGAAAACTTATCAGTCCATAAAGAGGTTCATTGTCAACTACCCTCCATGACAAAAAAAAAACTTTTTTTAACTAACCTTGGGCGCTTTGAAAACAGGTTTATAAGTTTTGAAGACATATATTATGTAGATATAGTAAAGGTATTACTGGAACAATTTATCTTTGGCCTTTATTACCACTTCGGCTGAACCCTGCCACTATTTTAGTAGGTACAAATTTACAGTGGCCAATAATATAGCTAGATTAGCTGTTCCCCACGGTTTCACCCGCGTGGGCTACAGTTTATAGCGAAATCCTTTCTTAGCGGATGCCTACGTCATAACATCTACCTGCATGCCAAATTTCAGCCCGATCCGTCCAGTGGTTTGGGCTGTGCGTTGATAGATCACTATGTCAGTCAGTCATCAGGCACCTTTGAATTATATATAGATAAACTCTTTATAGGCACTTAGGCACTTCACAATAAAGAGAAATTTAAAACTAGAAAAACAATAAATCTTAATGCTAAGTTTCACAAAGCGCAGTCTTATCGCTCAAAGCGATCTTCCAGACAACCCAAAAGCAGAGCCAAGATCCATTATTAAAAACACTTTTATTAGCTTCACTTGTAACTAACTAACAATGCACACGGTGTTGTTCAGTAGTTTTTGCGTGAAAGAGTACAAACATCCATACATTCACGCTTACAAACATTCAAGTTTATAATATTACCAGTTGCGCCCCACGAATTCGCCCGCGTTATCCCGCAAGAACCTTTCTCTGGGATAAAAAGTAGCCTATGTGTTAATCCAGGGTATAAGCTATCTCCATTCCAAATTTCATTCAGGTCCGTTCAGTAGTTTTTGTGTGAATGAGTAACAAACATCCATCCATCCATCTATCCATCCAAACTTTCACGTTCATAATATTAGTAGGATACATTCTCATTAATCTTTTCTTCAAGGGTAGGTAGAGGTACTGGTGCCAAAAATATGTTTGTTTTGTTTATGTTCACGTATATTGGCAATGAGCCACTTTTCATCATCAGTTTGTTGTCCACCTCACACTTTGCTTGAAAACCGCTACTCTATGATGAAAGCGTTTTCCATGCATGGTGAAGGATGACAGCATTCTTAGTACAAGTTTTGAAAACTATCAAAGTTTTCATAAACGTCAAACATATCTTACAGGGTAACATTTGACCACAAGTTACCTGATGTTAAGTGACGATGTGGTCGAAGATGGCGCCACGCTACACCTGGACTGGGAACTGGCTCTCAAGTGGGGCTGCCGGAACACACCGATAGGTGCTTGGCGACAGATTCTTAACATGAGGGTGGTAGCTAACCTACCACCAAGCTATGGTTTCACCATGATATTTTCCTTCACCAAAAGCTCAAGTTCATTGTAGGATTCGTACGGATTGCAAGCCGATGTCACTGCCACTGAGCCATCATCGCTTCAAAATTAAAGACACGCGTAGACAAGCTGTATTGTGTAGTGAAAACATCAACACAAATAATCTGAAAATAGTCGATGTTGTATCATATTTTTTCAATAAGAAAGAAAAAATTTTTTCCATGAAATATTTCGCTTAAAAATAATAAGTCAATACAGCCTCTTTTCTTATCATGTTTGCATTAGACCAGTGGTGGATTTAGCAGCAGGCTGAGTAGGCTGGAGCCTAGGGCGGCAGATTTTAGGGGCGGCAAATTTAGTGTCAATTTAAAAAAATGTTTTAATGATATTAAAAGAGTTGTATATATGTATTTAAATATTATTATGTGCACATAAACAATTAAACATTGTTCACCACTTTGAATTTTCTTCAATTTTTGTCTGATGCATAAAAAAATGACACATTTAAAAAGGAAAGGCAGAGGCCGTAGAGGTTATAGAGGTTGGTAGGGGCGGCAAAATTTGAATACTTAGCCTACTGGCGGCAAATGTGTAAATCCGCCACTGCATTAGACCCTATTTTCATCCACCTCCTTGCACATCAATGCCTGTCACAGAACTCCTTACTGTCAAACGCTAAATGCCATCTCAGCTTATTAACCCATGCTCTCATCACCATTTTCACCTCACCCTAGGCGTCACAACATTTTCGAAGAGGACAATTCGTACACAACCATATCCGAACACAGTACTACCGATACAAGCATGAACGAGTCCAGTGACTCCGCTAATACATGCCTCGACACATCAACTTCCGATGAGACAAACGTGAATTCATCCCGTTCATACGAAACCGTCGACGAGTTCCCATTCAACACTAGCAGCAGCGGTTTGGATACGTCGGCTGACTCAGAAATGTCAGTCGATGATTCTGGCAGCAGCAGTGACACGTCAATCGACGATTCCGACGCAAGCAACGACTCATTCTGGTCTGAAGACTACACGAGGACAGCTGAGGACTTGAACAGTGGATTGGACCAACTGGATGGGGAAATAAATTTAACAGTACCGAATATTGACATTACAATCCACTCGATACAGTCCGACTCGGAGGGAGATTGGGATGTGACTACGTCATCGGTTGATATACCTAGCGCGGAAAGATCGAGGGATAGACCGTCACAGATAATGAATTATTTGAGTGGCTTATCAGCTTTGGCTAGTCCAAGACGCAGGAAGAGGCAGTAAGTTACCCACGCACAAGGCGTCGTATCGTAAGGAGCGCTTAGAACAGTGGCCGGCAAACAAGTTGAGCCAAAAGTGACGAGGAAGGGGAAATTTCGCGTCAAATCCGTTTGAGTTCGTAGTTGGCTGCTAAAGTGACATGAACACAGCGCGGGAAGCTGATTAACCAATTAGAGGCTATCCACGAATCACGAAGGGGGGGGGGAGGGTTCAACAAAAATGACGAATTATTACCGGGGAGGGGGAGGAGGGTAATATATCACGTGTATTTATTTTTTCGCAACCTGTCATTTTTATCATCGTCCTTAATTTTCTAGAATAAAATTAGATTTTACTTTATACCTGTATTTAAAAATAATATAAAAAATGTAAGATTCTTTGTTGGTACTTAAAAATACGCGTGATTTTTGGTGGTGGGTGAGGTGTGGCGGGGAGGTCTTAAACCTCACCACGTATCACCAAAAGGGAGGGAGGGGTTAAAAAATGTTAAAAAAAACATCACGTATCACATGATTAACGGACAGCCTCAGGGCGTTTCGGCGAACTCCCCCCGCGCACCCTTCGGTCAACCTAAGAGATCGAATCAACTTGTTTGCCGGCCACTGTGAGAGCACGTATATGCGCTCAAACAAGTCCCCAGACGAAACATCGCAGAGAAGCGTATGCTTATGTACTAAGGAAACGAGAACATTTAAAGTTAACAAAAAAAACTGTTATAACTTGTACTAGGGATACTGATGTTAGTTGACGATGAAGTCGTGATTACAATCTAGAAATTTTGGAAAAAAGTACTTTGTCCAGGGATTAAAAAGTTGCATCAGCAAAGATACAAAAGGCGTGTTTTCGCCTCATGCGAGGAAGCGATAGATCGCCCCTAAAACGAATAAAACTATATCAATTTACAATTAAAACTCGTTTTTCAGAACCGAGGAGGAACAAATGAAGATGCTTAGGGACCAAGCCTTGTAAGAATTTTATCTTATGCTTAACTAACACGGGTGTTTGACCTAACATTGTGTAGGATGAGATTGACCTAATATTGTGTTGTGTAGGATGAGATTGACCTAATATTGTATTGTGTCATTGTGTGGAATGACATTGGCCTAATGTTGTGTTGTATAGGATCAAAAGGATGAGATTGACCTAATATTGTATTGTGTGAAATGACATTGGCCTAATATTGTGTTTTAGAGGGTGAGATTGACCTAATATTGTGTTGTGTAGGATGAAAATGACCTAATATTGTATTGTAAAGGATGACATTGGCCTAATATTGTATGCGTTTTATTGTGTTATGTAAAAAAACCACGCATGAATTTAATACACGCGATTAATGGACTACCCCCTAAGTTAGATAAAACCGAAACTATGTTAGACGCAATGATTTCTGCATCCATCTTAGCATCGTTTTGTCGTTTCCCAAGCCGCGAGCGCACGTTGACGGCGGAGGAGTGCACCGTCTGCTTCGAGGTGATGCAGCCGGCACAGGAGGTGATGGCGCTGCCGTGCACGCACCGCTTCCACCAGCAGTGCATCCTGCCGTGGCTGCAGCAGCAGCAGACCTGCCCCAACTGCAGGAAGGTGGCGGAATGTGAGTAGCTGCATGACGTACCTGCTCCGAGGTGATGCAGGCGGCGCAGGAGGTGATGGCACTGCCTTGCATGCACCGCTTCCATCAGCAGTGCATCCTGCCGTGGCTGCAGCAGCAGCAGACCTGCCCCAACTGCAGGAAGGTGGCGGAATGTGTATAGCACACCTGCTTCGAGGTGATGCCGGAAGTGATGGTGCCAGTAGTTGCATAATTTACGACTAAAAACGTATTATTTGATAGTTTTCGTAAACTATAAAATCCTGTACTAGGGGTACTGATGTCAAGTGACGATGTGGTCGAGGATGGCGCCACGCTACACCTGGACTGGAAACTGGCTCTGAAGTGAGGCTGCCGGAACACACCGATAGGTGCACGGCGACAGATTCTTAACTTTACTACCACCAAGCTATGGTTTACTGCAGACAGTAACGTGTGTTTTTGTATGTTTTTCAGAATATCCTCAAAGACGCTCGTGACCTGTAGAGGCGAGACAGGCGTTCGCCGCGACATCTGGCAGGTCCTGAATGTTGCGGTACTTGTAGTTAAGAGCGACCACTTACCACGAGGTTGGTTGATATCTGGAGATAATTACTTTAAAATATTAAAGCGCTCCGCAAACGGCGTCGCAGCGTATCGTAAGCCGCGCGTATTACGAGAGCAGTACGACGAACGTAGTCAATGACAAAAGTCGCTGAACAGTTACGAATTTACCGATTTTCTTTATAATCTTACGTCTGAAATTAATAATCGATCCTGATCCGTTTTTCGAGGTATTGGATCGATATGTCATATCATCGTATGTCATTTTAGGGGTAAAGCTTGACATTTTAATTGACACATCGATCCAAAACCGCGAAAAACTAATTAGATAACCGATCTATCCACGATATCATAGTAAAGAGTAGTAGTTCAGCTTCATACAAATCGGCCGGTTTCAATGTGTGCGAGAGTAGCGGCGCCGTGTACGCACGCACTTTCCACGCACACAATCACAAACGGCCGGGGCCGCGGCCATGCACTCAGTACGAAACGCGCCGCCGCAAGAGTAGGCAATTAACTCGTCGAGCGGCCTTAGTTAACCTACTGTTCTTACTTTACTGTGACGATATGCCCTACTGGAGATGGATATTTTGACATAAGCTCCATAGAAGTAATGTCAAAATTATGTCAACCGTGGATAGATCGGTTATTGACCGGCCGATAGATAGCAACCTTTGACCGAATCGTCACCTAACATCACGTGTATTATATTATGGTCAAACAGTCAAACGCAAATCTATTCTATTCCATAACATGTAAGAAAAAAACAAACATTACTAATCTGAACCGCATTTGGAAAATCGAATATGATCAGGTACTTCTGTCGCTGGCTGCATAATATTTTGTGGACGTTATTATGATTATCAACATCAAAAAGTCAAAGTTATCGTTGAAAGAATGGGGGAGGATCGTGCGGTCAAACGAGCATACAGTGGACGGCCGAGTGGCCGTCGCCCGGTCGGCCGTCCCAGATATCGCTGGAAAGACGAAGTCACGAAGGATTTGCGCGAGCTCCAGGTGGAGGACTGGCAGGAGGTGGCGCAGGACAGACCGAAGTGGCGTCTTTTGTTATCGGAGGCCAAGACTCACTTTGGGTCGTTGCGCCATCTCAGTTAGTTAGTTAGTTAGTTTTATTATGATTATAATTAAGAAGAATTCTCTAAAAACTTCAGATATTAACCAACCCTTTTCAAACAGGCGTAAAAAGTTCTCTTTGCGTATTAAATTTTTATTGTAAAGGAGACGTTCAAATCGAATCATCTATACTAATATTATAAAGCTGCAGAGTTTGTTTGTTTGTTTGTTTGTTTGTTTGTTTGTTTGTTTGTTTGTTTGTTTGAACGCGCTAATCTCAGGAACTACTGATCCGGTTTGAAAAATTCTTTCAGTGTTAGATAGCCCATTTATCGAGGAAGGCTATAGGCTATATTTTATTTCCAAAAAAATTAGGGATCCGTAAGAAAATTGCTATTTTGCAACCCAAGGTGTGAAATCGAAAACCTATTTTTGCGTGCGCTGCAAAAACTATTGACACTAGAACAAAATAACGTATTGCGGGTTTGTAGGTCTCATTTAGATCTACAAAAAAGTTCGCGAGAGCATATGTCTAACTATTATAGTTATGCCACAATAAGTGATCTATTATTTTAAAAATTTAATTTTTGATGCTGCCGCTAGAAAAAGCTCTTTATTTGTATCTTGGTATTAATCCTTATCTAAATAAATTACTTCTTATTCAAAACTGGTTCAATGCCTTTATATAACTTTTTGAATCATTCAATTCGGACATTCCATTCGAAAGATATCGCGAGTTTAAAAATGTAAGTAGTAGTAGAAAAATAAAACCGCCGCACCGCAGCGCAGTGGGAAACGCGGTGAGGTGAGCGGGGGCATCGGGAGAATCTATGACATAGGTAAAGTGCGGTCGCGGACCAGAAAGACCTTTAACTGCGCGGTTCAAACGTGCGGTCCAAGAAAAATTAACTTAGAATTAAAATAGGATAATGGGTACCTACAGCAGGTAACGCGTTGAGGGGGCACCGAAGTGCGGAAATAATTTTGGAGTATACGGAATATATATATACGCTTTCGCGCCTAAACTACTGAACCGATTTAAATGAAATTTGGTATAGAGATAATTTGAGCCCCGGGGAAGGGACATAGGATACTTTTTATCGCGATAAACTGTAGCCCACGCGGGTGAAACCGCGAGGAACAGCTAGTTTATTTGATAAGATCTTAAGTATTAGTATTAGACGACGCGGTAGCCGAGTTGGTAGTGTCCCTGCCTGCGAAGCTGACGGTCCCGGGTTCGAATCCCGGTAAGGGCAAATACATGTGTGATGAGCACGAATATTTGTACCTGAGTCTTGGATATTTCTATCTATATAAGTATTTATTTCTCTATATAAGTATGTATATCGTTGTCTAGTACCCATAACACAAGTTTCGAGCTTAATTTGGGGCTAGGTCAATTTGTGTGCAGATGTCCCCTGTATTTATTTATTTTATTTATTAGATAAAGGCACACTGTACTCAGTCTTTTCTCCGAAAGCTATTAGGACCAACTCGCCGGCAAGATGGCACGTGGAGGATCCGGAAAAACCAAGAGATCGAAGATCTAGTGGGCGAGCCCAACGTGGTCGGTGAAATTAAATCGCACCGACTACGTTGGCTTGGCCACGTAGTCCGCATGGGGGAGGATCGGGCGGCAAAGCGTTCTTATTTGGGACGACCGAATGGCCGTAGGCCGGTCGGACGCGCTTGATACCGCTGGAAGGACGCGGTGGATGCGGACCTGCGCGAGCTCCACACTCTCAACTGGGCTGAAATAGCTCGAGATAGAGAAGAGTGGCGCTCTCTCGTTTCGGAGGCCAAGACACACTTTGGGTCGCTGAGCCATCGGAGTTAGTTAGTTAGTTAGTACTCAGTCTGCAAGCAGACGTGCAAATGATACAAGAAATTTATCTTTTGATTAATTCTAAATTTTGGTACAAAATTCATTGAACTCCCTAATACTATAAAAACAATTGCTAAGGAGCCAGTCACTCAAAGATTTTTTAAACAACCTTCCAATTTTTTAATGGCATTCGGTATGTTGTTGCAAATTGAGATGCACATATGAAAAACATTTTTTTTGTACAAATCTTTACGAGCAAGTTTATATAATAAATTAGTAATAATAGATTAGTATATAATAGATTAGTGAACTTGGTTCTGTAATCTATTACCCGCCAGAAGGCGGGTAAACATTTAGTTGCGTTTAATAAACTACTAGGATGCTGCTTAATAAAAGTTTGCGAAGTCTGGGCCAACTAAATTGCTAATCAATTATGAAAACTTAACACAAATTTTTCGCATTTTCCCTTTTTTAAAACACTTTTATTAGCTTCACTTGTATTGTAACTAACAAACAATGTAATCAAATCTTAGAAGTCAATTTTAACCTACTTCTTATTGTCGTATCGACTTGAAACTTTGTATGTATATGTAATCCCGATGACAATGCAATAATTTGATATCATCGACCTGATCTGATGATGGAGCCAGGAGATGGATGGTGGAACTCCTCAATGGCTACTAGTAAACCTCTCGAGTTTGGGCTCATTTGATTCGTTTTGACGAGTCCAACACATTGGGCTTGGTTACATAGACTAAAAAGTAAAAAATAAACTATATAACTTAAAAAACTAGAAATGACACTTTTATAACGCTCTAAAAAATATGAAATTTAGTTGTATTGGTTATGATATAATGGTTAATTCAAAAAGTGTTGAGCCCTTCTTTAACTGGTAAATAAGAGTACATACAAAAAGCGCTCCACACTTTTGGAATTAACCATTACATCATAACCAATACAAGTAAATTTCATATTTTTTAGAGCGTTATAAAAGTGTGATTTTTAGTTTTTAAGCTATATAGGTAATTTTTTACTTTTGACGTTACAACGTCTTATAATTCGATAGAGCCGGCTGCACGCACGAAAAAACATAACTCATGCGGCGTTACCTCGCTCTGCGGCGTTACCTCGCTTTGCGGCGTTACCTCGCTCTGAGGCGTTCCATGTAAGGCTTGAAGTGCAAGCGAGAGCGCGGAACGAGCGACAAAGAAGCACAATCGGCCAATCGACGTTGTCACGTTCAACTATCGTCAGTAAACCGACTTTACAGACAACCAATTTTTTAGTCTATGTTACCAAACCCAATGTGTTGGACTCGTCAAAACGAATCAATTCATATTTTATTTTGTGTGTACATTGAGGTGGCCCCTTTTGAAACTGATTTTTGATGTATAATTAGTAATGAAGGAGTTCATGAAAGCAGCTTTGTCACGAAAATGTTTTGAAAGTTAGTGTTATTGCAATCAATGTGTGTACATTTTTGTTTTAAATAGTTGTTTAGGATTAGAGTTATTTTTAGGAAAGGGGTGTTTAAATATGTCTAAATTGTTATTAGAATTAGGCGTCGTAACGGGATATTTACAATGTATTTGTATTTGTTTGAGTTCTCGATATTTCGGCACTGTTGCAAGCGCCATGATCACGAGAATACTAACAGTTTCTGCGGGTAGGATTGATGATGAACATAAACGAATAATAATAATAATAATAATAATGCCCGCACAATCACATACATATGCTCTGACCCCTAACTAGGTTACCCTGTATCTAGGGCATCAGAAACTATGAGGATCGGGGATCCACAACACTCAGACACAGAACAAATACTTGCGCATTTTTTTCAATGCACAAATATTTGTCCTGTTGCGGGAATCGAACCCACGACCTCACGCTTCTCATTCGGCTATCCGCCCATTGCGCCACATCGGTCGTCGAATAAACCTTTAGTACTCTAGTCAGTCCTGGATTTATAAATAAGCCGTATAGGCTGCGACCTAGGGGCGGCAGATTTCAGAGGACGGTCACTCGATTTCAGACGATAAAAGTCAAACACGTTCTTTGGTTTTATACCCGGTTTTTTTATTGTTTACTCTCTTAATGACCAATTAATTTGTTTATTTAACTAGGCATTCTATGGAAAATTATTATTTTATTTATTTATACTTCAGCACATAAAATTGTACATGGAGGACTTAATTTTAGAAAGGTATGTACAGTCAACGACAAAAGTCGCTGAACAATCACACTTTTTTCTATGATCCTCATCATCTTAGACACCTATTTTTGACCTCATCATCACCTAAAATCAGGTGTGTTATGTTGTGGTCAAAATGATACCATGTAAAATGTAAAAAAACATAATAATTACTGATTTGAAACACATTTGGAAAATCGAGAACGATCAGCTACTTTTGTCGCTGACTGTACTCATAAAAAATATAAATCCGGCACTGACTCTACTGCCGAAATATCGAGAACTCAAACAAAAACAAATACACTGTAAATATCCCGTTTCGAAACCTAATTCTAATATATTATATTATTGACCATGGCAGTTTAAAAAACTAAATGATATTATTATGTTTTTTTTGTTATAAATCATGACACAAATATAGTTTACAAGCTACAATGAAGTCAATGTATAACTTTCGAGAGTTCGTTGAAAAAATTAACCCGATTTTTTTGGACAATTTCGTTTTAGACATTTTTATGTGAAATATTAAAGTAAATTATTAGACGTTGCAATTTGATTTATTTAATGTAGTATTGTGATTTGCGGAAGGAGAATCCGCTCTGCACTTTAATATTTATGTAGGAATTGTATATTTTGTCAAGAAGTCATTAGTTGTATAATTGATTTAACCTAAAGGGGTAGTAGACAAGGCCACATCGCTCGACGAACCGATAACCGATGGGGAAGAAAGGTTCTCGAGTGGCGACCACGAACCGGAACACGTTCTGTAGGTAGGCGTCCCACTAGGGGGAGCGGGGACATTGTAAGAATCGCAGGGAGCCGATGGATGCAAATGGCTAATAGCCGTTCAAGGGGGGAAGCCTATGTTCAGCAGTGGACTTTTTCCGGCTGATGATGATGATGATGATGGTTCTAGCGTCTCGAGCGTGGACCGCGTAAATTAGGTGCATGGACCTAATTTGGCTCAATCACAGTCAGACTGCGATTACGAGCGCTCACGTCAAAAACACTGACCTAAGTTTTATTTTTTCGTGAAAGATTGAAATATAAATTCTTGCTTTTCTAAGTTTCTTATTGTTTTCTTTATTTTTATGCCCGAAATTAATAAACGATTCGATCCGTTATCCGCGGTTTTGGATCGATATGTCATGTCATAATATGTCATTTTAGTACCAGGGCTTGACGTATTACGGATACGCGGATAACGGATCCAGGATCGATTATTATTAATTTCGGGCGTTAATTTCATTATATTATTTTTATGAATGCAATCGTTGGAATGATTGATAAACAAGAACATTATCAAATTGCCAGAAAATTCAAAATTCAAATCATTTTTATTTAATAGGATACATTGTGATCACTTTAAAACGTCAACTTAAAACTAGCTACGCCTGTTCCAACCTCCTTACGCCGGCAAAAGAACAGGCAAGAAACGTCCGGCAGAAATAATGTTTTGCTATGTAAATAAATTGTAGAAAACGATGATGGCTCATTAGTAGTGACGTCGACTTGCGAAGTAAGGCTGTAAGTCGTGGCTTCGAATCATGTTAATATTTTTTTTTGGTCTAATTTATTTTTGGAAAGTGTTACGAGATTTTTTTATTGTCTAGTCTTTTTTTTTGAAACTGGTGGCCTTTGTAGTTTGTTAAAATAGAAATATTGGTGTCGATTCGGTTTTGCATTCACTAAAACTGAACTAAGTTTGACAGGTCTAATAGTATTGCTGTCTTTTTCTAACCACTGAAGTAAAAAAAGGACAGCATTTTAGACTATTAGACCTGTCAAACTTAGTTTAGTTTTAGAGAATGCAAAACCGAATCGACAGCGCTGTGAATCAAATTCTGTACCAACCAAATTTTATCAGCGTTTTTATCATGTACCTACCTATAATAAGTGTGAAATTAAATATTATAATGTATAAAATGTATTAGAAAATTCGAATATTGTTATGCAGCTTACGTTATTAGATTACATTGAATTATCGGACTTTGTGATTAATAAAGTATATTTTTTTGAAATACTGTTTTATTTATTAGATAAGTAATCGCATCTCTGAGTCAGTGGTGGATTTAGCAGCAGGCTGAGTAGGCTGGAGCCTAGGGCGGCAGATTTTAGGGGCGGAAAATTTAGTGTCTATTTAAAAAATGCTTTAATGATATTCAAAGAGTCGTACCTATATATGTATTTAAATATTATTATGTGCACACAAACAATTAAACATTGTTCACCACTTTGAATTTTCTTCAATTTTTGTCTGATGTATAAAAAAATGACACATTTAAATAGGAAAGGCTGAGGCCGTAGAGGTTATAGAGGTTGGTAGGGGCGGCAAAATTTGAATACTTAGCCTACTAGCGGCAAACGTGTAAATCCGCCACTGCTCTGAGTCCCAAGACAAAGACTCCTGCCTAGTTTGGGACTCGCTGTATAGTCGTATAAGTTACACATATATGACATGACATATATCGATCCAAAACCGCGGATAAGGGATCAGGATCGATTGTGAATTTCAGGCGTAGGATAGGTAGTGTTGCCGAACTATCGATAGAAAAAGTATCGACGACCGATGTGGCGCAATGGGCAGATAGCCGACTGTGAAGCGTGAGGTCGCGAGTTCGATTCCCGCTACAGGACATTGTGCATTGAAAAAAAAAAGCGCAAGTATTTGTTCTGTGTCTGGGTGTTGTGGATCCCCGATCCTCGTAGTTTCTGATACCCTAGATACAGGGAAACCTAGTTAGGGGTCAGAGCCTATGTATGTGATTGTGCGGGCATTATTATTATTTTTTATTATATATAATAATAGTCAAATCTTATGTAAAGTGCCCGAACTTAGTATTTTTTTGGTTAAATGAAAATTTTTATTTTTATTTTCAGCACTAGCAAGTATTGTTAGCTTAGAAACAGTCCTCAAATCCTACTTTAGATTATAAACGTGAAAGTTTGTAAGTATGGATGGATGGATGTTTGTTACTCTTTCAAGCAAAAACTACTGATCGGATTTGAGTGAAATTTGGAATGGAGGTAGCTTACACCCTGGATTAACACATAGGCAACTTTTTATCCCGGATAAAGGTTCCTGCGGGAAGTCGCGGGTGAAACCGCGGGGCGCAGTTCGTAGAATAAAACAGTTAAACACTTAGTATTCATGTATTTTAATAACTAAAAAGAGTTATTTCTTGTAATAAAATTTACTCTCATTTGCATTGTACAAAATTAAACACTTCATTTTTAACATAACAATTCATTCTCAGATGTAAAAAATAAATCTACTTCTTCGTCCTTCGATCAAATATGTACTAGATTAAGGGTAACGGCCTTAAAAACGGCCAGTGAAATAAGAACACAAATAAAAGTGTGGTCTTATTTGAGTTTAGTATGCTCCAACCATAGCCAATGTGCGGACGTGTTAAAATGCCTCAGTGTGCTTTTAAAAACTGCGAAAATAACCACCGTAAGGTTTCAGAAGGAGTGTCTTTCTTTCGGTAAGTACATGTCAGTTTCTGTTTCACTGTACTTAAAATCATTACTAATCAATTAAAAACTAATACTTCGTCGTTAAGCCAATACATATTTGATCGAAGTCTTCGTCAATAAAACTAAATAACATTTTCTACAGACAACATAGTTCAAAAAACCACCAATAGATGGCGTTGATGAAACGCGAAGCAAGTACAATAAAAATCGGTCAAGTGCGAGTTGGTCTAGCGCACCGAGCTTATACCCCGGGGCCCAATTCTCGTGGCGTGATATATTATCACATTCGATTAATATCGCATTAACTGTCAAAATATGTATTGAATTTTGACAGTTTTTGCGATATTTATCAAATTTACCTTTATAAATGCGAAAGTAACTCTGTCTGTTACGCTTTCACGCCTAAACTACTGAACCGATTTAAATGGAATTCGGTACGGAGATAGTTTTAACCCAGAAGGACATAGGATACTTTTTATCGCGATAAACTGTAGCCCACGCGGGTGAAACCGCGGGGAACAATTAGTGTGATGATATATCAAGCCGCGAGAATTGGGTCCCAGCAGTGCGATTCTAATTCACACGGAAACTCTTCCGACCACGGATCCGGCAAAATTTCTTCCAGATTTTTTTAGACACAATTCATTCATCTGAATTTGGAAACTAATATTTAATTTGACAAACCAGCTGCTCGATCACGGAAAAGTTTCCGCCACCTGTTCGCTCTCGGAAAACGTATCCGTAAAGCAAAAGTGACGTCGAATCAGACACGGAAACTTTCCGACTGAATTAGAATTGCACTACAGGATTAACGTAATATAGAAGAAAAACCGCGAGTTATATATTATACTAGCTGTTCCCTGCGGTTTCACCCGCGTAGGCTACAGTTTATCGCGATAAAAAGTATCCTATGTCCTTCCTCAGGATTCAAACTAACTCCGTACCAAGTTTCATTTAAATCGGTTCAGTAGTTTAGGCGTGAAAGAGTAACAGACAGACAGACAGAGTTACTATCGCATTTATAATAAGTAAGGGATAGCTTAAAATATAGCCATGTTGTGGTCGACCCTGATGTGATGCGTCCACGCGTCGAGGTCGTGGAAGTCCTGGAAGCAAGCATGTACAATCTAACTTACAGATTTTATAAGAAAGACCAGCGACCCGCCCCGGTCTTCGCACTGGTGCAATTTAGGCACTACTATGGAGCAGTATTTTAAATTGTATGTATTATACATATAGGTAGTGATGGTGGCTGAACGGTTAGGCGTGCGACTTACAAGACGCCGACGCCGAGTTCGAATCCTCTCAGCCCCGCACTTATGACTAAGTAATGTGCGGATTTGCCATCGCTCAAAACGGTGAAGGAAAACATCGTGAGGAAACCGGCGTGTCCAAGAACTGCAACATTCAAGGGCATGCGACATCTACCAACCCGCACTGGGCCCGCGTGGGAGATTACAGCCCATACTCTCTCTCTGAGAGAAGGCCCAGAGTCCCAGCAGTGGGAACGTGAAAGGCTAATGATGATACATATAGACCTTCCTCTTGAATTACTTTTTTTGTTATGGCGACACACGATTAGTGTATTTGCCAGTGTCAAGTATTACTCAAAGAGTAGAATTAAGCATTTAATGATGATGAGATCATAGGACCCAGCAGTGAGCCGAGTCAAAGAGAATAGTGTTTAAGTAAAGTAGTGGCGCTTTACTTAAACTTTAGCGATGATGGCTCAGTGGTAGTGACGTCGGCTTGCGGTTCGTAGGACGCGAGTTCGAGTCCTGCAATGAGCTTGAGCTTTCGGTGAAGGAAAACATCGTGATGAAACCATAGCTTGGTGGTAGGGTATTTTCTAGTACTCGCCTGGCTAGCTACCACCCTCTTGTTAAGAATCTGTCGCCGTGCACCTACCGGTGTGTTCCGGCAGCCTCACTTGAGAGCCAGTTCCCAGTCCAGGTGTAGCGTGACGCCATCTTCGACCGCATCGTCACTTAACATCAGGCGACTTGTGGTCAAACGCTACCCTGTAAATAGTAAAAAAAAAAAAAACTACACGGACTTTTTTGGTGGAACTAGAAAAGTCACTTTCACAACTTTATTTCAATTTCCCACACTCGTACACGTTAACGAACACATAACGGTTAGTAAACCACAAATATCACACATTGGTGTCGATTCGGTTTTGCTTTCACTGAAATTAAACTAAGTTTGACAGGTCTAATAGTATTGCTGTCTTTTTCTAACCACTGAAGTAAAAAAAAGGATAGCATTACGTTTAGACCTGACGAATTTAGTTTAGTTTTAGAAAATGCAAAACCGAATCGACACCGTTATCACACGAAGAAACACAAGTTTTGGAAATAAAAACTAAATCTTCATGTTGACAGTTCAATTGCCGCCAAAAAAGTCTTGAATACTTTGAAATTAATAAAATAATAAATATCAGGGACAATAGCACACAAATTGAGCTAGCCCCAAATTAAGCTCGAAACTTGTGTTACGGGCACTAGACAACGATATACATACTTATATAGATATCTCTTAACGGCAAATGTTGATCTGACGCGACTTCACGCGAGCACTTTGTTGATCCAAAAACTCATGTTGATCCGGCGCCTTTTGTTGATCCAATATGCATATTTGGTTACTGATGTGGCTCCAACCGGATCAACATCTACGCTCATGGGACTGCTTACTAGCGTTCGCCGAAGTTGATCTGATATACAAATCCACCTTGCGATGGTTACGGAAAACGTTGATCCGATTTAAATAAGCCAATCAAAGCACAGCAAACGATAAGATTGGCTGAAAGCAGCCGCGACGTTGCCGTTTCGTATCTTTGTCCATCACAAGCTACAGATTGTGACAATGCAATAATTTGGTATCATTGACCTGATCTGATGATGCAGCCGGAAGATGGGTAGGGCATCTCTGCGCTGGCTACTAGTAAACCCCTCGTGTTTGGGCTCATATGAATCGTCTTGATGAGTCTAGTAGATTGAACTTAGTGACGAGGGTCTGATGATGCAGCCAGGAGGTGGGTAGAGGATCTCTGCAGTCATTGATAGTAATCCCCTCGAGTTTGGGCTCATATGAATCGTCTTAATAAGTCCAATAGATTGAACTTGGTGACGAGGGTCTGATGATGCAACCGGAAGGTGGGTAGGGGATCTCTGCAGTAGCTACTAGTAAACCCCTCGTGTTTGGGCTCATATGAATCGTCTTGATGAGTCCAATAGATTGAACTTGGTCACGAGGGTCTGATGATGCAACCGGAAGGTGGGTAGGGGATCTCTGCAGTGGCTACTAGTAAACCCCTCGTGTTTGGGCTCATATGAATCGTCTTGATGAGTCCAATAGATTGAACTTGGTCACGAGGGTCTGATGATGCAACCGGAAGGTGGGTAGGGGATCTCTGCAGTGGCTACTAGTAAACCCCTCGTGTTTGGGCTCATATGAATCGTCATGATGAGTCCAATAGATTGAATTTGGTGACGAGGGTCTGATGATGCAACCGGAAGGTGGGTAGGGGATCTTTGCAGTGGCTACTAGTAAACCCCTCGTGTTTGGGCTCATATAAATCGTCTTGATGAGTCTAATAGATTGAACTTAGTGACGAGGGTCTGATGATGCAGCCAGGAGGTGGGTAGGGGATCTCTGCAGTCATTGATAGTAAACCCCTCGAGTTTGGGCTCATATGATTCCTTTTGATGAGTCCGATAGATTGGACTTGGTAACAAACGGCTAAAAACTAAAAAAATAAAAATACATACATAGTTTAAAAAACTAAAAAAAACACTTTTAAAACGCACTGAAAATTATAAAATAATTAAATAGACTTGTATTAGTTACGATATAATGGTTAATTCAAAAAGTGTGGAGCGCTTCTTTTACTGGGTAAATAAAAGTACACACAACCAAAAAGCGCTCCACACTTTTTGAATTAACCATTATATCGTAACTAATACAAGTCTATTTAATTATTTTATAATTTTCAGTGCGCGTCGTGTGTCGGGTCGCCCTCTTCCCTCTCATATGGTCGAGGAGAGCGATGGCTGGCACATGCGTCAACTCGTGAACGGGTGCTGCTTGTGGGGTCTGGTCTGCTTTGGTTGTGATCCCGCAACTCATTAATATTCATGTTCCCATATCCCAATGTGTACAACCAAACAAGAGAAATCTTATTAGTAAAGCTAATTAAAAAATATCGGACCATTAGATGACAAAAAAAGCTTGGGATTTTAGTGAACTTGCTCCAATTCAATCAATTAGTAATAAAAATAAAATTGTCAATGTGATCGCGCCAAAAAAATTACCTGCCGGGCGTTTCTTGCCTGTTCTTTTGCCGGCGTAAGGAGGTTGGAACAGGCGTAGCTAGTTTTAAGTTTGACGTTTTAAAGTGATCACAATGTATCCTATTGAATAAATAAATAAATTGAAATTGAAATTTAAAAGTGTTTTTTTTTAGTTTTTTAAACTATGTATGTATTTTTATTTTTTTAAGTTTTTAGCCGTTTGTTACCAAGTCCAATCTATCGGACTCATCAAAAGGAATCATATGAGCCCAAACTCGAGGGGTTTACTATCAATGACTGCAGAGATTCCCTACCCACCTCCTGGCTGCATCATCAGACCCTCGTCAATTTCAATTTCAATTTCAATTTCAATTTATTTATTTATTCAATAGGATACATTGTGATCACTTTAAAACGTCAAACTTAAAACTAGCTACGCCTGTTCCAACCTCCTTACGCCGGCAAAAGAACAGGCAAGAAACGCCCGGCAGGTAATTTTTTTTGGCGCGATCACATTGACAATTTTATTCTTATCACTAATTGATTGAATTGGAGCAAGTTCACTAAAATCCCAAGCTTTTTTGTCATCTAATGGTCCGATATTTTTTAATTAGCTTTACTAATAAGATTTCTCTTGTTTGGTTGTACACATTGGGATATGGGAACATGAATATTAATGAGTTGCGGGATCACAACCAAAGCAGACCAGACCCCACAAGCAGCACCCGTTCACGAGTTGACGCATGTGCCAGCCATCGCTCTCCTCGACCATATGAGAGGGAAGAGGGCGACCCGACACACGACGCCGCCGCAAGCAAAGTCACTTTCGTGAGTATGACTGTTTTGGCTGTTTACCGGAAATGGTTAGAATAGGGGAAATAGGGAGAATAGGTAGATAGAAAGAAAGATAGATAGATTAACTACAATCCCAAGCTTGTTTGTCATCTAAATAGTCCGATATTTTATAATAAGCTTTACTAATAAGATTTCTCTTTATACGGACTTGAAATTTTGCTATCGATAAGTCTTGAATTTCACTTGGGATTTTGTTGAAAAAGCGTACACATTGACCTTTGAACGAGTTGCTAACTTTATGGAGCCTAGTAGTGGGTACAGCAATTTTATCTTTGTTTCTAGTATTAAAATTGTGATAATCACTTCTCTTTTTGAAGCTATTTAAATTTTTCCTTATGTACATTAAATTTTCATAAATGTATTGACAAACAACTGTCATTATTTTAATTTCTTTAAACTTAGTCCTTAAAGATTCACTGGGGCCCACCTTGTAAATCGCACGAACAGCTCTCTTCTGCAAAACAAATATGGTGTTTATATCAGCAGCGTTTCCCCACAGCAATATTCCATAGGACATAATGCTGTGAAAATAGCTGAAGTAGACTAGTCTGGCTGTATCAACATCAGTAAGGTGACGGATCTTCTTTACAGCATATGCTGCAGAACTAAGTCTGCTCGATAGACTGACAATATGTGGACCCCATTGCAATTTGTGATCTAAAGTTATACCTAGGAATACTGTAGTCTCTACAAGGTCCAATTTTTCGTTCTTAATCTTTAAATTTGTTTGTACTTCTTTAACATTGGGTAGCACAAATCTCAAACATTTGGTCTTCTTTTCATTTAACATCAAATTGTTTGCATCAAACCAGTCTGTAACTTTGGAAAGAGCATTGTTCACGTCGTCAGAAATGTTATGTTGTCGCTTTAACTTAAATAAAAGCGACGTATCATCGGCAAACAATACTATCTCGTGATTGTCACTAACAAGGCTGGGCAAATCATTGATATAAACTAAAAACAGAAAAGGTCCGAGTATTGAACCCTGCGGAACTCCCATTGTGACTACTGACCCCGGGGATCGCTTCCCGTTAACGTCGACTCTCTGTATCCTATCACTCAGGTATGAGGTTACAAGATCCAGAGGAACACCTCGAATACCATAGTGCCGGAGCTTTCTGATCAGAGTCTCGTGGTGAACACAATCAAATGCCTTGGACAAGTCACAGAACACGCCTAGAGCGTCCCGTGACTCCTCCCAGGCATCATAGATGTGCGTTAATAACTCGACACCAGCATCAGTAGTAGAGCGACCCCGTGTAAAGCCAAACTGTTTTTGATTGAGTAAGTTATTTGCAAGGAAATGTCTTTGCAATTGATTTAGGATAAGTTTTTCGAATATTTTACTAAATGTTGGTAATACTGATATTGGTCTAAAGTTAGTAGGGTCAGTCGTTGTACCCGATTTAAACAAGGGTGTTATCTTACTATGTTTCATCAGATCAGGAAATACGCCGTCGTCAATACATTTGTTGAATATTAGGGCTAATTCTGGTGCAATCATTTCAATTAATGGCTTAACAACGGTCACGGATATACCCCAGAGGTCAGTAGTTTTCTTGACATTAATCATATTAAAAGCTTTTACTACATCTTTGCTACTAACATAGTCAAATTGAAAAGGAATTTCGCATTCTGGTACATTTGTTTTTAACATAGATTCTGCAATAGTGTGCGATGAGTTTAAGGACTTAGTAGTAGAGACTGGAATGTCAGTGAAGAAAGTTTCAAATGCTTTAGCTACTTCAATGTCAGTCTTGACATTGGTATCGCCAATATTTAGGTTGTAATCATTAGCTTGAGACCTGACCTTACCAGTCTCACTATTTATAATTTTCCAAGTTGTTTTAATTTTGTCATTACTATTTTTAAGCTTGGAACTTATATAACGAGACTTAGCAATATGACAGACGGTCTTGAAAGTTTTTGAGTATATTTTTACAGTTTCTTTAAACTCATCACTTGTATTGTATTGTTTTTCACTGTAAAGATCGTAAAGCTTTTGTCTGCTTTTGTGAATACCAACTGTAGCCCACTCCGTAAAATTAGGTCTATCAGAAACCGTGATCGTTTTTGGAGTAAATATAGTATTGAAAGCTTTGCTAAATACGCTGAAAAAGGAGTTGTATAAGTCATCAGCATTTCTATGATCCGGTAAAAAAGGAAGTTCATCAATCAGCTTTAATTTTATTTTCTCCATCCGATCATCGGTCACGGGTACATATGTGACAGATTTTTTTTCATTAATTTTTATTTTATTTTTAATTGTAATTAATTGACCACAGTGGTCTGAATCTAATTTGCTTATTACATTTTGACTAATTACATTCACATCTGTAAAAATATTATCTAAACAAGTAGCCGTAGTGGCAGTTATTCTTGTAGGCTCCATAAACAAATTTCTCAAATTAAATGATTTAAATAAATTAGTTAGTCTCGTACTTAGAGTAGAAACATCCAACAGGTTTACATTGAAATCTCCACAGATAATTAATTGTTTTTTTAAATTGGATATTTTGAAAAGAACTTCCTCCATTGACTTTTCAAAATCATCATATGAACTAGTTGGTGGCCTGTACACACTTAAAATAATGAACTGCTCCAATTCCACACAGGCTATTTCTATTATTCGCTCAGCTGAGTGGTGGACAATGTCTTTACGTTCTTTGAATTTAATTTTTTTATTTAATAGTATTAATGAACCACCATGAATTGCATTAACTCTGCTGAACGAACTAACAACTTGGTGATTAGTAAAACTAAACATGTGTTCATGATTTTTGAGCCAATGCTCAGTAATGCAAAAAATGTCAACATTGTTGTGATTCATGAACAACTCTATTTCTAAACATTTGCCCTTCATCCCTTGAATATTCTGATGCACCAAGTTGAGATTATTTACATTTTTACTAGTTACTGTTTGTAATTTTGGGCAGGATTTGTAAAAAATATTTTTTGGTTTCATTGTGCTAGAGACTGTCTCTATTGTCGTGCCACTGTGTTTAAATTACTTGGAATTATTTCCAACTGTTCAACAGTGTTGTCAAGACATTGCTCAATAAAGCATGTTTGTTTAGCCAAGTTCTTGGCTGTCTTGCTAAAATAATAAGATAGCGAAACTGCTAATCGTCTTTTACACGAATTTGTAAGATAATAATTATCTTCAGTCAGAAAATATTTTTTACCAACAATTTTGTTAGTGTCAATTAAATTAATTTTATTATAATTACACGATAATTCATGTAAAGTCAAATTCAATTTATATCTAAGGTTATTTTCTGCTTGTGGCAAACTGTGACTATATGGAAATGTAAATAAAATAATTTCATTCACCTTCCGGTTGCATCATTAGACCCTCGTCACCAAGTTCAATCTATTGGACTCATCAAGACGATTCATATGAGCCCAAACACGAGGGGTTTACTAGTAGCCACTGCAGAGATCCCCTACCCACCTTCCGGTTGCATCATCAGACCCTCGTGACCAAGTTCAATCTATTGGACTCATCAAGACGATTCATATGAGCCCAAACACGAGGGGTTTACTAGTAGCCACTGCAGAGATCCCCTACCCACCTTCCGGTTGCATCATCAGACCCTCGTCACCAAGTTCAATC